>JAWMRA010000130.1:4382780-4492807 GCA_035584735.1 Pseudotriccus pelzelni | reverse complement strand
TTGTTAATAAATTTTACCTTTTTTTTATTTATAAATTGGCTCTTTAAATTTATTCGGCCATTTAGTAACTTATAACACAGTGATAAGGATGCACCACTGACTGAATCACACAGAGAGTCAGTGTGTAAAACACACACAATGATTGATCTCTGGAACACAAAAATCAGAGGAGTTAACAGAAAAAACTAATTTGGCAGACTTATTTGACTTTTAACATACATTGTAAATCTTGTAACAAAATTACCTTTTTTTGTAAAAAACAAAAGCTATATTACTCATGTACAAAACAAAATTATGATAGTAGATAACTTGTTTTACTGATTATTGCAACTGGAACATTTAAATTTACTTTTAAAAATAGGATGACTAAAAAAGAAAGCATGGCTTCTGTAAATTGTGTTTTTTCCTGTCCTAACTATTTTTCTTCTTAATTTTTTTTTTCTTGGTAAAACACTCAGATTTTATTTTGGCAGTATCTAATCAAATCTAATCAACGTGATTTGGTTCAGTACATCTAGCTGACCTGGAATTTATAATATGGGACAGCCAAAAGCTTCTTTATGCCTATGAACCATCATCCTAGTTACAGGGTGCAAGACCAGTTAGTTAGTATGCAGGTATAACCAAAACTGCTTATTCTACACCCTCTGTCATTTCGGAAGGACTGTTGATAACGGATCATTTGCAGCAGCTGCCCAGGGCACACCGAATGACTCAGCTGTGATAACTCCCCTCTGGGGAGGAATTAACACCTTCCCACCCATCCTGAGGGGTCATCTCTGCTAATGGGCCATGCTGGACTCGCATGATAGGCAGCTGCAACACCTAGGGCACCAAAGACTCTAAAAATATCCCAAGATTCACAGTGTTAATCACCCCGTGTGGAGCAAACTGCCCTGGGAGAGGTACAGGACCTTCCCACCTGAACCTGAGCATATATAATCTTAGGGTTTGGGGACTTCTGTGCCACTCATCAGATCAAGAAGAGGACCAGAACTCCAACAGGACTGCCACTCTCAACAAGATTGTAATTATTACCTCAACAGAGCTGCCCCAATCCTCTGAAACAACAGGTTTCCTTTCCTTTTACTTTGCACCAAGGGGAGCCATGTGGTGCTCAGCACTGGGGGTAAGGAACACTGTTCTGTTCTTGTCCCTGGGGGCTGGGGTATACTTCTGTATTTGTAGGTTAAAACCACTTTTTCTCTGTATTATTGTATTTACTGTAATTTATTTTTAGTAAGTTGTAACTCTGACTTATAATCTCTCTAGAGCTGGGTTCATTTCTCCTGCCAGTTTACTTTTAAACCAGCACAACTGTGACTTATAAATAGGCAGTGACTGAGATGAAAGACTGCAGAAGAATAGAAACAGCAGCAATCTGGTCAAAAAGTTCCTTTCAGCAGAGCATAGACCATGAACATGCCATTCTCAGAAGGCACTGGAGGTAAAAAGTAATTTTACTTTAACACTGAGTGCCTCCAGGGAAATCATTTGAACAATTCTAAATAAATAATTCAGAGTTTGTCTTTCAGATCAGGAAGCAGGAAAAAGATGGTTAGAAGGGATTAAGAAATTTAAAAGCTAAGAAACTTCAGAAATTATTTTTTTTTATGTTTGATGAACTTCGTATTCTTTCAGGACCAGAAATCAGAATCACTCGGAAAGTGAGATGTGGATCTCTGTTCTTTTCAAATTTCTTAGAGGTGTTATCTGAGTAATCTAGCTTTTATCACACTGTTTTGTAAACTTTGAGCTTGTTGTTTTGAGTTCTCAGTACTGTTTTCCATATAGTAAATTCTCTGCATTCAATATAGCTTATTATAATATAGTATGCCAGCTGTGCTGGTAAATAGTGTTATTGCATCAAGATTGATTTCATACTGTAATTTTTTAATTATGGGATTTTTTTGGCAACTTCTTTCAGTTTCTAAGATGTTAAATTTTGACCTTCACTTTCATTCTTAGATGAAACATCCTAAGTCATAATTCTAGCACAAAAATATTTATGACATTCTGTTCTTCAAGAGACTATATGCTTTTGAAGATAAGTCAAGAGAATTAATTTAAGGGGATGTGACTTTTTATTTATAGAAAAGGAATCACTGGTTCTGCACAACAGGCCTTGCCTGATAAAAGGCATATTTTAAAATTACAGGGAAATCTTGCACAGGTAGGTCTGTGTCACACACAGACACGCACTCACCTGTGTGTGCAGATCTATACATGTATGAGAATACAAAATTTGACAAAACCATGTAATCACTCACTGCATTTGTTCATCAAGGTGGTACTGATTAGCAAAGTTAAATGCTCTTGACAATTTAGCCACTGTTAAAGCTTTGGGATGTCAGGGTATATTTGTGAACTCTGATGTCCTTGTTTGGGATCTATGTTGCGCTGCAGATGCCTTAGTAGCTGACAGAAGTGCCATCCTTCCTGAAATTCCATGTGTATTCACTTAAACACACTCTTTCAGAGTTACACCTATCAGAAGATTGCTTATCTCTGATCAATTCAATCATTTCAGGGGAAGTTTAAGTTAGATATTAGAAAAAGGTTCTTCACCAGAGGGTGGTTGAGTACTGGAACAGTATTCCCAGGAAAGTGGTCACAGCACCAAGCCTGACAGAGTTCAAGAAGCATTTGGGCAATATTCTCAGGCACATGGTGTCCTGTGCAGGGCCAGGTGTTGGACTCTGTGACTCTTGTTGGTCCCTTCCAACTCAGCATATTCTGTGACTCTGTGAAAACATCAGGAAAGTAAAGAACAGAAGTTGGTAAAGGAATATATTAACCACAATGGGCTTAAGAGTAAGGCTAAGCTGTTTGTCTGGAAAACTGACATCTTTTATAAAGGAAATTAATTGATTAAAAAGTACTTCCTCTGTACCTAAAACATCTTCCCTTGCCTATATTTTCAGTCCGTGGTGAATAGAACAGCACCAGTAGGATGGAGAGCAGTCCTTTGATGCATGAAAGTTGTGTGAAAAGCTTAGAGTAAAGTAAGCTCAGAAACATCCCATGTCCCAATATTTACTTGTTACCTTACTTCCAGCTTCTCCATGTAGAGCAAATAGAACTAATTTAGAGTGACAGTTACACACAACAGAGTCTTAATACCACAAGATGATTTTTGAATCCTTTTTCCCCTCAACACGCTGCTAAAAGCACCTACTCTCATGTGGAAAGTGTTGTCAAATAGTCCTGTCAAATCCTCTTTCAGTGTTCTTCCCCACTGCTGCACAGTCAAGACACATTTTTCTTTAGTTCTTCTTTCAAGAACTATGTCAGATTTGATTCTGTTTCCAATTTATTTTCAATATTTTTCAGTTCTTTATGTGTGAAAAGCAGTTGAAAGGTTTTCACCTTCAGTTTTCTTTGTCCATATTTTGTTACTAATGGTCTCTTTTATGTGATGAAGGTAATGAGAAAAACAGCGATTCAAAATCTTAATTCAGAACATGCTTATATTTGTCTTGGAGTTATTAGAGTTATTAGTTATTGGTTATTAGAGTAACTTTGTTAGAAGTTGTTCTCTTTGTAGATAATGACTTGGGAGATCTGCCAAGGAAAGTGTACAAGTTCTCAATGAGTATAAAGTTAGGTGAAAAACTGGTTAAGTAACAAAAAGGATTTATAAATCCATAAGTGTTTCAGTAGTAAGATGTTATGGACAAAAGTGTGGACATGTAGCTTTGAGAGAAAGAATTAAAATAATTCTCAGTACTTTCCCCCCCTACCCATATGCTCTTATAAGTTTCATCACAACCTGCAGCTGTGAAAATTGATTGGAATTTGATTTGGCAAAAAACTGAAATAATAAAAGTTATTTTCATTTATAATTATAATTTTGAAATGTATCTGAAATTTCTGAAAAAATTCCAACTAGTAACACAGAAACATTCTTTTTATAGAATAGGAAAAGGTGCATTAAAGATTTTGTATTTATATATTTTATTCAACTGATATCATGACACTAATCCTAGATGAGTCAATATGTTTTTAAGTATAGTTGTAGCTCTTTATGCTGTCCAAGCAAAATTTCTAAACAATTTGACAGTTCAGGGTTAAAAATTATGTTGAAATCTGTGCACTTGTGCTTTTCATAGAAATATTGACAAACTGGAGTTTGAAGGTGCCTGTTTTAATGCATTTTTTGACCAGTTCTAGAACATTCCAGTAACCTCAAGGTTATTAGACATACTCTCTGTAAGGCCACTTTTCTAAGGATATTGTATAGCCAGTGCTACATATGTCAGACTGTTCTACACAGGCCAGTTGGCTAGATTTAACTTTAAAAAAAACACAGTAAGCTTTCTGTTTTCTAATGTCTCTGAAACCTTTATATTATTTACTTTCTTTTTTTATGTTTGAATAACAAGTGTCGTGATACGGATGGTTCCTCAAAAGTCTTTTATGAAAAGATTGGAAAAAAGTTAAATATTTGGAAATATTTCTCCTTCCAAGCTATAGATGTCTTGCTCAACATGATTTTCTCACCACTATCAGGGGCAGATTTCAGAAATTCTAATAAATTTTAATTCAATTCTCAGTTTTAATTTTTTATGAAGCTGATATTAATCTTCCACCATGAAATGATCATTTCGTACACTGAGGAGCCAAGGTTTGTGAAATCATAGGCTGATGTAAACAAAGCATTTCCTGAGTGTTTAGTTTTCCAGTGTGCCAAGGCTTTCCTGGGATAATTCAGATCTTTGTGGCTGGTGTTCTAGACTGCTCTGTTTTACTTAAAGTTATCCTTAGATAACTTTCAGACAATTTGAATGTTATTGACCTCAATTTAACCATGTAGAATAGAGAAGAAACAAAGATAAAGGACATCATATCTTATTCATGAAGTTTGGAATCTTCACAAGCCTTACTGTAATTTATGACTTTGGGGATGGGGTCATTCAGATGCAGGCACAGTAACATCAGTTTCTATGATAGGCTGTCTGGAATGAAACTTTTACCACAGGTTTAAAGGTTAAGACAACTATGCTAAAAGAAGTTTGAAGGTTGGTTAGCTCACAGTAACTTGTGGTGATACTTAGAAATTAGTACAGGGAATGACACAGTTTTGCATCTTCTTTAGCAATTCGGATGATGGTATGGAAATTCTTTGCAAATTTGTACACAATTCCTAAGTGGAGGAGCATTTGATGAGCTGAAGTGCAGAGCTGCCATTCAGAATCATAAAATAGACTAACTTAAACAACAACTCATTCAAAAAAGGCATCTGCAAAGTTCAGAATGACCCTGATATTAATATGGGTTGGGTGATAAACAGATTGAAAACATTATTGAGGAGAAGGACTTGGGTGCTGTGGGATGAAAAGACACCCCATGGAATACTGTATCCAGCTCTAGAGTCCCTCAGTACAACAAGAAGTGGACTTGTTCAAGTGGAAGTAGAGGAGAGCCACAAACCTTTATCAGAGGGCTGGAACACTGATGAGGAAAAACTGAGAGATTCGATGTTGTTTATTCTGGAGAAGACTCCAGAGAAAGGGCAACAGACCTTTCAGAGTCTGTTGCAATAGGATAAGGTGTAATGGTTTTAAACTAAAAGACAGTCAATTCAAACTTGGAGGGGGAACCTCTAGGGTCTGGGTTTTTAGCCCATTACCTTGAGGGGGAAATGCTTCCCCCTCCCCCCTCCGCCACTTGGTCCCCATGGGGCCAGACAAGACCCACACAGAGACCACAGGGCGAGAGAGCTGAGAGAGCAAGTTTATTGTGGGGTACAGGTTTATATGGGTTTTAGGAGAATTGTAGGATCACCATTGAGAGCTCTCAGGGGGTTTACAGAATCTTCCAATAACAAACAGGGGAAGGGGTTAAAAAAGCCAATGAGAAGTCTTCCTGATATCTTCCCAGGACATTCTTGCATACAGATAACAGTTGTTACAGGGGATTTTGGGAAGAAGACACAGTGAGTTTGCAAAAAGACTACCAAAAGCCATCTTGAAGCATTCACTTAAACCTTAAAACTTCTGGGTTTTTTATATACTACAGATACACTGCAACACTTTCTGTCAGCATTGAAACTGAACTTTTTACCCTGCCTGTAAAGCAGCAAAACCCTCCCCTCTCCTCTCTTATTTTAATAGTGTTACTGCTTATTGCTCTCCTCATACCTTCCAGCCATGGTGCTGGAGTGCAGCACAAAGCTCTTCATTTGTGCTGAACTGTTTGCTCTCCTCGAGTAGGAGCAGAGGGAAAACGGGCACTGGGAAATTGCCGTCTACTGGCACCAGGCTGTAACAAACCCCATATTTCCTCTGTCAGTGTTAATCAAAGCATGAACTTGAAGTTGCTCTATTTTTCCCTCCTTCACGTTTGCTTCTGACTCATGGCTCATCAAGCAGTTCTGACTATTTCATTTCCAGAGAGACATTAAAGTGTGGAAAAGTGTTTGAGATTGATCTTCAGTTATAATTCCATATGAAAATTGTCTGCTGCATGATATTTCCCAAGCCTGAAAATCTCCCTTGGTAAGCCTATTGCACTTCAGTGCTTCTGCAATAGGCTTTTTAAATATTTTGCAATAGGATTTCCTTTAAGAGAAAATATTTTAAGTGGGACACCAACAGGCCTTGACCTTTCTATATCATGTGAAAAGTGCTCTAACTTCATTCCTGTGCTCCAACTCTGTCAGATAAATTGAAGGACCTTTCCCTTTTCAACAGCCATTGGATACACAGATGAGCAAAGTTGCCTTTAAATGGGCCTTGTTCTTTTATTCTCTTCTGTGATGCATTTACAGGTAGCTTTGTAGAGTCATATAACAGCTCAGACATAGTATTGATAGCAACATGACGTATGGTGCTTTTGGGCAGGAGATAAGCATGCCCACTGGAAGACTGTCTTGATACAGCAAACCATCCATCTTTATTTCCTAAAAAACCTTGAAGTTATTGGTCTTCCCATGATCTAGCAGCCTGCTGCTGACAGCAGCTGCAAGAGGGCATGCTTTTAAAATGGACTGCTCTTGTGCTAACTTTTCAGCCCCTGAAGACTTTTACGTTGCTTCTGGATAAAACATGAAGATGTGTTTTAGTGCTACAACCAGACTTTGAAAACATTTCCCAGCCCCTCAGTAGAAACCCCAGATCAAGTTAATTATTTCACATATCTGGTGATGCCTGTGCACTCCAACTGTAGCAACTATGTCAGGTATCTGTTGTTGATGGCAATTTCGGATTCTCTAATGTGGTTAGCACTCAGGGAAAATTTGCTTTCTTGTTTAATTTAAATAAATATGCCTGGACCTGCTTGCATACCTGAGTTTTATACAGCACTGAGGAGGTTTGTTGAGCTCGTGGTGCTTTGGGCAGCACGTGCACACCAGTTCTGCCCTCTGTACCGTGCAATCGTACCCACAGGCTCTTGAACTGAGGCCAAGAGGTATGGGATATACTGAGGTTTGGGATTTTGGGCTTTTTAGATTTTTGGCTGCTGAACATTTCCTGCCTCCTTAATCCAGGCCCATTCAGCCTGGATTCAGCATTTCCTTTCCCTTTGAAAGTGTGACTTCGGGACCAACCCCAGAATTTCACTCTGTATGGACAAGAAGTTTGCCATGAAGTGGATTGGGAACTGACAGGGCCCTGTTTGCAAAGCCATAGTGTGTGTGCCAGAGCAAAATACATCATGAAGGCACTGCCACTTTGTTTCTCATGTTTTATTGCTCTTTCTCATTCCAGGTGTTTGCAGCTCTGCGTCACAGAAGAATTGCAAGTGCAGTGTGCCAGCAGCAGCCCTGGGAAGCAGACTGTTACATCCTGGTATGATTTTAGTAGCGTTTGAAGATGTAGAGAGCAAGGAGGGGCTTGGAAGGTGGAAAGACTGCTAGGTTTGGGGTTTTTTTCCCTTGTGTGAAAATTTATTTTCATTTAAAAAATCAAGAAAAAGAATTATACTAAATCTAGAAGGCTGACTTGTGACTTGTGGCTGAACACTCTTGACCACTAGCGCTGCTGTCAGGTTAAATACTTGCACCACATCATCTGGTGCTTATGACTCACCATCTCCCACTGTTTTAGCCTAACTTGAATTGTTTCCACTGAGGGCAGCCAGTGCAAAATGCATTTCCCTCCAGTATTGTTCATGTCTGCCGGGGCCAAGCACGCTTGGACGGTGGCAGCGAGGTCCTTAGGCCATTACACACTGTTCATGTCTTCAGGTTCATTCTGGCTTTGCTCATAAGCTACTCCTGCCCCTTCCTTTTGCACTCAAATCGATGCAAAGGCTGACATTCTGTGATGATTAGATTTGTTTTCTTTTCAAACCTCTGCTCTTCCCAAATGGTCTAGTGAATCTTTCCCATGGTTTCACTCCAGCATTTGCCCCTGCTCCCCCAGGCCTCCCTGCCTCATGAAGTTATGCAAATATTTCCTTGCTTAAACACACATTGATAACATTTTATATTGACTAGAGTAGATTTTTTACTCCTAACATCATCTGTTGGCAAGAAGATCTTACTCTTCCATAATTAACCTTTTTCTACCGTTGCAATTCATCTTGGATCATGTGTTTCAGACCCCTTCCAGAGCAGGAAATATTCTAAGTTCTCACATCCAAGACTCTTTCCTCTGTCCTTCACTGATTAGAAATCCAGAGGTTATCTTCCACTGACTGAACATTACCTGATGCTTGGCTAAGAGTAAGACTGTGCACAGAGATTAAAATGATGAGTTGCTATGTGTAAGATGGCCAAAGGTAGAAGAGTGGAAAACCATTTCAAATACCTTGACTTGAAATAAGGTTGACTTCTGCCGCTGGAAATGGGAAGCAAAGCGTACACAGGGACACTTACTGCAGAACGGAAGGTGTGTGTTAGTTTGATTCCAAATCCGCAACCCCCAACACAGAGTTTAAAGGGAAAAGTGGAATTCAGTACATCCGTTTGACCATTACCTTAAATTTGAGAGTTGCTATAAAACAGTAAGGATACTAAATAGGGCATTGGAAGCAAAAGTCCTACAATCCAGAAGAACCCATCCTAAATCAAGAAGGTATGAGAAGAGGTGGTGAGAAAACAAGCTTTTCTCACTTGCCTCTTATGTGTTATTATACACATGACACACTGGCAACATTTTAATTGGGACAGCAGAAATTGTGTGTTGCAGTGCCTGCTTTAAACTATACTTGGCGTTACAGGGAGCCAGGGGTTCAAAGCTTGGATTGCAGTGCTGGGATCCAAGAGGGGCTTGCTGCAGCAAGGAGAGGGAAGAGAGGGGAGAGAGGTAGGCCTGCTGTTTTCCTGTGGCAGTACAGTTATATTCCACGTGGTCACGTGCTATCTGCTGACAAATAGGGACCTTTTTCCAAATTGTGCAATGGTTTGTTTCATTTGTGATGTTTAATAAATACATTTGTATCAGTAAGAGTAACATTCTAATATTTGTGTATGATAGTTACTATAGTAGAGATTCAATTTACCCATTGGCGGTGAAAGCTGTGACACTGCCAAAATATTCAGACCGTGGGTCCACTTCGCACAGAAATCCCACTCAGTGAAGATAAAATGGCAAAATGGCCTTTATTGCACTGTGCGTTAGTTTTTTTTCTGGTAGAGCATGGAATGTGTGGGATTTGGGAGGATTTTAGGGAGTTTGTCATGTAAGGGAATATCTAAACATGGGTAAGGGAGAGAGAAAACGGGAAAAAGCTATAAATTCTAACAGGGCTAGTGAGCTTAAGGGTTACAATCAGCAGATAGGGGCAGGGTTTAACAGTAATCAAATCTGTATATTACATACAAGCAGAGTATTTTCTAACAACTAAATTGACTAAACATAACACTTTTATAACGTGAAAAGCAGTCTCTGAGGTAGAAAGTCATCTGTTGTTCAGTAGTTTAGCTGCATTCCAAAGCTGCTTTTTCTTCAGTTCTCTTTTTCTTCAGACATTTTTCTCTACCAGTAATAAACCTCTTGGGGGGAACCTCCAACATCTATTTATTTCCAAGTGGCAATGACTACAGCTTTATTAGTTTCTAGCGTCTTATTAATTTTTCATGGGATACTGACACAGCTTTTTTTAAATTTTCACTTTACTTTTCCTTATCTGGCATCTGAGTCACTGAGGAGTCTTGGCTTCCGCTGGCTGTGCTCACACCTGTGCCATTTGGCACGGGAGGCCCTGTTAGTGCCGTTTTTATGTGCCTCATTCTGGTTGACAGCATTTTGGAGTGTGCTAAACAGGGCAGAGTTAGATCCCACTGCACTTCCCTATGTGTGCACTTTCTAGATGGTAAAGCTTGAAATATGATCCGGTGTGGCCTGCATCTGCTCTGAATAAAATGTGTAAGGGAAAAAAACACTTAATTTTGGAGAAAGAGATGGGTGTGTCTGAGCAAGATTGTGCTTAAACTAAAAGCAAGCCATTTCAATGTCAACTGCTCTTTTTTAAAACCACTGCATAATCATTAATGTTTTCTTTCATATTGTTGTTATTCTACACATTTCCACATGCATGTTTTGAGCAGCTAACTATTCCCTTCATGCACCTTCGAGCATGTGTGGAATGCTACCTCAATAGATTACATTCAAATCAGACTTAAATAAATAAATAGGGACATTTTAGCAAACCATTTGATCCTTGCTCCCACAGAGGAAGCCAGCTGGGTGGATCCCGTGTTTTTGCTGAACTGAATGTGCACTTCTTGGACAACAAGAAATCATGGACAAAATATTTAAATTTACGCCACATTCTGCATTTCTGTCAGTGTTTTCTGAGGTAAACGCAACTCACTGTAAGACAGAAGTGACTGTTACACGTTAAAATGCTCACACAGCGGGATTATGTTCATGTTTTATTTTGGCACAGACAGTAAATTCCATTTGCATTGCAGTTACTTTTCCTCCTTTCAACTGACACACAGCTGGATGGTGCTTGTATGGCTGAGAGAGCAGGTCTGCATCTTTAGATGAATCAGCTCATTGACTGGCAATGCAGACTGATCCTGCTTGCTCTCCCAAACTGGATATCTTCTTTATACCTGGGACGGTGAAATGATCCTGCTGGAAGACGTGAAGTAAACATTGTCATCACCCCAAACTCTTGCCATACCGATAGTCTGGAGCTACAGCCCTTACGCTCTGTTCCAGCGCTGTGCTCGTTTTGCTAACCTGGCTTACTTGGAGGCTAGCTCAAGTCAGCTAATGAAATGCCTGCTTTTTTCACTAAATGTCTTCTTTTCAGAGTTGCCCTTTAGTGCTGGGATATGATCCCCTTCAGATTAACAGGAACTCATTTCTATATCCATTTCATCAGGAGGTGCCTCGAGCACCTGCTGGAGCCCATCTACCCACATGGTAATTTTTCTGTTAAAAAGTTTATGACGACTAAGAAACACAGCAGTAATTACACACACCCGTCCATGGCACAGCAGGGATGGAGGAGCAAGCCCCGGGGCTGTGCAGGGTGCCGCTGCCCGGCCCCCGGGCGGTCCCGGGGAGGCGGCCGTGCCTCGGCTCCCGCCCCGGGTGGGGCCTGGCCCGGCCCCCGGGTGAGGCAAGAGCCGGGACTGGAGCGGGTCCTGCTCCCTCCTCCTTCACTCTGTGCTCCCGTTGGCTCGGAGCGGCTCACGGAGCGACAGGAGGTGAGGGGCGCCGGAGGGGGAGGCGAGGCGGGCGGGCGGGCGGGCGGTCACTGCCCCTCGCTGTCCCTCCCTATCGCTCCCTGTCCCTCACTGTCTCGTCTCTCTTTGCAGACTCGGATCGGCCCGACCCGGAGAATCCCAGACATGGCGAAGGTGAGGAGGGCGGCAGCCCCGGGCTAACGCGGCCCCTGACCGGCCGCTCCCGGCACATCCTCGTCTTATCCGTCTCCTTTTATTCTTTACGGATTGATTTTCGGGCTCCCTTGAATCACTCCATCTCCGAGCTGAGCAGACGCGAGCGGGCGGGGGCCGGGGATCATGTGAGGGGCACGTCAGACACAACTTTTTTTTTTTTTTTCCGTCAGTTTCCGCTAATTTGGCCAAGTTTTCGGTACCCTCTGTTTATAGAGCGCCTGGGTGGAGGCTGTTTCCATTGAAACGGGAAGGAGAAAAAAGTTACTGCCGTGGCAGTGCCTAGCGGAGGCTTCGGGCTCGGTATTCCCGTCCCCAGTTTTCCCATACCTAACATTAATTTTTCTGGCAGCCTTGGAGCTGTCGTGCAGTTCTTCGTTTGATATTTTTTTCTCTCTGCAGCCCTTTCGTTCCTGTGGTTTGAGCCTGGATGAAGGCATGGAAAATGAGGCGGACTCGCGTTTGTTTCTAGAGTTGCATCAAATGCATACACTCTGAAAAGTAAAATAGGAGTTTAATGGCTTATTTGCGGTTTTAGGAGGGTTGTAGGAAGTGAAAGCAATCAAAGTGCATGAGTGCTTTCACAAAGGTCAGGGTAATTGCACTTAATGAGTGGAGTGATTAGTGGTGTTTTAATGCCCCTATTAATGTTTACTCATACTCTGGATATAGTTTTGGAGGGACAAAGAAGGGATTTTTCTTTCAACATCAGCACTGGTTTGTAGGATGCATCTTAGGAGAACAGAGACCCCTACCCATGCCAGGGCAGAACGTCTGACCAGATGGATATACTTGGGCAATATGCCTTTTATTACAGAATATGTAGCATTGCTTATAGGCTTGAAGGTAACTTTTTAGTAAAAGCATGAAAATTTACAATACTCTTGTCTGTTCCACAGAGACTCCAACTTTAACTCTGAATCTTTTTAAAAGGAATATTTCATTCTTCAATACTGCAAACCACTTAGTCTTGTCTTCACATTGTAGAATTTTCTACTGCCTGAGGTGACGCCTGAGGCTGGGTTTTTAACTGTGGTGGATGGTGGTAGGTTAAAGTCATTGGAACCCTGAGGTCTTGTACTAGGTGGGCCTTGTTCTCCGATTTCCATGTTCAGAGATGTTTTCCACTTCAGCAGTATTCTCTGCCTGTGCAGTTAGGCAGCCATGAAAGACTGTGAGTGGTAAAGGTTTTTAGTCTCTAATTTGTGTTATAAAAATAAAAACCAAAGTTAAAGAGGAAACTACTCCTCGTGGCAGTTGTCGTTCTAAATGTTGCTGCATCGTGAAATGGTGGCAAGAATGAAAATGCCCATTAATCATGAAATGTTGAGTATCAATTGACAGAAGCCCTTTATGTGCACAACTAAAGGTTCAGAGTTCACAAAGGGCTGCACAGCATGGTGTAGTGAAGCCCAGTTTAGGCCAGATACATCACTGAAGAATAAAATCTTTGAAAAAGGTGAGTTATGTTTGGAGTCTTGGTCACTGAAGTCCTTGTTCTTGCTCAGTTCTGGGAAGATTTTTATTTTTTTTGCCCAAAGACCTGAGGAACTTCATGCGTTTCATGTCCAGAACAAAAAGGGTCATTCATTTTGTAGGAAAACTACAGCATGCTGTGCTGTCCTGCATAGACTGGTCTCTCCATGGCTGTGTTTATCTGCTTTTTTTAAGGAACACTGTCCTAACAAGCTGCCTTTTCTCTCACATCTGTATGTGCAGTGCTCTGTTACTGTATAGATGAGTATGGTACCATCTCTTGCTGCTCAGTGAACAAGCTGGGAAATCTACCCTGTGTTTGTTAGTTCAGAAGTCTGGAAAAAGACAACAAGCATGTTTTCTGCTTGCATCCTGGGGGCTGATCTGTTTTGGTCTGCTACTCCCGATTTTTTTTTCCTGACTCTGGACTTGGGAGTATTTTGTGTATGCCAGGAAAGGATCCCTTACTGCTGGTGAACGTGTGGCCTCTCTGTGCTATATCTGGAGTTCCTGTTCCGCCAATGTTCACGTGTGACTGGGAGCACAGGAATATTATTGCCAACTCCAGTAGTGCTTCAGGGGATTGTCTCACATTCCAAAGTACAAGCACTTTTTCAGCACTGGGCCCTAAGCAGCTCTCTGGCTCTGGTGAGGTTATTTGTGAGGGCAGGTTCTTTGAGTGGTTTTGCAAATGACCCTACACTGGTTCCTACCTTGCTGCTGCTCGCTCTTCTCTTCTCCCTCTCTCCTACTCCCTCTCTTCCTTTTTGTTTTTGGCTTCCCTCCTCCCTGTCTGTGGTGTCTCCATGGTGTACTGACTCAGAGTTCAACACAGATGTTGTGTAATTACGTTTTTTTTTCCTTAGGAGTTTAAACTTAGTGGGGCAGATGTGAGTATAATCTGCTGACCAGAGCTTACTCCTGTTTCAGTGGACAATCTGAAGCACTGCTGGACTTAGAGAGGCATTTTGTAGAGATGTCTTTAGACCGGTGCACTTGTGTCCACACACACACACATGGCTAGGCTTCGCGAACGAAGATTTGGGAAGGGCTCTACCCATGCTTGTAATTTGCACTGTAGCGCCCTCAAAATTTTGGTGACAATATCATGAAATAATGGCATAGTTCTTGTGTGATGTGAATTTTAAAGCACAGATTCAACTGGGATCTCTGTGTGGTCTGCAATGGCCACAAAGACTTTCAGCTCAGCAGTGAACACCGTGTTGTGTTTATCTGCAAGGTGGCTGTTCTTGTGCAAGAGATCTTGGAGCAAGCTTCCATTTCTTCTAGCATGTGACCTTGTGGGCTCTTCTGTCTGCTGAAAATAGCATACCTTTCTTTGTTAACCTCTGTGCTGGTAAATATTCTCCTTTTCCATTCTTGCCACTCCACAGTTTTCCTGTGCCATCTTGTAAAGAGATGGCTGCTTTAAAAAAACCCCAAAACTCTCATAGCACATTCTCTACACTAAACACTGGGCTTTGCAGCAGCAAATTTTTGAGATGCTGTTTTTGTTGCTGCAGAGCAGCCTTGTGAAAGGAGGCAGCTCTTTATCTGTGGGAAATCTGACAGATAAGAACTTGCTGTGGTGGGTACAGAGCAAGGATAGAGGAAGAAGTCTGAATCAGTTCAAGTATGGCCTTTTGTTTGCTGGTATGAATGCTTTGTATTGAACAGTGGCTAAATGTAGAATCTTGTGGGTGGGAAATACTTTATGTGCTTAGTGAGAAAAATTAAAAGGAGCCTCGTTAAGTGGCTATTGTTGATCTTGCAGATAATGCTGTTGCCAGGATATGTGGCCATATCAAATTGTCTCTTGGGAGAAGTAGATCTAGCTCTGAGCTCCTTAGAAACAGTTCACCTGACGAGGTATCTTCTCCTTCTGCAAACTTTTGCTAGAATAGCATTAAACAAAAATACTAGAGAAAGTGAATATCCTCATTTGGAGTAGCATAAATTCTAAAGCAAGATCATCTCTTGCTTTGAAGTCTTTTTTTTTTCTTCTTTTATTTCCCCCCTCTGCCTTTGCTCTTCATGCTAATTTGGTGTGTCCAGGGACTTTGCTGGTCTCACTGGGAGGTGTCCGGAGAACATGTCAGCTGCTGTTTATTTCTACTGTGAAATCACAATTTGCACTTGCACTACACGCGATTCCTTAACAGCAGTCAGTGTGTCGTGTGTCAGGGAATGTAGAAAGAGAAGAGTGCGGGTCAGTTTGGGGTGTTACAATCTTGTGATACACTTTCTGTGGAGATCTTGTGCATTGTGCTTCTCTTTGTATTTAACTGTCCATTGTAGGGTGTTGTGATTTATTAAAGGATGGCTTCAGATTACAAAAGGATTTATATCAAAGACTAATTTGTGTTTTCCCCATTTCATTGATGTGCTTTGGGATCTGCCAGGTGGGAAACTTGGTAACCAAAGGAAAAGGGACCTATGAGGCCATAGTGTTATTGTGTATCTATTTATATAGGTAGAAAAGAACACTTTTAGATATACTAAAAATAGATAGCTTTTTATAGAGGTAAATAAAATATGAAGTTTGTAAATAAATGTTAAATAGTTGCCTTTCATTTTGTCATTTTTCATATTGGGTTAGACGGCATAGTAGTTGTGATGCTGCAATCCATCTGCAAGAACCAGTTTGTTTCACAAAAAGTTTACATTCTACTTAGTATTGAAACTGTAGCTGAGTTGTCTTGATAAATAAGGGTCTGGCTTTTGTCAGAAACTCTTTTGTATGGATCTGTTATTTTGTTAGAAATGTCTGGTTCGTAGCTCCTGTTTCAGATTTGTTGTCACTGCGAGTTGGCTGTAGAACGTGCTTGCCCTCTCCTTCTCTGGCCCAAACGTGCCATGTTAGGGAAGGAGGAGACAGCTCGTACCTCCTGTTACCTCCTGGTACAAGGACTCTTGTTATGCTGGATGGCAGAGTTGCAGCACTACTTCTGTCTTGCAAGAGAGGTGTGGCTCAGGTTCTGATGGAGGGTGATTGTGGCAGGTAGGGAGCCAAAATCAGCCGAGTGCTGTTCATAAGAAGGGAATGCCCAGAATGCAAATGGTGCTCAGGCACCAAGAAAGGTCTTTCAAACTTGAGCTGCACCGGAAGATTTTCAGGAGCTGTTCATCAGGCTTAGTGTATGTTGAGGCTTTCCATGCAATGCTTTGGAAAAGAGAGACATGAAGGATTGGGAATGGTAATGCAGAGGTAGACTTAATGTAGCATTTAGTATTCACACATATATTGTCTACAACAACCAGAGAGGAATGTTGGGCCGCTGTCACAAGACTTAGGAATTGTGAGGAGGAATTCCACTTGCTTGTAACAAGATAAGCAAAGGAAAACTTTAAGTGAACTGCATCCTCTGAGGCTTGTTGGCATTGGTAATTTCCAAAGGAGAACCATGGTAGTTCTGTAATATGAGTTATGTTAAGACGATATGAAACAAAGCAGTGGGAAATCCACTTGTAAATAATCCCATGCTGGCTGGTGTGGTAATAAGAGAGGAGGACAGAGAGGCTTTTCAGTCTTTAGCTGATTTACCAAATTAAATTTGATTTATAAAACTACACCCCAAATCCTTGAGATTTTTTCGTGGTAACCTTTGAATTAACTAGAAAGATGACAATTAATACAAATTGCTCTGCCTAAATTCGAAGTGCTGCCTAAAAACTTGCTTGTAACGGGAAAAGCAGAATATTTCAGTGGGATTGCTGTGCTCTGAGTTAAGCTAGATATTGGAAAGAATCTACCAAAAAGACACTTATTGCTGTTAAGCACCGTAATACTTTGTGTTCTGATCTGACAAAATACATCAGAAATAAAGGTAATTCGTTACTCTGCTGCAGTGGGAGGGGTGGGGAGTCTGCTGGCAGTGACACAGAGGTGGCCTGAGAGGCAGGAGTGCTTCAGGGCAGTTTGTGGTTCGTGCTCCCTGCTCTGTTCTCTCTGACCCGTCTGAGTACAGTGACTGGAGAGCAGAGTATGGAGTGCCTGAAATTGCTGACTACAGGAAGGGCTGTAGGCCAGAGGCCAGGTAGCTTTGCTGCCGGTGGAGTGATCAGGTGCCAGGCTCAGGAGGTGTCTTGGCACTTTGTTTCATGCTCTTTCTAGAGAGTGGAAAACTGCCCTGCCTGTACTGGTTGTTATGTTTGGACAGCAATGCTTGCAGGAGATTTCCCTTCTTCAGCTGTTGGAAAAACCTGTCTGTTCCCCCAGCCCAGCTGTTTCCCCCTTTGACCATTGCTTGACTTTACATATTTTATAAATTAACTACTGTGCTATATATATATATGGTATATAGGTTCCTGAACTATTATGTTTAAATAAAGGCAAAACTTTTCCATAAGGGTGATGACTATCCGTTTGTGTTTAATCCAAAGAGAAGATCCCTGAGGAGCCATGTTCCATGGAAACTGAGTGGAATTATTTTTTGTTTGGACAAGTTGATCTCTTATCCTTATGTTTGAACTGTTATTTCTCTTTAGCTGTAAACTGATGTGGCTGAGTCACTTGTGTAAGAAGTTGCTCATGTCAAAAGCAACATGATGAAAAACTGAAAGCCACTGCAGAGTTCAGTAGGTCTCATTTGCAAGGTGGTGGAAAAAATCAGTGTGTGCTACTTGAGAGTTCCAGTAGGTTTTTCTTGTGGACAGGAAGTTCTTGTTTCCAAACCTGTCGTGGATCAATGTCCAGCTTTCCTAGCATTTGTGATTTGTGCAATTAATTTTTATAACTACTTTAGCAAACAGTAACTTCTTAGTAATTTTCCTGCATGCAGTCTCCAGTGTTGTAAATACCAATTCTGCAAACTACTGCCATGTAAACGTACTCAAATTTAACCAAGGTACCACTGAGTAAAACTGTAGTAGGACCTTTTGAGGGAGCTGTGTTTAAATACCCACAGACTGAATTTGGTCAGACAATTGCAAGGAAAACGCTATCAGCTCTGGACTGTGCATGCAAATTTGGTCTCAGCTCATGTATGGAGAACTGCAAGATGTGATATTTTGTTTCATGGCTTCTTCTCTCTCCCCTTGACCCCTTTTCCTCCCTCTAGTACACGAGAGGCACCGTGACAGCCTTCTCTCCTTTTGATGCCAGAGCTGATGCAGAAGCTCTTCGTAAGGCCATGAAGGGAATGGGTGAGGATAATTTTTATTTTACAAAAAGGAAAGGGCTCTTTCTGCTCCAAAAACATCCTTTCTGAACTCATTTTTTAATCTTAGTAGATGAGAGTGAGGCCTGTGTCTACATGCCATGGAATGACAACCCCAGGAGTGCACTGGTCTGGGCGTGTCCTGGTTTGACTGTGCTGCTGTCAAGGATGTTTATTTGTAGCTTAGAACGAGGGAAAAAAGGTGGTTTGCACACTCCCCATTAAAAAATGGATACTCCATAGGCTTTTCAGCATGGAGTTTTACAGCACAGTAGCTCGACTGTGGGTTTACAGGCAACAGCTGTGGAGAATTATGGCAGTATGGTAGAAACTGCTTGGAAAATCTGCAGCAGCCTCCTCGGTCTGGAAGTGTGTGAGCACATTACAGATCCTGGGAACAAAGAATACAAGCACACAGCAGGAATGCAGGCTAACCACTGGTCTGTAAACTCACACTGTAGCTTTCTAGCCCAAAACTCCCCTCTGAGAACAAATCCTGATTTGCTGCTTTCTTTGGAGTCACCTGTGGAAGGAAGTGGAAGGAAGGGAAGAAGATACATGTGATAGACCTCAGCCTACAGGCAAATGTGAGGACTACCGTGCAGGCTATTGTATAAAATGGGTAATATCTCCACACTTCTGTACTCTGGGCTGTTTGGGGTTACTGGACTGAGTTTTGCAGGAAGTTGACAGATTGTTGGTGAGCCCAAAGCTTCTGTGTGGAATACAGACTGATGTTAGTGCCTGGAGCACAGTCTGACACAGAGACTGATGGAGAACAAACAACACATAGGTCCTTCAGTCATATTTTTGCAACAGCAGAACACCCAACCTGGTGGCTCAGCTTGGGTTATGGTGACATTTGTTATTTTAAATGCTTCTGCTATTTGTCAGTCCGCTGTTGCTTTCAGGGTATCTTTCATTGTCTTTTGAGTTTGTGCCACTGCTGTTTGTTTTTTAGAGTGTGTTTGCAACTCTTTGTTCTTTTTAACTTCAGGGACTGATGAAGAAACTGTGCTGAAGATCTTGACCAGCAGAAACAATGCTCAGCGACAAGAGATTGCATCTGCCTTTAAAACCTTGTTTGGCAGGGTAAGATGAAGAAAATACATCCAGAAATGAGCTGGCTGTGGCTTAAGACGATTACTTAAAAGTGTGAGGCATATTCATCACATGAATGTGTAACACTGTAAAACATTCCTTGAAAGCAAATCTAGTTTTGCTTCTGTCTCCACCTCTCCTCCACCCTGCCATATCCTTAAAAAAATTACTGTATTTTGGCCTTTCCATATGTCCGTGTATCCTTTTCTGTGGCTTTATTTGTTTCAGTGGAGGTACCAATGAAAAACAAAATGTGTCCCTTGTGCTTTTTTTGCTGTGTCTCCAGAGTCTCTTAGCTTACAGACACACACGCACCCATTTAAAATGGTTAGTCCTTGTTCATTACAGCACTGTTTGCTCTGCTCTAGGATCTTGTAGATGACCTGAAAAAGGAACTTACTGGCAAATTTGAAACGTTGATGGTGTCTTTGATGAGACCAGCCTATATTTTTGATGCTCATGCACTGAAGCATGCCATCAAGGTAAGAAGAGGAAGGGGAATTAATGTTACATGAAATGCTTGTTGCTCTTTTGGGTGGTTTGTTTCTTTGATTTTTTGGGTTTTTTTGAGGAACTTCTGGCTGCTAAGGGGAATGCTAGTAGAAGAAGATTTAAAAAAGAAATTAGCAGGTGTTGGCGTAACTTTCCCAATGCCATGGGTTGGCCTGGTTTCTTTTTTATCCTGTTAACTCAGAGGCAGTTTAGATCTAGAGAGTATTTTACCCTGGTGGATTGCAGTGCAATTCCAAAATTGATGGGCCAGTGTACCTGTGTAAACTGGTGTCCACCAAAGTTATGAGCAGGTATTATCTGTAGCATTGAATGTGCTTTAAAAGCTGCCTTCAGTAATACAGAGGGAAGAGTTGATAGCCCTTGTCAGTGTTACCCTTCTAACACTTCTCTTTGACTGAATGCCTTTAGTGCCTTTCTGTGCAGGCCAGGAAAACAAACAATTTACAATATGAATGTGTAGAAATTTAAGTGTATTTTCTTCCGTGTACTTTTTCTTTTCCGCTGTCTGATATCAGCCTGTGGAATGTCAGGAATTGCACATCCATGGATTATTCACAGAATTAATCCAAGTAGAGGCCATTGAACTTGACTAGTGTAAGGTAGTGCTTTGTTGAATGACACTTCCACATAAATGCCAAAGATCCTTGATGCCCAGCTGGTTAATATGTAGGCTTTAGTCAACTGTGCAAGCAAGTGCTCATGAACCTGTGACCCAACAAATAGTGGCTCAGACAACAGAAACTTTCAGTCCTGGACATTTTCTGTAACGTCTTTGTGTGGATTGGGGGAAGGGGAGATGACATCTGACAAAGAAACTGATAAAGGCCTTGTTGATTAAAAGAAAACAAATGTATTCCCAAGTTCCTCTTATTGATTTATGACTCAAAGACTGAGAGGGAAATGACAGAACAGGCGGGTGTAGGAAGGAGAATAGAGATAGTGAAACAAGAGTAGTTTTGTTCTTGTCACTTACCAAAAAAAAAGATATTAAACACAAGATCACACGATTCCAGAGAATGTGCCTGCACAGGAGAGGATGTCGGTACTGGCTGCCGTTCAGTGAAGGGGGGATAACAGAAAAAGAAATGCGATAGAGGGACTTCTGTACAGGATACCTGTGAGCATTAACTCTGTGCTGAAGGTTGTCCCATAAGTTTTCACTGCTGCTTCTTAGATTAGAGCTGGTGTAACTGTGCCTGCCTCACCTGGTGAGTAGGCACCTTCTTGAAACGGTCTGTGTTTTGGAAATGATTCCATGTAACCTGGCAGGTTTGTATTTTGGATAGCTTTTGGTGCAGTTACATGTCTTTGCACGCAGACAGTATTCAATGCTTTTCTTACAGGAAAGCTGGTAAATAATGCACTGAAGCAAAAACATGCACAGTATTGCATTTCAGTGTTGCTTTTGTGAAATGACTCCTTTGTAAGCAAAAGAGCAATGGCTTATTCATACAGAGTCAGACTTGTGGAAACAAGATATTGGCCTGGCTTTTGTAGATTTTATTCTTGTGAAACTGAGAGTAGCTGTTTTGTCTGCTGTAATTAGAGTGCAGCAGACTAAACTATCTGGGTTAGCAATTCTGTTGTAAAGTGTGTGTTTGCAGTGAATTTGTTTAACAGCACAGTTCACAGAAGGGTGAAGATCGTTGCTGGGTGGCTCTGTGTGTGTCTGTACTGCCTGATGACAGATGTCTGATGACAGGCAGCACAGGAACTAGAGCTGAGATGGAGACCTAACTCTCTTCACTCACTTCTCTGGATCTCATTGACTGTGGCAGCAAAGAACTGAGACTGTGCCTGAACATGGGAGGGCCCATCTGAGTCCTGCAGCAGGGAGCCTTTGGTAATTGTTGGGTTGACTTTGAAAACAGTCAAGTCAGAACTGGAAGAAATTCTTTTCAAAACCCCCACAATGTACCAGAAAGAAGAATATCTTTTTTCTTTATTTGGTCTGAGTGCATGAACTGATGCTTGCTTTTGATTGAGAAAGGGAATTCTTGTTTCCTTTTTGCTATTCCACCAACTGATTGATACTTGCACCCCTGCAGGGAGCAGGAACCAATGAGAAAGTGTTGACTGAAATTCTTTCCTCCAGAACACCCGCAGAAGTGCAGCAGATTAAACAGGTTTATCTGCAAGGTAATTTTCTGAATAAAATAAAGGGTCTCCCTTCAGTCCTCCTAATATGATGTTAGCTCATCTTTCACATAAGTTCTACCTGTTAACTGATGGATGTATTCAGTAAGAGGGAATTCTTTCTGCTGTGTTGAAAGAAACTAAGAAGAAAACTAAAAGAAACTAAATTGTAAACTAAAATATTTTTTATTTCAGGGCTATGAGTGCAGGTTGTTTTTTACTTTACGGTTAGAATTCTTTCACATGCATTTCTTGTACCCATTATTTTCATCTCTTTGACTGAAAGGTGATTTTTAGTAATTGGAAACTAGAAAAGTGGGATTACATAAAAAAAACCAAAAGTGATTTTTTGCCTTTTTTGTCATGTTCTGTTCAAAAGCATTTGTGCAAAAGCAGGTGCAGCTATTTGGCTGCCCCCAGGAGTATGTGCTTTTACCCTGTGTTTGTGGAGTTGGTTTTTTTTAAGGCAGTGTTTAATTCAACATATTCCTTTTACATTTATGCAGATTCATGCCACACAAGAAATTCTCATGTCTTAACAAATTTTGAGCCCAAACTCAGAATCTCTGAGGGCAAAATCTATCAGTACTAGACTTGTCTGGGCTTGTGGTTTTTTTGTACAGTTGAGACTGCCATATATTAACCTAAATTCAGATCGTTATCCTCAAGAGCTGAATCTATGCACCTTGTACTGGAAAATATTTTTAGTAGTCTGTTCATGATATTAGGGGTGAGGTGCTCTATTTTCACCTCTGTTACAGTAATGTTAGGTTATAGGTGAAAGCAGAATTATGTCCTGGCTGTTAAAGATGTTTCTGATAGATGATTCTACAAGCTGTGAGTCAGATGAACTTTTTGCTTTGCCTTGCTGTCTCCTCAAAACAGTGAGGAAACCTGTAAGGTGGTGAATGGTTCTTTTGCAGAGTATGAGGCCAACCTGGAGGACAAGATCACAGGAGAAACATCAGGCCATTTCCAGAGGATGCTGGTGGTCCTGCTGCAGGTCAGTGTCTTGCTGTATGTGACTGTCACTTCTACAGCCACGTAGAAAAGTCACTTTGTGCTTTCTAAGCTGGGCTCTAGATAGGCCTGGTGATAGGCAGGGTTGGAGCTGAGTCACTGCCTCTGACTTGGCAGGGTCAGTCTTGAGCTCTGTTGTGAGTCATTCCCATATCACAGAACTGAACTGATGCCCACGGATGTAGCAGATGCTGCTATGTGGGGTTTTGAAGGCAAAATGGGAAGAGAACATTTATTTCATACAGCCCTGTGCAAGCAGAAGGGAAAAATAAGATGATTTTGGATTAGGGGTTGACTTCTCACAGTAACTCTTACAGTCTGAATATAACAGATAAGCGGGTTTCTGACTTAACTTTCAATTCCTCAGTTTAACACCTTTTAAAAATTCTCTTCAGGCGAACAGAGATCCTGATGTTGGAGTTGATGAGGGTCTTGTTGAGCAGGATGCTCAGGTGGGTGAAAGACTTTTGGTTTTGGGGCATTTCTACAAGTTATCTTGCAAAGAGGGCATACAGTTAGAATTCAAATGTAAGAGGGAAATTAAGGTTTTCAGTGCGCGTTTGTTAATATGTTTTCCTGTGCTTTTATAAGTTCTGGATAAAAGAAGTGTCAAAATCTGAAACAATGGGATCAAAATTTTTGGCACATCTTGTTCTGCTTACTGTTTAAAGAGATGTCCGGATGAAACAGTGATTAGGTCACTGTAAAGGGAGAGTTATAGTTGCTGAGGTTTTGTGATACTGAGGGACCCATTGCTGCAAAACTCAGAGCCATGAACAGCTCATTCCTTAATATCTGACTTGAGCTGCTCTCTGAATTTAATTCATTGTCTGTGCCTGCTCTCCAAACCTGTGCTCTGGATGAAGAAGAACACCAGCAGCTAACTTGTGTCCTTGATGCAGTCTCTTGTTGGGTGCCAGTTACTTTGTTAGTTGTAGTGATGGTCAGTATTTCAGCCATTTGGTTAAAACTCCCTTAATACATATTTCTTCTCAGTTATTTCTGGGGTGGATATTTTGCTGTCATAAATTGACTGTTGAAGTGGAAGAAAATACACAGATTGTTCAAGGTGACAAGGAGTAAAAGCAGAATATCAGATCAATAAAGCATTCCCCTGATAGCACAGCAAGATGGAGAGACAGACTGGCAAAATCTATTTTACTGGCACAGACCTGTCCTTTGTGACTTAAATTCAGAAAGCATTGTTCTCCTGCTATTAAAGTTAATTTCCTGTGGAAATTGCAGCTTGAAAATTAGTGGGGCAAGTGTTAAAATCATGAACTAGACTGCTTCATGAAAGTGTCAGTCTTGCCTTTAGCTGGGCTTAGGTAATTGAGAAAACCCATGAAGCACAGGCCTTGGGAGGCCAATTCCTTTTGGCCTCTCTAATTGAGTTGAAATGAGCATCTAAATTTAGGGAGCACCACACCTAAATGTTGAAAGAGTCCTGGGTTTCTAAATGGTCTCTGTGGTTTGCTATGTACATTTGGCTTGAGCTGAGACCTTGAGTCAATGGACTTTACATCCACCATCCACCAGAGCTGGAATAGGTTCAGTAATTTTATAATTACTGCTGCCAGGTACAGATGATCAGAATTGAGGTGCATGACTATGCAAATGTTAGACTGTTTTTGACTTTTCAATGTTTTTCTTGAGTCATGTGGTATTCTGGAAAGGATTGATACATTAGAAGGCCAGATTTTTGCTCAGTGGTGATTTTTAATTTTTTGGGTCTGTGATTAATAAATATTAATTCAAAGCAGTTGGGGGACTTGGGAGACTGCCTGAAGAAGGAAGTTTAGCTTTTTAGAAAAGATTTTTGTGAATATCGCTTCTTTAAAGGTAAGCAGTTGAGGTACACTTTGGGTATTGCCCAGTGGCAAGGCAGGTAAAAACTTAAAGATCTCATAAAATGTCATTTACAACTCATAGTATCTTTAAAGAAAGGTTTTCCTGACATTTCTAAATGCTATGCTTGGACTGCTCATTTGCTACTGGATAGAGGGTGCTGGTATTGATTTGGAGAACTTAGCATATATTTTTTGAATTAAATATCCTTGCAGTGAGGGCCTGTAGTAGCTTTTTCCCCTGCAACCCTTTTTTACTCTGTACAATTGGTATGAAAAAGAGCATGGAGCAGTCACAAAGGTGGTTTGAATAGGATTGGTCTTTGCATCAAGAATGACTTGCCTGCAGAGCAATGAATGTGCTAAAATGATTAAATGATAAAAATCTGGCTTCAGAAAACTTCAGGCTTATGAAGAGGCTTTGTACAGTCAGTTTGAGTGCCTTAAGCAGCATTACTCATGTAAATGCTTTCACAGTCAATTCCAGATTTTTTTCTTTTATTTCTAAGATGAGTTCAATGCTTGACAATTTTATTTCCTGTTTTTCCCCTCTAGCTATAGCTTGTTAGTAAGTTTAATGCTCCTTAGAGTGAGACAAATGGAGCTTCTCAACAGGGTGTGTGGACATGTGACAAATGCTGCTGTTTTGATCTCTTGAATTACCAACAGGTCCTGTTTAGAGCTGGGGAGCTGAAATGGGGAACAGATGAAGAAAAGTTTATCACCATCTTGGGAACCCGCAGCATTTCTCACCTGAGGAGGGGTAGGTGGCGTGGTTTCTGTGTGCCTGGAAACTTCTGCCTGAAAGCCAGCTCATCTTTAAGTGCCTACTTCTATTAGCTGTTAATAAAGAGACAATACTTTTTTTTCCCTGCTCCTTACCCATTCATAAGTCTGTTTGATCAGGCTGTTTAGGCTATTGGAAATAAAGGTGCAGGGATGTGTTGTGTGGTAACCATCTGGTAGGAAAGTGGGGCAGAAGGAAGAATGAGTGGATGGATAATGACACCCAGATTGCATTCTCCTGCACTGGGGAGGGACAGGGAGGAATGCTGGCTGTGCACCTGACTGAGGACACTTTGTCTTTTGCAGTGTTTGACAAGTACATGACTATTTCCGGCTTCCAAATCGAAGAGACCATTGACCGGGAAACCTCTGGTGACTTGGAGAAGCTGCTTTTGGCAGTTGGTAATTAAGTCTTAATGGATCTAGAACTGGCCTTCTTTGCCTACTCCCAGGCCTCTTTAAATGCCAGTTGTTACAGGAAGTGGCATGAAAACATGGTTCCTTCTGCAAGTTAATTACCTTGGGTCTCTTCTGATATCTAGAGAACAGGCCTTTATTCCTTCTTTATCAGAGGGGGGGCTGGATGGCAGGTGGTGAACTGCATGTGACACAAAACATTGTTTTGTGTTCCTGGCAACCCATCTAGGACAGTGTTGTGGTAATTTGTAATTGGGAGTAGAATTTGACTAGAAAAGTCTCTCTTCCATTAGAAATAAATGGTATATTCCCAGAACCCAAAGAGCTGGAACAGGGCAGGTGACAACTGGATACTTAATTGTCCACACTGTGGAGAATGACCCAGTTACACACACCTTGCCTTGGCAATGGAGGGTTGTTCTGTATTGAATAACAATCACTAATTCAGTCATTTGCCTTTTTCTCAGTGAAATGCATCCGAAGTGTGCCTGCCTATTTTGCTGAGACTCTGTATTACTCCATGAAGGTATGTGCATGTTTTCCATCTCCTCCAGCTACAATTCCTCTCCCTTTTGCTTCTTTCACTGTAAGTGCCAACAGGATGCTGCATCACTAAATATCTGCAAAAGGTTCCGGGGACGCAGATCTGAGAGACGATACAAACAATTCATAAGGTTTTCTTTGAGTTCATCATAGGTTTGTCAGACTGTAAATCATTTCCAGTCTCATCAGCTGTTTTTTGACTTGGTGCTGTTACATTGGAAAATGTCTGGTTAGATCCACTGGGCCCTTTCAGCTGGATAGATTACAGTGTCTTCACGTGGCATACGTACTGAGGAAGTGAAGATGACCAAAAACTGAATTGTAAACTGTGCAAATTAGTGCTATTTGTTTTGGAGGTGAGTACTTACAGGCTGAAGGCATAGTTAGCTTTGAAATGTGTTTGAATTACTACACGTCCCTTTTTGAGAAAGGAAAAAAAACTCATCACGGAAAAGGAAAGAGGCTTAAACAGCTACAAAAGTTTATGCAGGGGAATCACATTAGCAACACACCTGTGTTTCTGTTGGCTTTGCCTTCTCTTGGATGGGAAGAGAGAAGCAAGGAAAACTGTATTTTTAACTCCCAGTGTGTAATATTAATTAAAGCTAAGGTAGGTAGTCTATTGTTTTCAGGCAAATTACCAGCTTCCCTGAGGAATTCCTCCCCGTCTCTTTCTGGAAAGCTTTGAGGTATATTTGTCACCAGATGGTTCTGTTGATGAGATGTCAGCATGAGAATTAGTGACAAGACACAAAATGATGGCTTAATTTTTAAAAGTTGCTATATTACTTTTGTAGGTACCAAGGTAAAATAAGGTTCAGGTGAAAAATACAAAATATTGTATCATATGCTGAGCTGTATGAGGAGGATTTCTTTTTTTTCTTATTTATTAATTTCTATTTTTCAAAGAATGCAATTTTCCTGGAGGGTTTAGATTCTTGTACACTTTTATTATGAGGAGGCTGACGAATGTCTGCTGATGAGATCCCCAATTAATATTTTTTAAAATGAATAAAAATCATTAAGCACTTCAGATAAGAAAGCTCTTCATCAGTTATTACTTTGGCAGAGGAGTTTGCACTTCTAATTTATCAGTTTGCCATGACAAAGTTCAACACTGAGCAGAGTTTGCTTTCATGATTAGGTGGGGCAGAGCTCGGCTTTTACGGGATTCTAATGTCAAATCCTACTCAGAAACCACTGGACTCATGGCATAACTTCTGAGCAGCCTTAGGGCATTTTTAGGTGTAATCCAAGAATATTGCACCCAGTCCAAGGATTGAGTGACCTTGAAGATGATCGTGGGGGCTCTGCCAGGTCCTTCCCTGAGGTGCATGAGCAGGTCAGCACATGGACATCTGTATCGCTTCAGCTTGTGTGGAGTCTGCCTTGTCCGAGCACAGGGGTCAGGATTTAGTCTGCACAGCCTGCTAGCACAGGAACTTGAAATGCTTGAAGTCATCAGGAAGAATAAGAGTGGAGCATGTTTGTGTGGTTGGAAAAGGTTTATAAAGTTTGCCTTCATGATAAACAGCTGGATAGTCTGTGGAACAAGGTGCTCTGCTGTGTCTTGCTGTATGATGTTACATGCTTTGTATTAGTCACTATTAGGATTTCTGTGCTCCATTGCAGAACTGGCTGCAGTTCTGCAGTCTCATAGTACACTGGAAGGCTGATTTATATGTGATGGTGATTGTGGTGATCAGTTCTTCTGCTGTGTTACCTGGAACTGGCCTATTTTACATGTATCTGAGCATTCACAGTTGAAGCCTGTGAGGTGAAACGTGCAATGAGAGGTCTGACCACATGGCACTTGATAGAAGCACAGGGATTAGAGCACCCTGCAGGGTCAGTCCTCTGTTCCCCATGTTGCAGTGTGAATGTCTTGTGACACCATCCCAGTATTCTCTGTTTTGGAGCTGGAATGTAATGCAGGCATGGTATGAGATGCCACTTGTTGCTTTCTTGTTGTACCCTGGTTGTTTGTATTTGTTGTTTTGTTGCAGCCTCTGTCCAGAGCAAACTTATATTTGAATCTTCTTGAATCTCCTCTCTGTAGGGGGCTGGCACTGATGATGACACCCTGATCAGGGTCATGGTTTCCAGGAGCGAAATTGATCTGTTGGATATTAGACGGGAATTCCGGAAGAACTTTGCAAAATCCTTGTATCAAATGATTCAGGTAAAATGACTGTTCTGTTATCAGGGAACACAGGGGTGATTGAGGTGATGTTGTTGTCACAGTTTATTTTCTTGGGAGGGGGTGGATGTGAGTAGAGTTGGATGACACACTAAATTCAGAGTGATGTAGTTGGTCTGGATGTTTGGCAAGCACCACATGGAATTGTTTAAGTAGGGGACACTTCCTATGGGAAGCTAAAGGTTTCCTTCCAGTGTTCACTAGGAGAGATGCTGTGGGTTTCTGAAATGCCAATTATTCATACACCCTATTTAGCTACTGCTTCACTTCCTTTTCCTTGCCTGAGTGCCTTGCGGTCGGTGCTTCAGAGAGGGTGCTGGCTCCAGATAAATGACACAGGGGCTGGGACTCTGAATTATCATGAGGTTGAAGTTAAAATCTTGGGCTGTGGTGTGGAACCTTTGGCACCATTTCCAAGTGGAAAGCATTTCACTGTGGAACCAATCTGAATCATGATCCCCTCTGAATGATGGGAAGGAGCAGAAAGGGAAAGAGCCAGCAGGGAATCCAGAACCAGCTGTTGCTGCATAGTTGAAGCTGAAATGCTTTTTTCCCCTAGGATTTTTTCATGGTTTATTTTTAGATGCTGCTTTTTACAATTTTCTGTTATAATTTCTGACATTATGCTCCTTTGATTAGGCTGGGTGGAGTTGCTTTTGGCACTGCCAATCCTGCCCACACGGCTATCCTGTGGATTTTGTATCAGAGCTTCCTACTGATAGCTGGGAGCAGGGCTGGGGCCTTTCTCAGCTGTTGCAGGTGCACTTTGCTCATCAAATATGTTGCTTTTGGTGCTGCTTTGAGGCTTCTCCTTTGGACTTCCTCCCTGCTGACAAATGCATTTGAATAAACACTGGGCAGCTCAGTCCCAGTCAAGCTTTTGGAGGTTTTTGAGTTTCTGGAAGTCTGTCAGTGTAAATGTATGAGAGGCAGAGAATTTCCTCGTGTCATTCCTGAGTGGAGAGTCATGCCTGTGGATTTCCTGTGGGTGTGCTGTGCTGGGGCCCCTCCTTGGCTGGTGTGTGTGGTGGTGACTCACGGTGACTGCTCTGTGTGTTCACAGAAAGACACGTCTGGGGACTACAGGAAAGCGCTGCTGCTGCTCTGCGGTGGTGACGATGAGTAATGGGGACACCCAGGATCTCCTGTACTCCAGCTTTGCACCCCGTAGTTGGCATATCTACCTAAGTTTTTATACCGTAATGCTTTGTGGCTGCTTGAATTTATACTGGCATTGCACTTATTAGGAATGAGCATATTGTTAGCCAAGTGATCCCTTCTTCCCCACATCCCAACTTACAGGAGTTTGAAGTGCCTTCTGTGATATGAGAGTCATCTTCATGGAAGATGGATGCTGAGAACCAAGTTCTTTGCAAGAGTTTTTGCTGAAATAGGAAAAAATAATCAGGTATTGCACTAATCATTTGAAGACTATCCTTTTTTGCTCACATTTCCACCAAATGTTAAGCTTGTTCTAACATGGCAAACAAAGCTAAGATATCCTTTGTATGTAATGTCTGAATGAGTTTGCTGAACACAATACAAGCAATCATTGAAAATCTGAAGGACCAATAAATTTTTCCCCTCTTGTCTCAGTTGTATGTGGGTTTGAATCTATTTTCCCTTTCATATGGTATGACTGCTCCAAAATTGTGGGTAAATATTTCCTACTGTTTTTAAAGTTTCTAAGGACATATATGATGTTTTGCAGCACTCCATCTTCATGTCTAGCCTAGTATATGGTGTGCTGCTGTTCAGTGTAGCTGGGAAACCAAATTCTCATTTTGTGCTGCTTTGTATCTCTCTTCTCCAAAGCTGGGGGAAGGAAGGGGAGCTGTTGCACAGTGTCAGAGTTGAGCAGATTGTAGGACCAGCCAAAGATTTCTGGGATGAAAGCAAGTGAAGAAGAGATGGGAAGACAGTGATGAGTCCTTCAGGGATCTTGGGTGACAAGAGGATGGCTGCAGCACCACTCTCATCTCATCAGGTTAGCAGGGAGCAAAGCACAGGCTGAGAGGAGCACCAGCCTGTCATGTGGGCTGCTTTAAATTCTCTGCTTTAGTTCATCATCTGTGACTGGCTTTGAAAATTAAATTGACATGTGTGAAGGAGAGGAAAGAGGCTTCTGTCTCATGCATTATAAGGGCTGAACACCATGGTTCTAAGCTGAGCTTATCAGTTAGTCACATCAGCTTCTAATAGTCCTATTGAAATTGATTCTTCACAGGTTATTAAGGGCTTTAACACTTTCCTATTGAATAAATGTAAAGTTTTAATTTTTGTTTGTAATTCTGAATTAATACTGTAATTATCTCCTGCTACTAAAGGACTAGGTTTTCAATATATAATATAAAAGCTCTTTTTAGAAGTAAATATGTCAACTAAGGCTTTATCCACTCTCAAACTTCTTTTATTTTCCATTCTGTCACAGACATGCACTCCCTCTTTCCTGCTCATACACTCTCACTCTTTTTCTCCTGTGCTTCTTTTTCTCCAAATTTAAGACTTACGGATTTAGGGTTTAGTGGTTTATTTCTTTTAAATGATTTAATATTTGCCAAGGCAAAATGATGCACAGAAATCTTTGCTAAGGCACTGCTTTCTACTGCTTCAGAGATAAGACACTGTATTTATTTTTTCGACTTCTTTCATGTTCTTTGGAACTCTTAGGAAAGCAGGATTTGATCTTCATGATTTGTTATCAGTCCTCTTGTAGACTTTGGTGAAGCTATTCCAGCAAGGGTTGAACACTGTCACAAACCTGATGCTTCTGGCTTGAATGGAGTGATCTAAATTACTGCCAGCATTTGTAAATAGTAACTCTGAACAGGAGTTGTTGGGGTCAGTATAAAATCAGACATTTGCAGAAAATTTTAAGATGCAAATGGGCAGAAGTGTTTGAAATTCCCTTTTGAAGTAATTAAACTTTCTTTAAGAAGTCTAACTAAAATGGAAGGAATGCTATTGAATTATAATATTTCTAGTACTTTGTATGTCAGACCCTTTTATGAATACAGAATTTGGTATTTCCAGTACAGCATGTTCCTAAGAGAGCTTTAAACTACAGCTGCCAATGAAGTAATTATTTCCTTTGTGGCAGTAGTTAATCACTGGTGTGTTTTGGGTTTTTTTCCCTCTTCATCCTCTGATTTTGATTCATGAAAATTTGTGTTCTGTTGATTTCTGGCACAACTTCAGAAACTTCTTCAGAAATCCCATCAATCTCTTTGCTAAGTCAGAGCAAATTGGAGCATGAACACTAAAATCAGCCCTTGCTATTCATGAAGAATCTGTTTTAAAGCAAACTTCAGTAAATCAAATATTGTTTTGCCTGAAGAGCCTACTGCCCTTCCTTCTTTGTGTCCCTCTTCCTTCCTCCAGGAGAAAGTGTTTCAGGAGCTAATATTTTATCATGAGAAATATGAAACTCTGTATTTGCTTTCATCACATGTTTGTCTTTGCCCTATTGCACACACAGTGTATTGGAGGAAAAAAGTGATCTTTATTAGCTTCTTTACTTGGTTTTCCCCTGTTTTTTACTGAAGCATATGAAATTATGATTTTGCTTGATTTATATTCCTGATAAGTGCTATTCTTATTGCTTCTTTATTGCACTTCAACTCTCTGACAGCTGGAATTGCTGTGGGCATTTATTTACTCAAATCTGTCTTGAAAGCAATAATTTATGAACAAGGCAATATTATGCATGAGGAGCTCTAAGGAGTAACTCCTCTCCTTTTCGATTTAGTATTCAATACATCTAAAAGTCAAACATCAGCCAAGTTAACCACATGTATCCATAGCTATACATTTGTAACAGGCAGACTCTTATCTGCCTCCGCTTGGCATTTAAGGAGAGGTGAGGTGGCTGGAGCAGAACATGCAGCTGCCCTGGATGGCTTTCATCAGAAATAGTAACTTTCTCCTCCTTAATTAACCCTTTCTGCATCTTGCAAGTTTGAAATGAAAAAAAAATCCTCAGAAAGACTGTAGTAAAGATGATGTTTTTGAAAAAGAATCCAGAGCCAGGAGTAGGTACGTGACTCAAAAGCAGTTTGTAGATAAGTCACCTGTCAGGTATCTGCAGGTCTTTGCTCCTGATGTTGCATTTCTGACTTCATCTCTTTGGCTCAGTAAAGCTTCCAGTCACGTGGTTATTTTGTCCCTGCACAACAAAGGAATTACAGAAATGCTGCAAATAAAGCAACTAAACCACAAAGGGCTTTTTCTAGTCGTGCCTTCAAGAAGCTTTGCTGTAATCAGCAAAAAGAGCTGAGTGGAGAGGTTTTTCCAGTCTTTTGGTGTCTGTAGTTACAGCTCGAGTTCCTCTGGGTGTCGATAGAGTGAGAGTGAGTTGAATTTGGGAAACTGGAATTCAGCTCACTCACTGCATCGACACCGTGCCTGTGCCATTCGCCGTGCGGGCAGGGGATGGCGCTGTTGTTCCGAGGAACCTTGTGCAGATCATGGTCCTACTCAAGATTTCTCTTCTGTCTCGAATCACTTGCTTAATGTTTTAGGGTTTTTTTGTACCTCTTTCAGATTGCTTTCATCAACCTAAAGCATAAGTCGGACAATTGATTTTTAAATTATATTTTCAGAATCCTTTAATATAATTTTGTGTGCACTATGAAACGAGCGAGAACAGTGAACTTTATTGGAAACAGAAGCTGGGTTTACACACACAACATTTTCATTAATGTTAAGCATTTCCCTTCTGCAGTCTGAGCACAGACAACCTTCACTATTCCTCCCCAGTCACAGCTAAAAAAAATTAGAAAATCTGTTTTTGTTAAACTCATGCATTTACAATTTTGAGTTTAGTGGAACAGTAAACTCTGTGCAGTATTATTTCATATACAGAGATTTCTCACCTGCAGTCTCTGAATTATTACCATGTTTTAGTAAGCTTGGGGGGTTATTTTATACCATTCAAGCACCAGCATGACTGCCCTGCACTGTGTGAAAAATGGGAAGGCTGTGGAGGATCTGATATTTTAGGAAGTAACTGTGTAATTAGGAGGAAAAACTCATCATTCTCATGGAGCAGAAAGGACAGGAAAGATGATACTTTCAATTCTTTTATTTCAACCAGTTGTGTATGATGTGATAACAAACTGAGAGCAGGAAAGACGAAGGATGGTCTAAGACACCAATCTAATCTGCTACTACAAGAGAAAATGGCCAGAGTAATCTGCCATTGATGTCTCTGGGCAGTGAGCTTATCAATCCTCCTGGATCTAGAGCATATGTACACAGAACTGCATCCACAGAGTAGTCTAATGGGGTTAACTTCTGGCTACTTCTACCCTTAATTTCAGTAGGTAGCGCAATGGTAGAACAAGAAGTTTCAGTCTTGGTCTCTCTTTTACACACAGTTATGAAGGAAAAAACTCCACCTACACTGGTTGGCTTTTTATTTCCACACACTTTGCAGTAAATGTGCTTCCCTCTTTCGCTTCCTATTCTCAAAGCCTCCTTCAATAACAGGCTACAAGCTGAATATAATGAGGCCTAAAAGGTACAACAGAATCTCCAAAATCCAGTGAAAATGTTGTTAGAAGCCTTGCTCTGTATATTCAGCACACGTTGTGTTGTTTTGTGCTGACTGCTTTGTCTTTGTATGCAGAAATATTAAATCAGAGAATTTACTCTGGATGCCTCATTAACTATTTTGCCTATTTATCTGTGCTCATCTTTCTGGCATTTACTTTTAAAAAACAATCCTCTGATGATAAGGATGAATGCAGGTAATTAAGAGTTTATAGGTCCTGATTGTCCTGGCACCAAGTGACTATGAATGCCAAAACAAAAGGAAAAGAAGCGCATTCATTTTTGATGTGTTTCAGCAATGGCAGCTTAATGTTTCAAACTGACTTTCCACTCTTGCAATAACTAAGCCAGTGTTTAACCACAGCTTAGGCTTCTATCGTATTCACCATCTCAGTAGCAGTGCTTGTGTTATATATTACGTGCAGACCCCCACGTGGGCTTCACTTGAAACAGTGTCTCTCAGGTTGTTCCTTGCTGGACACAGCCAAAATTTTCCTTTAGTGATGACATAGACATGGTTGACGTGACTTGGAAGGAAGAATGAGGCTGGGTTTTTTGCTTTTGTGGTTTTTTTTCCTCTAAACTCCCTCTCCTTTTCCTTTCTTCTTTATGTTAAAAGGATCTATAAAATGTTTTAAAATCTTATCTCCAGGTAAAGTAACTTGCTGTTCCATGAAGAGCATCCCTGTGATTCTGCCACACAACAAGTATAGAACATCTCTAACCTTAAGGGTATAATACAGCAACCACCCTGTAGTACCACTTACAGTGAGTAAAAACAAACTGCCACCCATCAAAGACATCCTCTGGCTACAGGAAACAAAACCCAGGCAAAGTGATTGCCTGATTATTTAACCTGTTTACTTTGTGTTTTGCCTTGGCTCAGGACCCACTGTGTCACTTCCACTCAGGCTGATGGATCGTGATGTGTATGGATCTGGAGCCTCTTGCTGTTTGTCTCATCTGTCTTAATGGGCTCTTGTGTTGCAGGGTGGGATCCAAGCAGTCCTCATAGCACTCGTGGCTCAGGTTAATGCTGCATTTACAGTTTGCTGCAGTCCTTGTGCAGGCAGAGCCTTGCTGTTACTGTGACCTATGAGCCGCTTAGGGACTGAGAATGACTGGTGGGAAGGAGAGAGAAGAGAAGTCTTGGAACTGATGAATGACCAGGAGAAGAGGAGGAGTCATTTTCTGCTCTTAAACTAGAAAAAGCAAGGGCCCCCAGCAACACTGCCAGGTAGGAAGCTTGGAAAAATGCGTCATGACATGATTAAATTACAGACCCTGCTGTTACATGACATTATGGAGACCGTGACTACAAGTGACACTGGTAAGATAAAAAGACCAATTCATGCAAACAGGTCCTTTGGCGAGTTTTAAAGTAGATACAATGTGTAGTTCACACTTCTCAGCTGCTTTATCTGGGATCTAGCAGGGAGCCCTATCGGTGCTGACCGCTAGTTCTTGGATAAATTGTCCACCCTCTGAGCCAGGTACCAGGTCTTATTTTTCCCCCTCTTACTGCTTGACTAGCAATTAGTTTGTTTTCCCCTTGACTGCCTGCTAAATCACATGTTAAAAATGCAAAATATTGCTGTAAGACTTTCTCCACACAAGAGAGTGCTGCATTACGAGGTTGTTAATTAATGGTCTCTTGGGAGTCACTGTCATGGTTTTGTTTGTTTTTAGAACTAAGCAGGAATTTTCCCTTCCCCCTGCCCACTGTGTTAAGGGGATGTTAAATGGGCAAATTGACCGTGACCCAGGCACTTAACACAAAAGAAGTGACCGTAAGACTACGTTTCGGGTTGATGGCCCTCACAATCTTTGTCTCCTGGGAAACGGGGGAGGAGTCTGGGGGGTTGCGGCTGAAGCCGAAACAAGGTCGGGGTAGCAGGAGCTCGGAGGTGGGTTTGTTCTTGGCCTGCCTGCAGCTGGGAGTTTTGCTGGTATTTTCATCGGAAAGGGGAGAACCACACCATACAACTCAGCCAGCAGGACAGAGTGAGTTCCCATTGGGAAGGACCTTTTCCTCTCTCCCTTTTTGGTGTGTGTGTGGGGAGGACGTCCATTTTCGGCTTTCCCCAGCACACCTGAGGAGGCCCCCACCTGGCGACCACCAGTGGTCCCACAGCGCCCCCTGCTGGCTGGCACAGAACACTGCGAGCGCTGCATCTCCAGTGGTACCACAGCAGCCCCTGCTGGCTCTGCTTAGAATTGCACCAAAGGGCGCAAACTCAACTGTTCATCGTTGGTTTTCTTGAAGGGGATGATTTCTGGGTGTAGGAATATTGCTTGGTTGTTTTACTTGTGTTCTTTCATTGTTTCTGCCAATACCCTTTTAATAAAGGGCGGTTATTCTTACTTTCTTTTTTTTTTCCCACATTTTTTCTCAAATGGAGCCTCTTAATTTTGGATTTACAATTGCTTAGAGGGAGGAGTTTGGGTCTTCCTCATAACTCATCCTCAGCAAAACACTTGTGTCTCATTTAAACGGAGACAGTGACCTTGATGAATTTCGAGCTGAGCTGAACTGATTCAGAGGAGACAACAGTCTGGCAGGAGTGTTGGAGATGTGGCTGTTCCTGTTTTGGGGAGGCAAGAAGAGAGGGCAGTGTTTCTCAACCCATTTTAGTTGAAGACTCACCTAAAACTATTTGAAAAACAAATCAACAAAAATGAAGGAAAGCTTTAAGCATGCACCTGTTTCTCCCTGATCCCGTCCCGTTTCATTTATGAGGTTTGTGTGCATGTGTAGGTGAACAAGACCTTTCTAATAAGTGCCTGCAATGGTTTGTTAGACTGTTCTTAAGGAGTTTTGTTTTCAGCAGATTCCTGCCAGTTCCTAGTCTTGGAAATGATGGATGTGAGAAATATCTCTAACTAAAACTTCGAAGACGGCCAAATAAAGTGAAACAAAGAACTTTAATTACAGCACGCTGGACGAATCGGGCCTCGTGACCAAACCCCTGCATCCCGGGAATGGGAGGGACGAGTCCTTTTAAGGTTTCTTGCTTTACATGACCACTCTCTTGCTCCTCCGATGGCAAGCTCCGTTCCTTTTCTTCCTTATAATGTGACAGTCTCTCTTCTGGAGCTTGATTGGGTCTCTTAGGGCCGGCTTATGTCAGTTCATTAGTTGCCTTAATCGACCTATCAAGTTGTTTTCCCTATCTCGGCCACATGGTCTCTTGGCAATGAGCCCTGGCTGGGCCCATTGTCTTACAATCTTCCCGGTTCGCCTTCATACAGCGAAGGTAACAGTAACTGGAAGCAAAAGCAGCAGTAAATAGCTGTAAGTAGGCTTGTAAACAGCAGTACGCAGAAACAGCAATGCCTACTATTAAATATATATCCTCCCCAAACAATACAGCTTCCAGGCATCTTAACATGAGTAAACTCCTGAGTGTAATAAAACCACCTCCGTTCATTTCTCACGTGGATAAGGAGAGGTATCCCACCCCCTGCACTCCCATCCAGGGCTTGCATTTGCGTGGAGCAATGCCGAGCTGATGGAGAGTGAAGACCTAACATAACAGAAGCAGGTTTGTTCTGTTGATACATGCCAGGGTGCCCAACACTGAACCTGCTCAGCATCTCATGGGCTGGCCTGTACCAACCACACTGGGGTAAGAAATGAGCAGACTAAATTCTATCGACAGCTGCCAGTGGGAACAGCTGCTTTTATTTTTGTCCATACATGCTAAAAGCTGCAACTGCTCCTCTCCAGCTGCATTCCCTTCTTCCTTCACAGACTGTTTGCTCAGGATGAAGTTCCTTTTTTTGAAGGCCTGACAATTGAACAGTTTAGGATTTGACCTCCTTTCTTCAAGTTTGTAAAATCAGCTTCCCCAGCTATAGTGAAGGAAAGGTCAGGCAGTCCCCAGCATGGAGCTTTCCAAGCCTCCTTGGGGGAGTTGTTCTTTTTAAAATGGGGACATTAAACTACTGCATGTGAGACGAGTAAGAGGAGTGACACTGGCTGGGGGAACTTTCACAGAACCTGTACTTACACTGTCTAGCTTGTAGTCCTGGTGGATTTGAAGCACACAAGAACTACACCAGAAGACTTGGATGTGGTTTAGGCTTTAAGGCAACTTGTTAGAGAGTCCCATATTAGAAAGAGTAGTTAGGATTAAATATATGGGATGTAACAATTTGAACTTTGGTCAGAGAACTCTGCCAGAGGCTCTGGGGACTCTTGAGTGCGACTGCAATCGATTTGAAACCTCTGGAGAGAGAGAGAGACTGTCACTGTTACATTTATTCCATTTGAAAATGTCTTTTCCGTGGTAGCTGTAGGCTCTGCATTCTCTGAGTGCAAGTGTAACTGGCTTTCACAGCAGTTACAGGTGGGGAGGCAAGAAAGAAGTGACTTGCCAATTTGCTTTTCAGAAATTTTGCTCTTTGCTCCTGTGGTAATAGGAAAGTCTAAAACTTTTCTGCAGATTCAGAAGTGGTCTTTGTCCATAAAGAATCTTTGAACATACTTAACTGCACTCTTCTTTCCTGGGAGATGAGGTTTTATATATGAAAAGAACATCAGTTCTAATACTGTTAGTTCTTGACCAGCTGTTAGTAAGAAGTTGAATGCACAGAGCAATATGTAGTAAAAGATTATCCCTCTCTAAATTCTAGAAGTATGACTGGATTTGGGCCTGAGATCAGCCAGGGTATTATGGTGCCCTGAAATTATCCTGGGAAACACTGACTTGGTGACATTTCATTCCTTCCCTGACATCTCTTTACTCCAAGAAGCAGTGTGACCATTCCTTGCTGGTTTGCACAGGGAGCTGGGACAGATGAGGGGAAGTGGATTTTATTCCCTAAACACGCTGTTGGTCCTGGAGAAAGCTGCGAGGCAAAGTGCTTACAGGGAGAGAGATGTGATTAGTGTTAAACGGTGTCAAGTCTACTGCTAAAAGCTACAATGGGGGCAAGTTCCTTGGAAACAGGGGGATGGGAACAAATCAGGTCTCCTTGGCGCTTTCAGAGCAGTTTTTGATTTCCTTTCAGTCTCATTTGATGCTCATATAATGAAAACCTTGGCTGGCCTGAAAAAAATTGCTTTCAGGCTCAGACTGTGTAAGCTTATTTTTTTTCATCTTTTTTTTTTTTTTCCTAGCAAGAGTCACAGTAACAGAGGGTATGTTATAGAAGTTCACAGATGGGAACAGGGAGAAATAACATCCATTCCCAACTGTCAATCCTTCCGAAAAGTACTGGTTTACTGTTGTAATGTACTGCTTAATATCTGAGTTTGAGCATACCCAGGAATGCTCTGCTCCTGTCAGAGCTCTGTCAGCTCTCCCACCAAAACCCAGATGGAATATACAGCCAAGTTTTTGTGCGGATTCATTATGAACCTCCATAACCCACGAACCAGCCTTTTACAAATGAAAATTGAATTTTGACATTTTTGAGGGTGTGAAAGTGGAAGCAAAAGCCAAGGTATCTTGCCCAGGTTCAATACAGCAAGTCAGCGACAATTTCCCCTTTTCTGGCATCACTGTGGTTAACCCAACAGAATGCTCAGAGAGCTCCAGAAATGTTAATTGCTGGTTCCTGGGGTGCCAGTATTGCCTGTGACTTGCTGAAGGTCGTGTGCCACTTGGGAATTCTGGTTGGATATAGAGGAGACAGAAAGTTTTGTTGTCTTATCCATCATTTTAATGGCAATGCTATTATATACAGTTGAGAAAAAAACCAAACCTACTGAGCTGGAAAATACACTGAACTGATACTTTTTCTCCATGAAGCCTAATTGAGCTGTTGACTCACTTATGTCATCAGTTCATATGTCTTTATTATGATATGTAATCCAGCTCCTTCCATGTAATGTACTTGATAAAGCTAAATGGATACTCTGCTTTATGGATCTCGGCTGAGTATAACTGGAGAGAGATCTTAGCTGAGTGTTGAATGGGCTCAAATCCCCCAGCAGCAAATTCTGTACATGCTCATGTTTTTGGAGGGGGATGTTGAAAACAGGGCAATGGCATAGTGACAGTTTCCTTAGGGAATTGCTGATTGGTAGAAGTCCCTCTATTCTTCATATGGAGAAATAGCAGAGAGGCAGAGAAGAGCTTTCCTTATCTCTTCCAGGGACCTGCACCACTGCAGGGTCACTGCCTGCATGTAGGGTAAAGGTTCTCTTGGGTTTGGGACTGATGGTGAGCTCTGAAGCTGTAGGACAGATGTGCTCCAACAAGAAATCCTGCACCTTAACTTTTTCAGGCTTCAGAAATTGCCAGATCTCCGGGGAGACTTCAATCATGTACTGGTTGCTGGAAATCAGACCTGGACAGAGCATCAGATGCCTTGTATGAATAGTGTGTGTTGCACAGGGACCTGTTCAGGTGTGGACTGTGAGAGAGCCCTTCTAGAAGGATTATGTACCCTTTTAATGGCATGAAGATTACTGGGACCTTGGGATCATGTGGGGTAAAGGTGTGCCTTCTAAGAGGCTTGAACAGGCCACTTCAGTAAAGCCTTTTTGCAAACTGTCTTAGAATTACTCTCTCATTAGCTACTGAGGCCGTTTGGGTATGAATTGAACTAGAAATTGTGAGAAATGAATGTGGGCGGTTTTATTACAAGCAGGAGTTTACTCATGCTTTGAAGCTGTGTTGTTTGGGGGGGTTGGAGAGTTATTTAATAATAGGTACTGCTGTTTCTGCTTGCAAATTGTTTGCTACTGTTTGCAGATGTGCTTGCAGCTGTCTGCTGCTCCTTCAGCTTCAGTTAAGATTGTAAGACAATAAGCCGGGCCAGGGCTCATTGTCAAGGGATCACGTGGCCAAACGACTTAATAAAGTGGTTAAGATAGCTAATAAGCTAACAGGAGAAGAACATAAACTGACCCTAAGAGACCTAATCAAGCTCAAGAAAAGAGACTGTGTCACCTTATTAGGAGGAGAAGGAGCGGAGCTTGCCATGGGAGGAGCGAGGGAGTGGTCATGTAAAGCAAGAAACCTTAAAAGTACTGGTCCCTCCCATTCCCGAGGTGCAGGGGTTTGGTGACGAGGCTCGGTGCGCCCAGTGCGCTGTAATTAACGTTCTTTTTTTCCACTTTATTTGGCCGTCTTCGAAATTTTAATTAGAGATATTTCTCACAGAAATAAATTGAATTAAAAATACCTGCTGCTTTCCTTCCACTTCCTCCACTCAGGCCCACCACGGGCTGCCTCTTGGCTCCCTCCTTCAGGGCTGCGCTGATTCTCCCAGACTCCTTCTTCCCACTCTGGATCCATCTCTGCTGTGTAGGGTACGTGGAACCTTCCTTTCTGCCCGGAACTGCACCCTGTATTTTACTTTGCCTACTGTGAGCTCAGGGACAGTACTTTCTGCTTTGGGTAGTTTTGGGTATCAGAGCACTGAACAGCCAGACAGATGATCTCAAACACAATGATGAGTGTGAACGTCTGTGTGAATCTGTAGCTGTCTATGCCAGTGGCTTCCTCACAGTAACTGAGGGCAGGAATTTAGCCTGTACCAGCTGCAGTGCCTCATGATTTAGCCCGAGAGCCCCCCATCTTGGTGAATTTGCATTTAAATGATCCCATGAAATGCAAGGGTGGCTTTTCTTGAAAAGGTAAATGTAGATAATCAGTAATGCCTTTCTTGGCTGGTGGTCGAATTATTTTGAGAGCAGACGTAAAAAGCTTTCTGGTGAACAGGTAGAAAAAACCAAATGCATTTCCATGACGTGGCTGAGTAATAAATTAAAATTGTCGTTTGTTTGTTTTGCTGTGTGTAATATGTTTTCCACTCTAGTAATCTCTACACGTCCCAGTGAAATACATGAGGCTGTCTGGTGTTACCACAAGAGACTTATATTTTTTAGCTCAAAACCTTCTGGAATGTTGAAAAAAATAAATTATTTAAAGGGTGACAGATATTTAGGCTGGCCCAATAAATAAATCCAGCGAAAAATGAGAGGGACACTTCAGTGGGGTACTAAGGAAATGTGATGTTGTTTTGAATGAGAAGTGTTAGAAAAATCTTGAGACTTATTGGTTTTTCTAGATGGTTTCATAAAACTAGCTGAAACAAATACTCAGTGAAATGCTAACATGCTGGTACAATAAGCAAGATTAAATTAGATTTTGTGATTAAACTTACATGAATTAATGCAGTACATATTAAGAAAGCCCCTGGAAATCAAGAACTGAAATTTTCTTTCATAATGTTTAAAAAAAGACAGAACATGGTACCCTTGGGCTATTTAATTTCTTCTTTCTTACTGAAGTTTAAGAAAAGACCGGATTTTTTTATATTTTTGCACCATTTTTTTTGGTCTGTCTTAATTTGCATTCCTAAAAGTAAGTGGTGGTACTGGATGTTGGAGGGTGATTGTTTTTTTCTTCCCTCAATTTAGATGAATGAAACCAGAATTCTGTTGCTGGCTCAAATTGGTCTGAACCAGAATGTGAATTAGGCACTCAGTAGACCAGAACAAATTAGTTTGTTAGTTTGCATATATCTGAACAGACAATTCTTAGATGTTTTTGACCTGAATGTATGGTAAACCAATGCCGAGTTAATTAATTGTTAACACTTGCTGAAGTCTTCAAGCAGTCATTTTGCACAGTAAGAACTTGCTTGTGGTAATGGCATAAATGCAAAATGACTTTATGACCTTTAGCAGAATGGAATGATTAAACAGAAAAGCCACGAGAAAATCTAAAATGGCCTGAGTCACATGTCACCACTGAAGCACAACACACGCCTTGGAACCCTCCTTTCAAGTGGGGGCTCAAGTCACAACTTTGTCGAAAACCAGACAAATCCCTGTTTGAAAGAAGATTTCTCATTTATATGACCTTGAAACACTAAAATAATTTGTGCAGAAGAAGACAAACCTTTGCTCAGTTTCTTGTTTGTGCAGATGTATTTGTTTCCTAAGGTGTGATCCCCAGAGCATCTCTCTTCTCAACAGCAGTGCAACGGCTCTGCCTGTTTGATTTATGTGGGACTCTCTTGTTTCCTGTGGAAAGGCGTGGAAAATGCTTCCTGCAGCTACATGTGGGCTAAAGGCTCCTGAAGCTTTTGCATTTTGCTGGTATATTCTGTAAACTGTTGGCTGTTGGACACAACATCAGAAACACTTCAGGTTTTGGGGCTTTAAAAGCAAAGGCACAGTAAATGCCTCATGTCTGTGCACCTTGCTTCTCTAATGTGCTCCTGAGCTGCTTTTCAATTGCTGTTTCAGTGGTCTGCACTGTGGCTCTCCATTCAGTGAATTAGTTTCTGATGAAGGAGCAGGAACCTTGAAAATTTCCTTTTTAGATACCTTGTTTGAAGGACTATTTCTTTCTACAGCCTGGTGCAGACAGAAAATCAGCAGTAGCTGATAAGTTGATGCTGATGTTTTTCTTGTTTGATGCTACTTGTTTTTCTTATGCCACTGAGCAGGATTCTTTCTGAAGTGGGGATTTTTTTCTGTTTTATGAGATTTGGGCTCTTACTGAGACATAGAGAGTCGTAAGGGCAGTTGACATGTGAGGAGACAAATCAGCATGTATATACATGGATTAATCCACCTTCTCCTGCTTCATATTTTCCCTTGGGCTCCTTTGATACACTCAGGTAAAATCTTTTCCTCCTCGTCTCACATCTCCCCTCAGTGCTGCAGCCAACCTGTGCCCTAACAAAAATTTTTGGAATTGCAGGTTATTTCTTGAGCTGTCCTTTCAAACCTGTATCAGTCAAATTCCTAGAATAGCTGCAAAAGATCTACTCGCTGGATTTCTTTTCTCTAGGTGTCCCCCATCTCTTTTTCCTTGGCTTGCTGCTGGTAACTCCTGCCTGGATTGTAATGAATAACCCAAAATTAAATTCCAGGCAAAGGCAACTGTCTGTAAAGGCAGGTGGTTTGGTGGTTCATTTCAGGAAGACAATGTAGGGAATTCATTTTGGAATTCGATGGCTGGCACAGGACAGGCTGAGAGCAGAAGAGGTCTTGGGGAATGTGCAGGATTTAATGTCATGAAAGGACATCCCAAGATTTCCCACAGCAAGGAGCAGCCAGGGCAGTTATCTGTGTGCTCATATCTGCTGTGAGAAGTGCAGGTTTTCCCTGCTGCTCCTCTCCCTTGCCACAGGCTTTGGCTGGAAACTGTTTCAGTTTTGCACAAACACAACATTGGTTTAAGTCCTGCACATTGTGTGCATTTCTTTGGTTCTTAATCAGGAAACCTCAATATACACGGGTTTAATTTTTTCCCCTGGCATTTGTATTCTTGTGCACGACTTTAAAGAAAGATGATGTGGAACAGAGTTATCTAAGTAAAGCAATTTTCTGGAGAGCACGTTCTGTTGGTCTTGCTGGCTTACTGAAAATGTCACCCCAGCTGGTGTGAAACTACTGGGGACTCAACTGCCTTTTGCTAATTTAGATGCTTTCTGTATCCTAATCTTGCTTTCTAATATGGAAAGAAGAGACTTTTGGATCTCTGGCAGGTTTCTGTTTTGCCTATGGTTAAAAATAAGACTGCAATAAATTCTTTAGTGGCTGCATTATAAAGTAAGGGTATTTCCTGAGCCTTTAGAAAGCTGTGATCAAACATTACAAAGACAACTGGTTGGTCAGCACCACAGAAGGAAAGGAGAGTGGCTCTGCAGTTTGCATCAGAGCATTCCTGAGCTCCTTCCGTAATTCAATAAATGATTTACATGGCTCAGTTACCTCCAGTAACAGTCTGAGTAAATCTCTAAAGGAGAATGTTGGAAACAGACAGACATCCATAGGTGGGAACTCCTGGTCTCTGAAAGGATAAATGATGTCAGCATGCTGTGCTCAGTGAGGTGGCTCCAGGAGGCTGAGCTTCCCTACATGGAAACACCTGGGGCCTGGCAAAACGGCCTTCTTGGCCCAAATCTGCCCCTGTGGACACTGGCTGGATTAATCTCACAGTGCTTACCTGCATGGTCTCTGTTTAATCTTGTGGGGATCAAGGGACTGGAAGACAGTGAGAAATGCTGCAGAGAAATGTGGTGTTTGAAGGTATTAAGAACACGTAAAGGTCTGAACAAAAGCAGTTAAAATTAAGGAATTATTTTCACCACAAACTGTAATGTGCTACAGGGGTCTAGTATAGCAGTTCTCAACTACTGTGTGGCTTAGAGAAAGTAGTGCAGACCAGGAGGAATACAAAAATGTTACTCTGCACATTTTGGGAGGTCATATCCTGTTTACGATTCCTTTCCCAATGACACCAGCGTGGTGGAGATTCATGGCCTAATCAGAACAAAGTCACAGCGTTGGTTATGAGATTGCTTGCTTTAAAACATTCCAAGCATAAAACTTTGCAAAATAGGACGAAACTTGGGCTCATGAGAGATCAGCCTAATGGAAAGTCTGAATATTGGAATATTTTGCCTTTTTATTACTCTTTAAAGGCCCTGGTGATGAAGCATGGAATTAGAGGCCAAACTCTGGGCTCATGGATATAAGTTCTTATGTCTTCAAGGAACAATTATAAGGGGGAAAAAAATAGGCATAAACTTTATTGCTTAAACATCTTTCCAGGATTTTTCAAAATATTGTCCCCAAAACATCTGTCAGAGGAACACTCACAATCCTAATGATTGCACGAATCACTGTGCACTGTGTGAGATTTAAGCTGCAGACACTTTGCATAGTAAACAAAGATTTTGTTTCTTGCCCTGTGGCTCTAATTATCTGCTGTCGTGCACAATGGAGCCAAAGTGCTTTGGTGTAAAGCAGTGGTGCCATTTTAGACTGGTTTACATGAAGAAGAAAACCACAGCTGCTCCTAACTCTTAGGTAGAGATGAGATTTCTCTCCCACCTGAATGCCAGTGTGGCACTAAACCCATAGCCAGTAACCCATCCTATTAAGGGATGCCCACAAAGCAAGAGAAGGTCCATTACAAATTTCAATGCACAGTGGCAATCAGAATACGGATGCAGGTTCCTTTTCAGTTTCATGAGCTGCATCACACTCTCTCCTGTGCCTGTTAAACAAGCTTGGCATGAATGTGCTTTGGGTAAGTTGTTGCCATGCCATCCCTAGCAGCTGTCTGCTCCAGAATTACCCGGCGTGGCCAAAGTGGTGTTTCTTAGACTGTCATGATCTACAGCTCCTTTAACCTGCTCCCTTGCCATTCCTCTAGCAGCTGCTCAGGGATCAGAGCTGGGGATGAGGTGACCCTTGGCACTCTGGCGAGTGTCACTCAGCAGCATTTGGGATCTAATATGTGAGCCTCAGGAAAGCTCTGCAATGATATACCTGGAAACTGGACTGCAAGATGTTCTCCTGTGTAACACTCCAAAGCGGCCTTCAGTTTTCATTCTGGCTCTTGACCTCTGGGCTGCAATCCATTTGGAGAACAATAGAAAAACGAGCAAGTTTTCCTCCAGCCTTTGGGAAACCAAGTGCAGCACACTGAGGATCTGGGTGGAGGGAGCTGAGACATCACTGCTGCTCAAGTGGAAGTGCAGCCCTGGAGTTTCAGGCTCTGCAGAACAAACAGCTTTTCTCACAGCCATGTTCTGCTGTACTGGGATAATTGCTTGGATATAGTGCTGGTATATCAGAGTGTGCTCTGGGGCTGTGTTTGTGCATATGGGATGAGACCAGGAAAAGTTCAATGGCAGCTAAAACAGAACAGAGCAGGAATTGCAGTGCAGCCTTGCCTGTGCCCTACCACAGTGCTGGTTCTGTGCTTGCTCTGAGCCCTTTTTGCTGACAAACCCCAACCAGTCCTTTTTTGTCCCTTGTAACCCCTGTCCCTTCAGAACTCTGATCCTGTGCGTGTCTCTTTGTTTCCCAGGCTGTACTTGTGCTGCTGGCTGGATTTCAGTCTCTTTCCCAGCCTGTTCTGGTCTTTAGAACCTTTTTTCTGCGGTGCTTTCCCAGATGCAATCAAGAGCAATGTGAGTAATCCCAGTTCCTCCTGGAGGATCCGCAGCTTTAGCCAGGACTGGGCAAAGCACAGCTTATTTTGCTGCCCAATGGCAGTGTTTGAAAGGAACATTGTCCTGTGACTTACAAAAAAAAAGTTGAACTGATACTTTGTACTAGAGCATGTTACTCTTCTTCCCTAATGCATTTTATGTTTCCTTGAACTGCAGATCTCACTCTATTTTTAACAGAAAGCCAGTTCTGCTTTTAACTGGGCTGTCTAAGCCCTACTGGTGATGGGAGGGAAAACAGACTGGCACGTGTAACCAACAGACAAGAACAAATAAACTGTGTAGCATGTGGAAGAAAGGTGTAAGTGTAAAGAAGCTTATTTTCCCTATTGTTATCATGCTGCAGGAGGCTGGTGGTTTTTTTTTGGTTTTGTATGTCTAAAGGCACTTGATCATGTCTAGCAATAACTTCAGGCTCCCAGCTGTCATAGGGGCTGGAGGGACAATTGAGGTCTTGCAAGACAATATCTCTGATTAGCAGAACGGATAAATACAGGCTCCTCAGGACCTCCCAGGCTTTCTGAATTCAGATGAGCTGGGGGGATTTTCTTCTGTGGAAAGAAATAATGAAGTCCTTTGTGAGTAGAGAGCAGCCTGCTGCCATGTCTCGGGGTCAGAGTGAGTGTGCTCTGGATTTGGAGGAAGGATCTGGGGAGCAGGCAAGCAATCTTCTAGTACCCATTCACATATGCTTAAGTTGCAGTGAGATGTTCAGTATTCAGCATTTCCTTACATGTTGGGATCTTCTTATCCTACTTTACCTTTTCATTTAATGTGTTAGAGAAATGCGAAGAACTTTGAAATGAAAGACATTGTCTCAGCAAGAAGTACTTCAGTATTTTAATGAGAAAGAACCATCGTCTCTATTTGGTTGACTCACTGAAATTTAAAAAATTCTACTTCTGCTATTGAAAATGTGAAACTTTTAACTTTTTAAAAATTTACTGTTTAATTATAAGAGAGGTGTATGTTCTTGTGGCCCTGGGGGCACTGCCAGTTTGCAAAGCTAATTTAAGTGTAAGAGGGTCACTGCTAGAGACAAGAGTAATAGCTCAGGGCCAGAGGACTGGCTATGTGGTCAGAAGATTTTATATTAACTTGGGAAAGTGCAAACCATCATTTGAAAAGAAAAAAAGTAATCCAAGTGAGGAGATAGATTTGGAGCAGAGACTTGTAAAATAAAATAGTGCAAAGAGGAACTCAAGGACAGGGGAGTAGATGGCAGATGCAGTGTATTACAACAGCAACAGAAGCCATTCTGGATTGTCTGGGATTCTGGTTACTAAGCAGGGGCAAGTTACTAAGCTCTTTTTCTACTGTTACATCTTTATAATTTAGAAGACTGGATTGTAGATGTCATTAAGACAGATTTTTGGCAAACAGGATGCAGTCTGACACAAAAATTGGAAGGTAATGACGGAACCCATGTGTTACAGACAGTAAGCAGAATAAAGGATAGATTTATTTGGCTACAGCAAAAATAATGGGATGAAATCAAGCCAGGTACAGTATGTAGGATGAAATTATCTCATGGTGAGAACTACTGTCTCTGTAAATGGATTCCTGGGAAGCACTCAACTCATTGCTGGGCTATTTAGAACCCACAGGGATGAAAAGCTGATAAATGTACAACAAAGAAAAACAACCTTTGTTAAGAGAGAAAGATGCTCTAGCCCCATTGTGAGGACTTTCTCCTGCTTAGTGCTAGTGAAGGAGCTTTCCAGTAGCCTAAATGAGGAGTGCTTTACTGCTTCAGTCTCATTCCTTCACTGCTCCATCATTTCCTTTCTGGAGAAGTCTGTAGCAGGAAAACAACAAGCAGTGACAGCTCTGGAGCTGCCAGAGCACCTGAGGAAAAGCCCTGGGAGGTGCCAGAAGCCTAAGGCTAAACTAGCAGGAGAGCTCAACAGGTGAAGGTTCTTGATGCAACTCTAGCAAGGACTGTCATTAAAATTTGTACCCTCGTTACTGGATTTCACTTCAAACTCAGGATTGTGCTCATTATACTGTTACTTGAAAGCCTGTGTTTAATACCCAGCGAACACATATGTGGGGGAAGATTCCCTCTGGCAAGCTCTGCTGGTAGGGACAAGTTGCTACTCCAGCAATTAAATCAATCCTGTGCTTAGTTATATGGAATTTTGGAGAGCTGACTTGAACCTCACAAACAGCTTTGCCCTAGAGTGAAGTGACAGCCCTTCCAAACAAGGATTCTGTTCCCAGCGTGCTGAAGGGTTATTCTCTTTCACACAAGCAGTATTTTCCTTTGTTCTTAGTAATCATCAGCCTGTACCTGGTGCAGGAATGTAAACAACCCCACTGTTTCAGTTCTGTAAGCTGGGATGTTCCCACAGTGCTGCAGGAGTGTGATGTGCGAAGTCATTAGGATATTTTGTACTTCTCATTTTCCTTTCTCGACTCACTTGGAAAAATCCAGGAACCTCTGAATGCAGCTCCCATTGCATCTTACAGCATTTTGCTGAATATGTTATACTTGTTTCGCTTTGCAGAAAACTCTTTGGATAATCTTATATAATTATATACTTTGGGATATTCTATTTTTGAGAGGGAACATTCTCAAAGGATTGCATTTTTAATTCAAGTCCCATGTTTAACAGTTGGCATAGTAGCTTGCAAACTTAAAAATAAAGTGAAAGTCTGGTTTTATTTTTCAAAGAGATTTTCTAGGCACCGATTTGGTATTGCCTTGCCAATCCATCTCTTCCGTTTTTTTCTCTGATATCATCTTTAATACACTTGAATCATAGAAAGGTTTGGGTTGGTAGAGACCTTAAAGATCATCTTGTTCCAGCCCCTGCAGGCAGGGACACCTTCCACTATCTCAGGTTGCTCAGAGCCCAATCCAGCCTGACTTTGGACACTCCAAGGATGGGGTAGCTACAGCTTCTCTGGACAACCCGTGCCAGGTCCTCACCACCCTCATGGGGAAGCATTTCTTTCTAATATCTAATCTAAACCTATGCTCTTTCAGTTTTAAGCCATTTCCCTGTTCTCTCAATCAGGCCCTTGTAAATAGTCTCTCTTCATCTTTCTTGTAGGTTCCCTTCAAGAACTGGAAGGACACAACTAGGTCATTCCTGAGATTTCTCCAGAATGAGTCATTCCAATTCTCTCAGCCTTTCCTCATAGAAAGGTGCTCCATCCCTCTTATTATCTTGGTGACCCTCCTCTAGACTCAGTCCACCACTCAATGCCCTTCCTTTGCTGGGGATCCCAGAGCTGAATACAGCACTCCAGGTAGAGTCTCACCAGAGCAGAGCAGAGGGATTTGGATATAGCAAAAGAAACAGCTCATTAGTTTGTAACAACTCAGTTTGTGATCTGTGTGAGTCACAGAAGGAAGAGGTAGATCTGTCTGGGGCGTAATTGTGCCTTGGGTACCCCATCCTGCTGACAGGAGTGGAGAGAGTGAATCACTGCTGTGTGGAGCCTGCAGCAGGCAAGGATTTCTGCCTGTGCAGCTGCCACAGGAAAGCTTTCTTGCCTTGGACTTCCCTTCAGTGTCAATGTGCATTTCACAGAGCAAGTGTCCTTTTGGCCCTCTCTGCTGTAAATCCTGAGAGGATGAGCAGACGAAGGCTGAGCAGTCACAGGCTGCTCAGCAATCCCTGGCTGCTCAGCAATCCCTGGCTCAGGACGGCTGCCGGGATTCGGCACATAAAGCTCACCTGAAGGGGGCTGCAATCTGTAGTGACTGCCCAAAAGGCATTCAAAGATCCAAGCCAAAGAAAATGGAAGCATTATTCTGGAAGCCATAGAGAGCTCTACTTCAGCATTGCTGTAACAATCTGATAAGGGATTAACAAGAGGGTTTATGTGAGGGGTTTACGCAGCCCCCAAAGGACACATTGTGCAAGCTTATTTGCAAAGGAGGTGATGAGGTGCTTCCTGCATCTTGTCTTCCAGGCTGGACCTGACTTGAATCCTGCCATGCAGCTTTGTCCCAGCAATTTTCTGCCCTGTTCAGGGTTAGGGTTAGGATTAGGGTTCCTTAAAAACCTCTGTATATGTGTTCAAGGCTGCCTACTGAGTTAGGATGGCAGCTTAAGTGTCAGACAATATTTGGGTTTTATGGGGGATATTCAAGGGATTTCAGGGCAGCGTGGTTTTACAGTAATACAGGAACCGATGTTCATTCCCTGCCAGAGGCAGCTCCTTTTCCAGAGCTTTCACACGGAAGGCAGGTGAGGAAAGCAAGCTTTACATACGCGGTGTTTGACTAAAGAAAGGAAGTTAATGAGCAATCAAGGAAAGCAGGCATGGGGTTAGATTTACCCTGGTTTCAATAGAGCTGTTTCAGTTTTGTTCTCTTAGTTCAACTGAACTCGTGGGTTGTTGTGATAAATCCCAGGCTTTTTGCTCTGCTCAGTGCTGTAATAAACATACAAGTAAGCTCACTCCCTAAATGTTCCTTCATTAGCAATGTGTTCAGTTAAATAAAAAGTATTGAATGCATGTTCACTTAAAGCCTCTGGTGCTCATTCAGGGCTTGTTTCAGGGACTGCTGAACTTCCAGGGATGGGAAACTAATGGCTTGCATCTGCCAGGATTTGACTGACACACAGCAGGATCTGCTCCAGAGGCCGCACTTTATGAATATTCTTATCTTTTTAGAGTTATTAAAAACTTGGATCTGCCATATCTCTTAGGGGAGAAAGAGTTCGGCTTGGCAGGTGGCAGAAGCAGGGTTGGCTGAGGGCACACACCAGTGCTGCCCCGAGTGCATCCTAGAGCTTTGTGTCTCTGACCCAAAAATGCAGCTCTCATGTTCTGTACCTTGGGTATCACTCTGTGCCCAATTAGTCTGTGCCTCTCTGTGTAGTGATTTACACTTGTTCAGTGTGGCTGGAAAATACCACAGCTCTTTATGGTGCGTTGTTGTGAACTTGCAAGTAATGACACAGGGTGCAGAGGAGTGGGGAACTGGGACAAAAAGGGTGCCCTTCCTCCCATTGTGCTGCTGCTGCAAAGTTAGAGAGAGAAACCTGAGGGAAAAGGTTGTTCAAGGTGGATACAGGAACAAGACGTTTCACCACTGTAGTGGCTAACACACTTTGGTGCTTGTGGTCTTCCTCTGAATTTAATTGCTGTACTTCTGCCTCCACCTTGATTGCTTGTTGGTCCTACATTTGTAGTGAAACACGATGGAAAAATAAATCAGTGGAACAGATTCTATACTCTTAGTGTTGTAAAAACAAGCAAGATATTTTGTGGGATCTGTCAGTCTTAGAAGCAACTTAATATAGCCTGGTCCCATTTAAATTGTATTGAAACAGCCTTTTTTTCTGTTTTATTTTTTTCTATTCTATTTAATCTTAAAAAGTTTTCAATGACTTTGTGTCCACTTCGATAAGCCAGTTTTCCCTCACTAGTAAAACGAAATCCATTTGCAGTTCTGAACTGAACTAATATTTCAGTACTTCTGAAAAAAAGGCTGGGGTTTTCCCTTTTTGTTTGTTTTGAGATGGGATTTGTTTGTTTGTTTCTTTATTTGGCTACTGATGCAGGCATTTTAATTCAGAATAGGAAAAAAAGTCACCACTGGATTTTCCAATCTGGCAGAAGATGCAGCCTTTTAAACACCCAACTCCTTACCTAACCTTCCAATTTAGACCCTTGGATTATTGCAGATATCAATTGCAAAGCTCAGGCTTGATGGTGGTGTACCTTTTTAAAAAATGGATGGTGTGGATCCTCTCAGTCACATTTTAATTGAATTTCTTTTGGAAGCCCCTCCTTGAAGGGCACAGTTAAGTACCCTCCCCAAGGCTGCCATTTGCTCAGAGCCAAATCCAGGTTAGTAGGCGCTTTGGCAAGGAAAGCAGTGGAACCCATTAGCAGGAGGTGAAAAACTGCTGAGGGAAGGCACAGTCCCCTCATGGCACAGCCGGGGCTGCTCTGCCATTGCTTTAAGTTTTTTTCTCTGTATGCTAAAGTCTTTATTTCTTCCTATTTCAAATCTTGTTTTCTTTATAGAGGCTTTTTTTTTTTCTCATTCTGAGGAGATTTTTTTCTCATTTTTTCTCCTTTATTCTGAGCAAAATATCTTATTCTCACTGGAACATTTTATCTGGAAAAGCTGTAGCCACACAGAAGGGCTGGGGAGCTTCATCTGCTAGTTCTCCATATTTTTACATCATGCAATTGTTTATATTTTCAAAAAGAGGCAGTAAAATGCTGCCTAATACATATGTAATGGGCTCCATAACTTTAGCATAAATATAAACAACTGATGTGCTATTTAAATATAAAAATATAAAAATACTTACAAACTAAATGCTTTAATGTATGTGGTGCTTTTTCTTAATAGCACGTTCAAGCTTTGCTTTTAGTGACATGCAAGTATTGCAAGACTTACCAAGAAATAGCTGGAATGGCCACTATAACCAGTATTAACATAGTATATTAGTAATTAATATTAGTATAACCAATATTAATGCTAAAAGTTACTCATTAAGTATTTAATTATACTTAATGATTGTGTGATCTGTTAGTCTGTGTTGTTGGAAATACCAAGTTCCTTTCCCTTAGCTTTGTTATTCCGCACTAGCAACCTGTTCTTTTCACTGGCATTGATTTCTTGTAGGAAAATTAAATACTGTCTTCAACAGGGAGATATTTTCTGATGAGGTTTCTAAGGGAGAAATGGTTACTTGTGACACTTAATGCAGGTGCAGTGGGAACACTGCGCTGAGCAGAAGTGGGTGTTTAACCACTGAGGGAGTTTTAGAGGGAAGTAAGTTCTGTCTCAATCTCCCAGGCCTTGACACCCCTGTCTGCTTTGTGTACGCACAGAACCAGCTGCTGGAAATGCTGCTGTTACTATCGGGGACTGGAAAAGGCTGTCTTTCATTTGCTAATTACTATTTGTCATCCTACAGGTCTCTCTCTCTCTCCCCCCTCTGGTGTAGTTTTGTCAATAAGATGTGCGAGAATCTGATGTTAATATCTTTATTTCCCATTTACACCCTGTGGGTGGCTGGTTTAGGCTCAATTTACATTTTGCGTAATTAATTGAGCTTTAAGGACACTGAACAATTTACTCCAGTGGCAGGATGCCACTTTTCAGAGGATGTGCCCCATATGCTTGGCTGACACAGAGCTCATGTTTTGCTCATTGGGATTCAGAAGCCCCCAGTCCCAGCGCTGCCAAAAGCTGGAATTAGCTTTTGAGAAGTGGAGGCTGGATAGCAAAACTCTCACAGTACAAGTGGGCTCTGCAGGGTTATGGCTAAACCCAGAGATAAATGGGGGGGTGTTGGCAGAGGCTGTGAAAACAGGGGCTATGTGGCTTCCAGGGTTTGATTTCATGTTGTTACCTGTCTCCTGGTGCTTCAAATTAAAGTGATACATGTCTTAAAAAGCCATTTTTGCCAGCGTAGGCTGGTATTTCTAGCGGAGACAGTGGTATGACAGGAAAAACTCATTCCTCAGCACAGCAGGGTAACTTCTGGATATAGCATTCCTGGTGCTACACAATAAAGAGGAGTTGCTAATTATTTTCGGTGGGCTTGCATTCCTGGGGATTTGTGGGTATGGAGGTGCAGGAGGGAGTGATTCTGGGAATTCTTGGCTGTTCCTTCCTGCCTGGTTGGATATAATGCCTTGATTCCTCAAGGTGGCCCAGTTCAGCTCCATGCAGAGGAGAGCAGTGAGCCTCCTTCTAGTGAAAGGCATGGGACTGGGATATCAGTTACCGTGTTCTCAACATACATCTGCCCAAGTGCCGTCCTGAGTGGGCTGCAGAAGAGGGAATTGGCTCTTCTGACTCAGTCCAGTGCCTTGGACATGGGTGCATGAAGATTTTCACAGTGCCGAGTAAAGCCAGCCTACTCCTCCTTCCAAGCTTTGGGGCCAAGCGGAAGGAATGCAAGAAAAGACAGAAATTTATTTGCAAGCCCCAGAGAGATTTCTAAGTGTAGTTGTTTGTGTCTTACGTTTGTAATTGCTTAGCCTAAAATCTCTTTTTAAGAACTTAATGCAAACTCTATGCCTATTCTGGAGAACATTGATAAAGTTTTCGGCCAGCTCTAGTAAGAAGGATCGTGTGTAAATTCTGATGGATTAGAAATTATTCTAGGTTGCTGATATTAATATAGTAGCCCATGTCAGCAGCAGCCTGTGGTAACTGTGAGCATCCCCAGCTCCCATTTCCTGACAGCCTTGTGTTTATCAGCTAATGGCAACCTTGGAAAGAACAGGCTTTGTCATTTACCTTCTGAGATGATGAGGAACAAGAGATTCATCTTTCCAAACAACTAAGGAATAGTCACTGAGACATGTTTTATCTATGGAATTTCATCTGATTTCTCAGCATAAAGTGATGCATCTCTAGAATTAACTCCAGTCAGGTGTAGTCACCTCATTCTTGCCTTTCAAAAAATTTAGTGTTGAATGATGGAAACACTATGCAAGGAGTGCAAAGTGAGATGAACTATACATTTCAGTACAATCAAATCTCATTCTCCTGACGATTTAACATTTGCAGGAAGACAAAACAAAATTCTCAATTTCAAGTTATGCGAGAGATTCGTAAGTAATAATTCAGGTGCAGCATCCAGTTTCAAGGAATTGATTTCCAGCCAGACTGTCTGTTGCTATAAAGCACAGTCAGATACAAGACAGATTTCTGCCACTTCTTTTCTCAATTTTGTGCAGCTTTTGGATTTTTTTAACAGTAAACTGAAGGCACTTTTATGAGGTCAAAGTGTTCTGGTGTGCAGTCAAAATCCTGTCAAAGCTTCAAAAAGCCTTGGAATTGTATGGGAGTTATGTGTTTGGGTTTCTTTTTCTGTCAAAGTGGAGCTCCAGTCAGAGCTAGAGACCAGTAGAAACCTTCTGTATTACCCCAAACCATTCAGCACTAAAGACAGGTGTGTCAACACTTCCTTGCTCTGTCTTCATGGTATGGTTGTGCAATGTTATCACTTTAATTAAATACTCAAATTTTAGTTTGCCTGAAGTCAGGGACAGATATCCACTTGGAATTAAAAAAAAAAGAAAAGAAAATAATTTGCTGGAGTGACTCGTTTCTGGCTGATTTTTCTATGTCCAGAATTCAGCAATCAGATGCAGTATAAGGTATACTTCTGAGACATTAGAAAACCAGCCACGAGACCAGGCTGCTCTCTGTGTTTGGTTGTTCTTGAAAATGCAGTAGTAGGAATAAGAAATGAAAGGCATTTTTTAAATGGGTAGCTGAGAGAAATAATTGCAGAGAACAATATTTGTGATTTTCTTTTTTAGGGGAAGTGTTTTTTATCTCCTCTCCTGTGATTTTTTTTTTCCTTGCCCACTGTATAGATTTTTACACTGAGTACTGAAGAAACCTTCCTTTTCCCTTTGTACATCTTGGCTTTTTTTTCCCCTCTTAGCTTTAGTAAAGGAAAGCATTTGCTTTGGATTTGTGCATCTATACTGATGCTTGTTGCTTGTTAGCTCTTGTGTGTGTCCTTCACCCAGGCGGAATGGCTTTACCTGAGCACATCACCCTGAGAAATAGGTACGTTTTAGGGCATGACTTCCCTGTGTGTTATACACATGTGCTTCAGCATGAGAGGAATTTAATCCGGGAACTGTGCTGTAACACTGGGAATCTGCTGTCCTGCTCCCAGACTTTCACCATGGGAGCAGTGAAACTGGTGCTGCCAGGGCCGCTAGCTGCAATTCCAGTCAAGGGAAGCTGAAATTGTCTCTCATTACAATGGCGTGGCTTTGTAATTTCCTGCCTGACACTTAAAAAGCTATTTATGTCTAAAACACAGCAGAGCAGAAGAGGCAGAGAAAGCCATGAAATGTGAATTAAGACTTGGAGTGTCACATGGATAACAATCTGAATAAATTGCTTGATGTCTGACGCAGCTAACTGGTGTTTCTGGAAGGTATTTCTGCACTGATTGAAATGTTGAAAGTGAAACCTTAAAATTAGCATGGGTTTATCTTTTTTTGGCCAAATCACTCATTGCTTTGCAGCCTGTCACCAAAAGGCAGCTCTCCCACACCTGGGATTTGCACTATAGTAGCTCTGTGTACCTTTTTAATTTGTATGTTCTCTAAGGATGAGGGAAAAACATTTCTGCCTTGTTTTATGTCTGTATTCATGAACAGGGGATTGAAAAGTTATCCTGGGTGACCAAGCCCTGTTTCTTGCTGTCAGAGACACCATAATTCCCTTTGCAAATGTACTTATTCCGTCTTAAAAGGGGCTTACTTGTCTCCATTGCCCTCTGTCCTGACTGTCCCAGGACATCATTGCTCTGCTGATCCTCCTAATCTTCAGTTTAAAATCAGTCACTGTATTCCCATGTCTTGGGAACTGTCTTTGAACTTGAGCAGCACCTATTTTTCACAGGATTTCATGTCAGTGTGTTTGTGGGAAGCAGTCATGTCCTGCCTCCCCCTCTCTAATGTCCCAGGCTGATGGCACAGGGGCAGTCATGAGCTCTCCTCTTGGTGAGGTGTCTGCTCTGCTTTCTACACCTGTTCAGCATTTTAGCTTGGATGCAGGGTTTTTTTCTGTATGGATGATCAGAACTGCAGAGGTCCCTGAAAATCAAATTGCCTTTCATGGCTAACATTTCTGGTGAACTGGTGGCACCAGTGAAGAAAGATACTCCATCCTCAACCTCCATAGGTAATTTAACACAATTTTGTTGCCAAAGGGTATTAATTACCACCACTGCAGGGTCTTAACTTAAGAGCTTGGTAGTAAGCAGCCCATGTTACATCTCTGACTTCCTAGAGGATGAAAGCAGTCCCAATTTCCAGGTTAGATGCTTGGATCAGGTTCTGTGTCTGGCTCAGTCAGTGATGTGCCTGATGTTTTTCCCAGCCCAATCCCACACAGATGTGTGAGTGACTGAAAGTCACAAAGTGCTAAATCAGTGACCTGCACCCACACATCACCTCATGTCTGAACTGGTCTGAAAAACTCTGGCAAAACCAGCTGCCCACAGGAAGCATTTAATCTTATTTTCCTTACTGCTTTCTCCTGCTTGAAGTGATCATTTAGTTACCCTCACCTGACAGTGGTTGCCCTTCAGCAGCTATTTGTGTACATGTGTAATGGTGCTTGGGTGAATTTATCACCTCTGCTCACTGGATTAGTGAGCTGAGAGAGACCCGTGGAAACTCTCTGTGTGTTCACACACTTGTTCTGGTTGGAAGTTCAGCCTGACAATTCCAGGCTTTGGAATGCACTGCCTTTACAATGCCTGCTAATGTTGCCAGAGATTTGTAGGCTGATGAAGAAAAATGTGTGTGCCGCGGGAAATAGATGCATGGCTTGTTTCTGAGATGGGAGATAGTATTTCCTTTATGGATTAAAGGGGATCAGAAAATGCTGGCCCTGGCAAATATGAGATATATTGGTCTCATGGGTAAGCTTCCAAATTACAATTTTAGCCATTGAAGCAAATAACAGCTTTCCTTAAAATGAAATTGAATGCATGGTTTTATCTCTTGCTCAGCAGATAGAGCTGAGTGCTTGTTTCCATGGAATTCCTGTTTTCAGGAACATTATCAGGCTCTTTAGCCATGTTCTTTGCAGAAATGGTGGTGTTGGAGGAAAGGCATGATCTGGTCTTGCTGTGACATTCCAGGGGCAGCTGAAGAGCTCAGATCACAGCCATTCCGTGTCCCAAGTGCCATTGTGGCTCCTGTGAAGGTCAGGCAAGGCTGCCAGGGCAGCCCATGGGCATCCAGCTCAGCTGCCAGGCCATTCCCCTGGAGCAGGGCCTTGGCACATCCATCCCAGCTGGCACAGCCCCTGTCACCAGGGCGCCACTGCTCTCTGGCAAAGGGGGGAGCTTGCAGGAATGATGACTCCCTGTGTGATCAAAGCAGAAGGTTATGCTAGTAATTTTCTAATTAACCAGAATGAATTTTCTAATGCTAGAGTGTGGTGGGTGAATCACAACACACACAAAAAAAGAACAGTGTTTCATGTTAGTAAACCTCAGCTAAATTGTGTCAAAGAAATACTTTTTCCCCCTCTTCACAAACTTGATTTCTTCACCAAGTGGTATCTGAGATTTGAGATAAGCTTATCTCATTTCTACAGCTGTGCTTTCTTTTGCGTTTTCACCTATGACTATATAAAAAATATCACTTAGCTCTGCTGGGTCTCAAAGAAGAGGTTTGATTTTCAAAGAGAAATGTCCCTGGTCTCTCAGCAGTGTGCAGCATCTTCTCACAGCCCAGTGCAGCCCAGATTAGAGTAAGAAATTATTTGTGGATAGGCAAGTACTGAGGCTGTCTCTGAAAGGAATCTTCTCAGTTAAAAAAAACTCAGTCAAACCCCAAATGTGGCCCTGTCAGCAAAGAAAACCAAAAAAATCCCCCCCAGTCCTCTCTTATACCAACAGAATGGAATTCCTTAGTGATGGGAAGGAATATATATTAAGGTAACTTAAATGCAGTACAAGTAGTTTCTGTTTAGTAATTAATTCCTATAATTCCATAAAATTTCACACATGATCATTCAGAGTATGAAGAAGAAATAGATGAAAATGTGGTGAATGATAATTATCTCAGCTCCAGTTTTCTCTGAGCAAAGGTGTCTGAAATAGTTATTAAAAAACATAAAGCTTTCTCAGCTGACAATCACATGCTTGTAAGGTGCTAAAATAATTGTTCTGACAACAATATGGGGAAGCTGCAGTTCAGTGCTTCAGACTGCAAGATCTGGCTGTAGATCACTGCTATGACAAGTGTTAATGAGCTCTTTACTCTTTAGCAAGAACTCCTCTCCAGGAGGCTTTAGCAATACCCAGCAACCATGGAAGCGCTTTGTGTGCTTTGATCACTTATCCTGTCATTTGAATTCACCTGCTCAGCTTGGAGCGTCTGCCTGGTTTTTTTCTTACTGAAGCATAAGTCATTTTCTTCCTTTCTCTAGGACTGCAATAGTAGGATTAGTAGGCTATATAGAAGTAGAAAAAATTAAGTAAATGATACAAAGGAACATGAATTTAAATTTAGGGAAAAATCTAGCACGTCTAGGAAAGGAGGGTTCTTTAGGTGGTTTTGACAGAGGATGGAGGTGCTCACTGACAGGTAGAAGTACATTTTGCAGGCAGATTCCTACAGAAATACACATCATATACGTATATATTTCACCCTATTACATTAAGAATCTAATGTATGTTTATTTTCACATGTAAAGCTAGGTTGTTATCTTCTACAACAGTGATAGTTTCCCTATAATTCATACCTTCTCGGACGACAAGGCACCCAAAAGGATTATTGACTGAACTTGAGTCTATCATAATTCAATTTTAGGAGAACAGGGATGGTTTATAGCTTGTGATCTGATGACCTTAACAAATGGCCTACTTTGTTTCTTCATGGGGGTGCAATTAAGTTTTTCACAAAAACTTCACATTAAATTTCACAAAATTAAGTTTATTATTTTATGAGGCCCTTTCTTTCACTGACACAAATCATAACCGTTTATTACAGCTCACAAACGATGCTGAGCTGTGAGGGTCTGAATAAAGCTTTGGGGTGGTTTGGGTTTTGGGGGTTTGTTTTACTTTTTTATTTTATTTTTTATTCTGCAGCCCCTCAGGAAGTTCTCTGCTCCCTTAGTGGTTATGGGTCAATTTTCCATGACTTTAAAGAGAGCTGAAATAGTCTGTAACAATGGCCAGGATGAGCCATTTATCCTTTGGAAATTGCTTTTGGTGGCTGCATTTCTGTGAGCAGCCACCCCTGTCTTCACAGGGTTCATTTGGATGTTGACCCAGGCAGTTACAGCATCAGTGCTTGCACTTTTTCTTACAAATGCAGAGAATCCTTCTGATCATCCTTATGTCAATTTTGGATAAATTTCGATGAAATTGATTCTGATTTATACATTGCTCTGTAATCTACTTGATGCTTTTCTCAAATGGTATTTAGGAACCGAAGTCAGTTGAAATCTGAGCTGGCTGATCTCTGCCTTGCAGTTGAATCCTTTTTCATTATTTTTATCACATCAGCTCATCTACAGAACATACATTCATGTCATAAACTTTTAAAATGTGATTTTTGAGCTCAGGCATTGATGTTTGCTGTAAATCATTTATGCACATTTTCTGAAGCTCTTAGAATTATTTCTGCTAGAAGGAACATAGATCCCTGAGAAAAGAAGAGTCTAGAAGTAGCCCCTAGCAGGATCTTATGTTGCATAAAGCTGTATCCTGGGTGAGACTTGGAAATATAGATGAGGAAGCATCTTTCAGAAGTTATTTTTAATTTGTACTTTCCTTGAACTTCTGACTCTCGAGAGCCTTGTTTCTGGCAACTTGTCAGTTTTCAAAAGGATTGTTTTCAGAATATTTTATAACAGAATAAATGCCATGAAACTTTTAAAATCAAGCTGCTGATTCAGTATGGGGACCCCAGCTGTACAAGGACTTGCATGTGACAGTAGAGGCTGTACAACAGGAGCTGTAGATCGTTCCAGCTGATTCAACCACCAGGTATTGGCACATGGAAACACTTAGTCGCTCTAAGTTACTCTTTAAAGCTTTGCTTGCTTTCCTTTTTACTAGAAAATATGTGATGAATGGCTGTCAGTTTAAAGGCTTCCACGAGTCTTTCTCAAAGATCAAGGCCACTTTACCTGCTTCATTGTTTCTGAATAATGGATTTTGATCGACTTCAGCTGCAATATGTAAAATACAGGTAAGGTAAAAAATTATCTCTGCTTTCTAATTCACTTTGTGTTTTGATTAGTTTTGTTCAGTTATTGGATGGATGAGGAATTACTTGTATCTGTAACATTCAAACCCATGTGGCATAACAGAGCAGAAAAAGATTCTGGTCTGAGAAACACACAAATTGAGTGAGATAAATATTGAGAAATCACTGAAAAGCAATTTTTCATTTAATTATGTACAGAAATCCCTGGGACTACACTTTAAATTAAATTTATAGCCAGTCTACAGCTGTTCTGCTCTAGTGTTTTCAATTACAAGAACTGGTCATTGACAACATCTTACAATTTCATGCAGAACATATTTATAAGCTTTCTTCTTTTCAGCCAAACTTACGTGACATCCCAAAATCACTGAGCTTGCTTCCTTTAGTGAGTTTAATCCAAAGACCATTATCCTTTACCTGTGAGTTTCTGTGCATACCGCCCCTTACAACAATGGAATTTGGGACAGTAATGTGTTTCTAAGCAGAGAGACGTTTTTGAAAAGCCTATTTTTGTTAATATAGAGAAATGCTATTGTGAGCACATGAAGGGAAAAGTCTGCTAAGCCTGTGGAGAATTTTGTTCCTGGCAATTTGGAGGATGTGCAATAAACTGTACATCTCTAACAAGAAAAACATCTGGGGAAATAAAATCAATGACTGAAAGGCAGTGCTGAGGCTGGAAAGTACTAAATGCTGTAAAGCCTTAAAGTTTTCTTTCAGACTGATTGGATAATAAATTAGATCTTAGTCTGCCATGGTCAGGAAAAGGTAAATCGATGGCTGAAGCAGCAGCCAGACTCCAGGGTAAGATAAAATACGTGGATCTCCCTTTCCTTGGGTTAGCTAAGTTGGTGCAGTCTTACCGTTTCCTGTGGTGGCATGTGGACCTGCCTATAAAATGCAGATATTTCCAGTGGATTCCTTTATTTCCACCCTAGAGATGATGCCACCCCACCCAGTCAGCTGGCACAGGTTCTGTTTCCTGTATGTCCCGTTGTCATGTGCAGCATCTCACCCAGTGAAATATTAATTACACTGACAACTGAACATGCTGGAACTCGGGCACTGCTGGATGTTCCACGTCACCTGCTGGAGCTGCTGTGGCTCGGGGAGCAGCAGAGTTAGGGCTCATAAGCTTTGCAGCTGTCCCGGAGGGAAGTGCAGTTAAGTCAACTGCTTTGTAGAGGGTGCTGAGATACTGAATACCTGATGCAGTTCTGTCCCCCCTTCAGGTCCACATTATGCATCAGCAAGAGACAAATTGAATCCCAACAGATTTCCTCCTTTTATACTTCAGCTAAAGGAAAACAGCTTTTTATGTGGCTCCCTGCAGTGTAAGCAGCTCGGTAAATGGTGTGGGCTGGGGAGGAGTGGTGAGAGCAGCAGGTAAAGCCACGGAATACATGTGTGCTCCTGGCTCAGTTTGCAAAGCAAATTGCTCTTTGTCTTTAGAGATAACAGCTCAGATAATGAGCAGCACTGTGGGCAGGTAGGATAACTTTGATAACCAGAAGCAGCAGGAAATTATGAATGGTAAAAGATTTTCCACGTGGAGACAGAGAAGACTTGGGGTTACCAGCCAGTATGGAATCTAGGTTGGCAGAACAAATGGCTGGAGACCCAAAGACATGGGCAAAACAACAGCGTACATGAGAAATACTGAAATCCAATTAGCAACACCAGACTGGCTTGTGAAGGTTTCAGGTATCTGTGGTCTGAAAAATCCTGCTGGAACATTCAGGGAAAAAAAATTCTCAGACAAACTTCATAACATGATTTTTTTCCTTTGGAAATATCGTAACCACCTTTTCTCCTCTCAAACATCTCCTTGCTTGTGGGAGGAAGAAGGAACTGCAGAAGAGCAGCATTCTGAGTGTGAAAGGAGTGAAGCTTGTCTTTACCTCTGAAAGGTACAGTACCTCAAGCTGATGAGAACAAAGTCTGTCGAGTGATTACACTGGGCACTGTGATTGCGTGGAGGGAGGAAAAAGGAGAGGAGGAAAAGTAATGCAAAAATGAAACTGTGTTCTGTGCCCAAAGGTGCAGGGTGAATCTACCTCCAGGTAGTACAGGCTGGAAAACATAAAAAGCAGTTGTAAAGCTCAGCTTAGATTTCTGCAGACTCCTGACTTGTGAGCCATCAAAAGCTTTGGCTTTCTTTTGACTTGAAGTCTTTACATTTACTTACCTTGGGGTTGTGTTTCTTATTATGACACGTGATTTAGGGGGAATAAACATGGAGCAGGAACAGTCATGAGGAGAGAACTAACAGCAGGCAGATGTGCTGACTGTTATGAAAAAATTGGGTCCTGTTTTAGAGTCCTTAGTTGTTCTTAGCAGTCTGTCAGTGCCTGGACAGCTCATGAATGAAAGCTCATGAAATGAGAGTAAGCCAGGATTACAGGACTAGTTTTACAGATATTTTGCTTGTTTTGGCTACGTCCCAAGAAAGTTGTCCTATTGCTCTGGCTGTGAGAATTGATTTGTGGAGGGTGGAGAAAAAAAATACATTTTGTTTTGTAGCCTTGTTAAGTGAATGACAAGTATTTAGTATCTGAAACAGCAGATCAGCACCAAGCTATTTCTGTATTCTCAAGGTTTGAAAGTGTTTATTTGAAACAGCTTCCTAATAGTTAGAGACCCTTATTTTGATATACAAGAAAGGCATTTGAATAATAGTTAGCATTACTTGTAAGATGATATTTAGGTGGCAGATAAAAGGTGAGATCTTACCAAACATTCTCCTCAAACAGAAACTGCCTGGGACTGACTGCTCCCGGTGAGTCAGCCCCTACACCGTTTACCTACACTAACACTGACTCATTTGTAAAGAGTAGCAGCCAAATCGTACTTAGGGGAAAAAAATATTCAAGGCAAACTTGTCGAACTGAGTTGCTTTTCTTCACCTGCGTGTGCTTCAAATCTATGGGGTGGGGTCGGGGGAGAGTCTTTTAAACTGAAGTTGTTAGTCTGCAGCTGACAAAAGGAAAGGACTGAAACACACCAGGACCCAGTCAGCTGGAGGTTGTCATTCTTTCCCGTCATCGTTTCTGACTTTTTCTGGGTCAGATCAGGGCTTTGCTACTTTTCTTTCAGATGTTTTCCCTCTGTAACCTCATAAATTGCTATGGTAAGTGTTTGGCATCTGTAGTAGAAACCTTGAAGCGGATTTTCTCCACTGCAGTTTTGCCCTGCTCCCCACCTTTTCCTCTCCCGATAAAATGGTGTTCCATACAGTGTTGCTTTGGTTTTCCTCCTAAGAAGCTCTCAGAGTTGGCTCCCTCCTCGCACACCCTACAGTGTCAGCCTGTAAACCACTTGGCTGTAGGGCTGCCTGGGGGTCTCTCCAGCAGCAGCTCGTTGTCCTCATTTATGATTCGCTGCTTAGCCACAAAGGGCTTCAGGTCGATCTGTCTGTTATGGGCAATTTCTTGTTCCCAGTCAGATGGGAAATTGTTCTGCTGGCCAGAGTTGCCAAATGGTGCTGTCAGACAGCTGCTGCTCCCAGCACCAGGAGCAGGGGGGTGGCAGATAACACTGTGGATGTGTCTGATCTGACTTTGGATTTTCTCAGGGACCTTTACCATTGCCTGGGTGATATAAATGCCCTAAAAAGCTGACAGTGGTGCTCTGAGAGCTCACTTTTCGTGGGTGGGCTTCTCGGGTGTTGTGGGGCTGGCACGCGATCGTGTCAGCCCTCTTTCCCAAGGCCACTGCCAGGGCCAGCAGCCAGGCTGTAATGGCCTGGAAATGCTCTCTTCTGTCCCAAGCTGCTGAGAGAAGCCTCCTGTTCTTTCCTCTGTTTTGCAGGATTCTCAAGGCTGAATACAGCTCAGTCTCTGGGAGTACTGCAAGTGCTTCAGTCACTCTGGCCGTGGCTGTGCCTGTTTCTGGCTGTGCACAGAGCTTACAGGAGTTAACTGCAACTTAAAAACCACTTTGAGGAGTCAAAATTTTCTCTGCTTTGTCACTGGTGTTTTTCCAATTAATTTCAGAACATCTGTGAGATAACCTTGACAGAGGTTTAGAGGAATAAAGATATCCTTGACAAACTCCTCTTATGTGGAATAAAAAAGTACATTTTCCCTGAGAAGAGAAGCAGCTCCAGGAGATGCTTTTCTTACTCTTAAACAATGGGCTTTATTGTCAGTAGGAAGGTAGGTTAGATAAATTGTTGTGTTTATCTTTCAACAATTCTTACTGCAACTGCATTGTGTCAGTGATGAATTTTTTGAGGTAGAGAGTCACACAATAAGGCAGCAGCTCAGTAGATGGAATAAAAAGAATTAGCACAGAAGCTGAAATTATAAAACATTAGAGAGAGAAATGCTAATACTGCAATGTTGGTTTAGTTCTGGAGGAGCTAAAATCTCACTGCTGTTGAGTTATAATGTACAAAACAAAGCCTTAATTTAAATTCCAAATTCCCTATCCAATTATGCGTAGCATGGTGGAGTTGAGTGTGTATTTTCCAGGGTATCAGATGTGTCTGATTTTTCTAGAAGTAGGATGTAATAGCTAATGATAGTTGTCAATATTCAGTTATCCTTTGTTTATGCACATGTACAGCACCCTGATGCTTCTCCTGGCAGCCTGCAGAGAGCTGCTGCTGTCTCTGCCTAAAAGCCCATGGTGTGGATGGGGACAGCACAGGGATGGAAACCTAGTCAGTATTTTGTTAATGATTTGGATAAAGAACTGGAGAATGGCCTGTTTAAACCCTCAGAGGATTCCCACTCCGAAGTGGAGTGGCAATATGGTGGAGGACAAAAAGATCAGGATTTGAAATTACCTTGTCCAACTGGAAGTGTAATCTGAAAAGCACAAGAACTCATCAGCAGGTACAAATGCAAAGCACAGAGCTCAGGAACAGTGATGGCATGGGGAGAGCTGGCTCAGGAAAGGCACAGGAAAGGATGGCAGTTCCAGGGGAAGACTGGCAAAAGAAAAATCCTTTTGGGGGGTGTGCACAGGATCTGCAGTCTGGGTGGGAGATGAGTGAGTTGTTCAGCATTATTAGGGCCTGCCCAAGAGGATCAGGTATGAAAATCCAAGAAAGCTGTGCACCAACTGAGGACTGTGTAGAGAGAAAAAGAGAGTTGTTGAAAGTGTGCAAATATGACCTCTGAGAACAGATGAAGCAAATCGATGTTCTTTGCCCTGAAGAGAGGACTGAGAGGATCCAGCCTTTGAACCTAATTACAGGCATTTGCAGTGTGGAAGGGAATGGCTTGTTCTGCCCGATTGCTGTTGCCAAAGCAAGAATGAACAGCCTTAAACTGAGGAAAATTTAGAGGTGCTCCCTAGGATTTTCCAAAAGTAAAGATACGGAAATGGATTTTCCATGGATTGGAAAGACTGAAATCTGTCAGGCTCTGAAGTCTTTAAAATCAGGCTGCAGAAATACATGTCAAGAGTAACGTGCACAGCTGGTGGTGCCACAGGGCACAGAAAAGTGATCCTTCAGTGGTGAAGAGGAACACAAGGAAACTGTGTGTAGGTGGCAGAATTTATTGTCTCTTGACACAGACAAGGCTTCCCAGAGTCACATATACACATCCCTGGCCCCCTCCCCAAGATCTGTTGTTTTCTCTACCCTCTTGCATTTGGCAGCTTGATCTTAACAAAGAATCTGGAATTGCTGAATTGCTTGTGATGTCAGCAACCACAGATCTCAAATAGCTTGTCTCATTTGTCCCACCAACCAAAATAAAAGGCAGACAGTGAGTTATTAAAAACCAGGTTTCTCAGCTGCTTATTGGAGAAGTAGAAAACTAACCAGACAGACTGTGGTGGAGTTTGCATTCTGCCTGCTCTGTGCTGGGGTGTGCTTGCAAATCTGCTTCAGGCATGAAGGCTGGGTGCTCCCAGGGAGCTGAAGCTCCCTTAAATTGAGTGAAGTAGCTACTGCTGGTTTAGAATTCTTATGCCTTTCAAAAATGCTGGCTATTTCCTCTATACCTACCTGCCTGCCTATTAGGCAGTTTCCTCAGCCTTGCATCAAGTCCCCTCATTCTCCTGGGAATGCCATCACTCTGGGCAGTGCATGGGATGTCCTTCTCAAACAAGGCACTGGAGTCATTTCAAATAAGCACCTGTGTTTGTCAGCAGTCATTCTTCCGGGTACAGTTTTTTCAGGTGGGACACCAAACTGATTTCTAATTTCCCCTAGAATAGGATTTAGAACAAGTTTGGTTATAACTTTTATAAAATGTTGGGATTTTAAACCCTGGGATTAAAATGTTGGGATTAAAAAACCCTGAATGACCATTACCTCCTTCCTCAGTTGGAATTAGAAATTCATTGACTTTTCATGTTTTTCTGGAAAATATCTTGGTCTTCTCAGTGGGTTTTTACCGCCAGTTCTTAACATTTTCAGGCTGATCGCTGTATCTTCTTCCAATATGTTCCAAATCTTGCTGCCAGTTGCCTGGTTTGAATTTTCCCAATTCTGTCTTCTTGTCTTCAGGTACCACACACAGCATTTCGGCTTCTCATTCAGGTAGGAATGTCTGAAAAAGATGAAAAGAAGACATTGTAGTCCTTTCCTTGAGTCCCCAGCCCTTCATCCCTTCTCCTCAAGTGCAAGCTCTGTACGTGCTAGTGCAGATCCCTGAACTCCCTGTTTTGTTAGGGAACAGCAAAGCATCAGGTTCTCAGTAACCTCTGATGGGCAAAGACTAGTTTAGAGAAGTCACAGCTTCCTGCTCCCTGAGGAAGAAAGTATTAAACCATTTTTTCCTCTGGTTCTACTACAGTTTTAACCCACCCATTTTTCTAGCAGAACTAGCTAAGGTGCAATAACAATGCGAATGTGACTGGCACTGCTGAATTATGATAAATATAGCAATGACCTATTTGATAATTAATCAGCAAGAGCTAAAATAAGGCATTGCTGTAGCTTTTATAGTCGTGGAAAACATACTTACTCCTATAACTGCTATTCTAATCTGTACTCTTAGTCCTACTCATTGTTTTGTTGATTCATTATTCAAAAAACCCCAGCTAAACCCACTGTAGCCTATTGCTGAAAATAGACTGTTTAAGCACCACTGGTATTTACAGGATGTTCTCAATATCTTCTTTCTCTATTTTTCTCTTTTTAAAATGAATTTTTTTTTTTTTACCTTTGGAGGGTATCAGGAGTCACAACTAAGCCATGACATGGCACAGTTAAAGGTCCCTCCCCCCTATTTTCGATTTTGAATATTGTTCTAGAACAAAAATCTTGGAAGGATTTGTTTTGCTACTTATTTCAGGAGAAGCTCATTCCATGAAAGAAGGAAAAGACACCTTTTCTTGATAATAAATTCGTCTCCAGACTGAAGTAAATTCCTCTCCTGTCTGCTCACTGGTTAAAAAATGAAATGGCCATCTTTTCTAGTTATTGGTCAAGTTTGATTTCATTTAAAGGAAAGATTAAAGAGCTGTTTCATGAAACAAAAATGCTTGTAAACCTTAGATTTTGATTGAATGAATGTGATCAAATCTCTTAGTCAGAAGCCTTTGGAAAATGGGTGGTCACTGGGCAAATAGCTTGAAATTTACCTTTCTTCCATGTTAGACTGAAAAAGGGACAAAACCTGCTCTTGGCATTTCTTTTATTACCTTGTAGAAGGCAACAACAACAGGAGGCTGTTTGGAGGGTTATCTCTGTACTTCGGAGCAGCACGAGCTCAAAGCAATCAGGGATGGGGCTAGAAGAGGACTAGCACTGGCTGATTTAACATAAGTAAAAGGCATCCAAGACTCTGAAGAAAGTAAAATTTAAGCATAAACCTCTTTAAAGCCAGCAAAAGAAACTGTTGTGTATTTTTATTCTTCTCCTGTCTTCTGCACTCGTAGTCCCCTGTAATGGCAAAAGCTCGAAAATCTAATTAAAGAACTCTCTCAGCATAACTTTTTGATCAGGTAATACAAATCCTGTGAGAGCTAGAGAAGCACAGCTGACAATAAATGAGCTGATTATTCACTTAACACTCCTCTAACCTACACAGAGATTTAATATCAAATCTTGAAGCATAGAATGAAGAACAGTGAGTGTCAACACCTTCTACAATATTTTACTGTGTATTGGTCACAGCTGTGCTCTTTGCATCACAATTTTGGAGTCAAGCTCTGAAAAACACAGCACTTTTTTATTTGTTGCAAGACTACAAGGCTTTTATGCTGCTGTAGTTACTGAGAAACACTAAAATATGCTTAAAAGGGCATCTTCTGTTGTATTTGTGTATTTATGTATTTACTGAAGAGAAGGTGTGCCTTGTAGAGTAGCAAGCACTTTTAAAATTGCTTTTTGAGGCATTTTGGCTTACTTTCAATTCCTACTCGTGCCTTTTGGATGGAATTATTTATTAGCCTTGACAGTTGCATCTGTGGCACTATATAGATGTTACAGAGAACATGAAGCAAATGAACAGAGCTGTCCCATTGAGATAAAGCCTCACAAATCAATTAGGGTTTTGTTGCCAGCAGTGCTGGAGATGGAAAGCCCCACTTGAATACACTCACTTGGCAACTAGGAAAACTGTTACCTGGAAGTGGTGTGATGATAATTGCTGATTTGCACACTGGTACTGCCTGAAGAATTAAACAGCAAAGGGCTGGAGGGCAGAGGGGGTTGAAAGCTCCTCGAGAGCATTTATGTCACAGATTGTTATTAACAGGTCCCTGCTAGTGAGTTTTTTATTTAGATTTAATATTAAGCTAAACACCTGTGCACAAGCCCCAGGAGCCACTTTGGCAGTAATTAGATTTGCAATTGCTGCCCAGCAGTGCAGAGACAAATGTATCGATAAATAAACTCTGCCAGCCAGCACCAGCGAAAACACTGCTTTAGTCCAGCAGATGAAAATGGAAGAATTTTATCCAAGCCTTGAATTTTCAGAGCTGTCCAGGAACGGGCATTCAGCCTTTTTGGAGCAGTCTGGCCAGAGGCTGGTGTGATACGTGTAGTTGTACTCTTTGCTGGAGCCAAGCTACTGATTGCCATCGCGTGTTGTGACTGTCACTATCTGTCAACATGCGGAAAGGTTTTCGAGGCCCCTGAACTACTACTTTACAAACAGCACATTCTTTTAAAAAGAGCAGAGAGTGAGTTTCTTTGCACAGACTGCAAAGACAGAGCAGTTCCTGGAATCACAGAAGTGTGAATATTTAACATTTTCTTGCTATAAAGAAAAATAAAGATTATCAGCAGGAAAGAAACATCCCTGGTGTTCTTAAAAATAATGATACGAGGAAATTCATTCTAGTAAAAAAAACAGGAAAAAAGTACTTTCAATTTAAATATACTGCAAATTGGGACAGTTGTTTCTCTGTTGGTTTCCCTAAGAGTTCAGTGGAGTCCCTAGTCTATATGCAAGCAGAGTATACAAGTTATACATAGGTTATAACTGGAGTACGGATGGTGGTTCTGTTTTAAAGTATAGAAAGTTTAAAAATATATAAACCATTTTTTACAATGTAAGACACCTTTGAGATGTATTCTTTAAGGCAAACACTCCGTACTGTGGACATAAATGAGGGAGCAGAGGAAGTGTGGTAACTGCATGTGTTCATGGCTGAAGGCAAATCCGAGGTAACTGAATTTCCTCAGCTCTCAGTAGAGGAAAAGAGATAATTTGGGTGACCTTGTTGTTGCTGAAGGCTGGCAATGCATACACTAAATGAGCCTGTGCTCATTTAGAAGCAAGAGCAAGGAAGGAAATATAAGAGCAGGTTGCTAGGGAATTATGTCTCCTGGATAGGGCACAGGAAGAGGCAGCAGATCTGAGTGTGCCAAGGGGTGACACTTGTAAACTGGTGTGCAGAGGGACACCAGGGAACTGCACTGTGCTGTGGATTAGGCAGGGCGAGACAAATCCTCCTTTTTGATGGGCTCAGCCATTAACAAAGTGGTTGCAACTTAGTTTGGGAAAATAGAAAATTCCACCTTGAGGGACCAGTGCATTCTTGTGACGCCCACGAGGAACGATGCAGGACAGTCCTAGAGTAATGCTAGTTAAAGTGATAAATATTAAATCCGATATTAGTTTAATTTCAGTGCGAACTGGCACAGACCCCTCATTTTTTAAACAAAGTATCACCTGATCATGCTGTAAATAAGTATCAAGTTCCACGGCTGCTACTTTAATATGGGTGTACTTAGAGCTTCTCTTGTTTTGGGAACAGTAATACTGGCTTCAATACAGTGTTTATGCTCCTGTTTTACTTGCAAATTCCAATAGTTTCCAAGAAAATTGGAAACAGAAAATTGCTATCCAGTGTAGAAGCAAAATGAAACTGGAATTCGTGATTTGAGTCAAGCTTTTATATTCAGCAATTTAAAATTGTGATTGCATCTGGTAATTGGAGCTGCTTTCCCTGCCTGCTTTTCTCTTCACTCGCTGTGGGTCTGTATTAAGACAAATGTCTAACGATGGATTTCCTGTTATGGCTGGGGATGCTTCATTCCTCAGAATCCGTTTTCCTGCCTTCCTCTGGCGCACTAGGACTGAATTTAGCTGGTGATGGGACATGAGGCTCCTGTGGAGGTGGCACAAAGGATCCTTTTTCTGCTCTTTGTCTGACATTTTTGCTTCCCTGTATCTGCTCAGCTTTGAGCAACATCTTTGAGTTGAAAGTGAATTTGCCCCACAGGGTTTGGACAGATCTCCACTTTTCTTTGAAACCTGGGGAGCAGTTTTTCTGCTGGAACTGTCAGGGTTTGTGTCACTCAATCACTTCCTTGCTACTACTGCCACCTCAGGAATAACTGTCTTGTTCCCTGTCTGGGAAACAGATGCCTCCTGATAGCTGCTGCACTTCAGACTAAATTCTCTGGGCTTTGTGTAGGGGAGTCAGAGGGAAACTAAAGGAGAGCTGACTCTTTTTCCTTTGATTTTGTGAGAAGGTACAACCGGAATAGAAAAATGGAGCAGAAAAAATTTAAGCCCCAAAACCCCAAACCACAGAAACAACAAACTTTTCTCCAAAGGCAGCTTGTGCCCTTATGTTGAACCCTAAATAGCAGGTGGGCTGTATTGAACACCCACCAATAAGATGCAATTCTAAGCTCTAAGACCTGGCTCAGGCTGTCCAGGGCAGGGGTGGCATCCATGGAGGTATTTAAAGGATGGGTAGATGTGGCAACGGGGGACGTGGTTTAGTGGTGAGCTTGATGGTGCTGGATTAGTAGTGGTTGGACTTGACCTCAAGGGTCTTTCTGAGGATGAAAATGCCATTCAAGACCTTGAAACTAATTGTAAAGCAGTATCTGACCAGATAGGAGCCTGTCTTTGAGGGAATCTTGGACTTTCTCCAGTATTTTTTTCCCCACAATTGCCATCAAGAGATAAAGCAGAGATGTGTTACAACCTGTGTGGAAGCACTGTGTTTTTTGGAAACCTGTAGCTGGAAGTAAGAGTAAGGGTAAATCCCTGCCTTACTGATTAGAGAAGATGGACTGAAGTTTAAAGAAATACGCTCAAAGGACTGAAGTCATGAGTAGGGAAGGGCTGAATCTCAGGATTTTCATGTTTTAGAAATGTCCAGGTCTATGTGACTTTTTATTTTGTATCAGGTGTTTGTGGTAGATGCCTCTAAGTCATGTCTATAAAAGCCACCATGGGTTCAAGAGAAGGTGACACCTGGGTAATGCAGGCTTTCTCAGCTGGAAAAGGAATGTTTTCCAGGTAGTGTTACTGCCTGGATCCTGGTGCTGCTGTGCAGTCCCTGAGCCAGGGAAGTCCTGGATTGTATCAAACAGGGCAAAGCAAAAGCACTGATGCATTTTTCTCTAAGAACTGAAAGGGTAGAATGCTTTCATATCTTATTGTCAATCAACTTTTCTCAGTCCTTCCTGGAAGAAAATAACACCTGCTCCTGCAGATTAAGTAGCTGTTGAATGCTAAGATAATCTCCTGGTGGGCCTATCAGAGAGGGATCACTCCTTTTCACAGGCTGGTTTGCATGTGGGTGACAGCGCAAAGCTGCTGCTGCCAGAGGGTTGTTTCGAGCCATGCTCAGTAACGAGAAACTTTGCAAAAATCTAGGAGTTTTTCCAGCAGTGTAAAATATTTCCTAATGCTTTATTGGTGAGTTCAAGTATGCAGAGGTGGCTGTAATTGTAAGGCAGGATAGCCTTATTACTTTGTCTCTTATTTTAAGAAAGAGACACTAGATTGTCATGGGAATATATTCTTGTAACAGATCAGAAAGGATTGTGCCTTCTTGTAGCTGAAATTTTGAGAAATATCTGATGAAGACTCCCATTAAAAGAGTCTGTCAGCAGCTACAAATCTCAGGCAGAAATAACAGCAGTAGTTCTTCAACTCAGCAGTAAGGAGGATGGCACCTGGTTCAAAATTAATGGAGCTCAGTGTTAAATTAAAAGCATTTTTCAGGGAAAAGTAGTGTTTCCTGAAAGCAGTGAGCTTGCTGAAGAGGTGAGAATCACTCCAGGAGTCGGCAGTTTCCCAATTTGTCACAGTTCTGTGACAGCAAACAGTGTTTACTCTGCTGTCCTCTCCCCCATGTTCACTGACCTGGAGTATTAAAACACAAGCAGTTCCCTGTCCACGTACGGGATGGGAAATAAATGCTATCATAAGCATGGACACAATTCCACCTGGGAACAGCTGTCACTAGCTGGTGTCCCAGAGGGCAGGTGACAGAGCTCAACAGCCTTTCTATAAGTTAGCTCAGGGTGATCTCACCAGCTTTGGGAGGGCTCTATAACCCGTCACTGGGCAGAGTTGCAGAAAGACATGGATCAGACATGGAATTACTTGGAGCCATTCTAGGGAAGCACTTCCGAGAAGAGAACCTGACTTTATAGAAAGCCCTGAGCCACGTCAGGTGTAGGAAAAACCCTTCTTGCCAATGCAAGTATCACTGTGTTGTTAGAGAGGTGTTTCTTTTGGGGATAAATCTGAAAGATAAATGACTTAACTCCAACCTAATAGTTCAGAACTTATTTGACTCAGTAAACTGGGGGAAATGAGAAACTCTGCCTATCTCTTCTGTTGCCATACATTATAACTAGTTTTAAGGGGAACAAGCTGAGATAATATACACCTGTAAAAATGTGAGGGCACTGTGGAAAAGAAATCTTCCAGGGGAGAACAGGACAGTAATTAGAAGTAGTTCTGGCAGCCAGTTGCTATTGGGATCATACAAGCAAGTGCTGTTTTCTGGGGAAATAATTTCAACTAAAAGCAAGCCTAGCAATGCCTGCAAAAATCACCATTATTGATTTATTTTTGTCAGCTGTTTTCCAAAGTTTGAAAAGTTGGAGGAAGAAGGAATATTGCCTCGAGGATTTGACTATTACTGGGACTCTCAAGATTGGTGACATCATCTGTGCCTGTGTGATGGCTGTGGGGTATTGCCAAACACTTACTGTTTTCAATTAAGTTGCTGCTGGTGGCAAAGTGGGAGTAATTATCTCTAGAGACAAATGTTATGTAGATGTCTGCTCTATAATTTATTCTGAGCTGCCTTTTCTTAGTTAAAATAATAATTTGAAGCTTAAAAGGAAAGTTACCAAAGGAATAAAAAGATTTCACATGTAAAAAAGCAAGTTTTTCCAGTTTCCTGTTAGAAATGGCATCCACACCTGTACAAGTGTTGAGGCTGCCAAATGCACAGAAACTCTTGTCCTTTTTTCTCATTTCCCCGTGTGACTGAAGCACTGCTGATCTTAATTGCCAGACTCCTTGAATTCCTATTGAATTTCTTGCCAACCACAGAGGATCAAAAAGCCTGGCCATCCCCATCCCTTCTGCTTTGTAAGAATCCTTCTGTTGGGACCTGGCAGTGCCCATCCATCCATTGGTCACCTCCAGCTGCATTGCTGGATCTCTGTAGGAAAATAGTACCTGTTGTCCCCCTGGTACCAGCAGGGTTATTGTTGCCTGTTATTGCCAAATCTTTCTGACACGTGAAGTGCAAATGCTATGAGGTTGTTTTTAAGCTTCAGTCCCTGTCAAGGCTTCTCGTCTCTCCGGATCCCCCAATTACAGGATGGAAACTCAGACAGAGTTTTGAGAAGCACTGGAAACTTGTGCATCATTATTCTGGGATAACAAACAAGATGACTAAATTAATTTTGCTAGTTTACGGAAAAGCTGCTACTACAGCTCCTTGAAATGAACCCTATTCTTTAGGCTGCACTTTTTGGCACAAAGAAAGCAGTGAAAAGTCCCAGTTACATAATCTAAGTTGACCAAATAAAATCCCAGTTTGGCACCTAGTTACATGGGTTTGCTAAAAGAAATCTAGAGAATTATTTTCCAGGGGTAGGCCGGGTGTATAAGGTTAATACAAGAAAAAAATTTGGTCCTCCTACCATTTATTTTCAAGAGTTTGTTTGTTTGTTTGAATCATGCATAAATGTAATTTGAGTTAAGTTACTAAGTATGCTTTATTCAGTATGATGAAAATTGTTTTGCCACAAAACTCAGTTTTATCAGTAAATGATGGCATTTGGGGTTACCACATGATAGACTTCAAAATTTAAAGCAGTTTACTGTAGTCCCAGTCTAAGTAGTTTAATAAGATCTAACCGATGCCTGATGGGAAGGAATTTTGTTTAGCTCGATGTACAACATGGGCCTGTTTTCAAAGGCCAGTTGTCTTGTTTCGTGACAGATAGAAGAACCCAATGGCTCTCGTTGCAACTTTGAGTTCAGGCCCAGCCAAAAGAATTCATTGAAAACATTTTAAGCATAAAATGTTACAATTTTTTTGAAGCATAGATATAAATTCAGCACTTGGAAAAGGAATGTGTGGAATGGCTATATCTAAAAAAAATATCAAGTAATTCCCCCGTGCAAACTAGAGCAGGTTTTTGACACTACCACGCTTGTCCTGCGACAACATCGAGGACTTCCTTTCTTTCATAGGTATTTTCTTGGTCTATCCTCCCAATATTACAGTTTTAATTATCTTGTAATTAAAGCTCTTAGGAGGTCGTTCAAGGTTCAGGCACCCTTTCCTCTTGTGGCCCCTGCCCTGTGCCAGCCCCTGCAACCGGGAAGGCTCAGCCTGCGCTCCTGGAACAACCTGAGGGAGGTCTGGGAAAGGGCAGTGGAATAGTAATTGCTCTTCATCTACTTATTTATGCCAGATTCCCAAAGGACTACTGCTCTGGAAAACGGTGAGGGCTTTCTCATTGCCAGAGGGTTGAGAGCTGCGCTGTGGTCACAAGAGAGCAAAACTTTTGGGATCTAAGTGACAGGAACAAAGGGCAGAAAGGGATGCCCAGCCAAGCCAGCACTGCTGTCTGGCAGGCTGTTTATTTATGCTGTGTACCTCAGCTAAATGAGTCACACTTTAAATAAAACACAGCAGAGCCGACAAATGACACATGTGAGCTTCTCTTCAGAGTTATTTTTCCTGCAAATAGCTAAAAAAACCAGTGGCTAAGAGAGAAACTGAGCACTTTGCAAGCACACAAGGAACACTTGAGAAGAGCAGCAGGTAGTTTAAGCTGAGAAATTGATGTGGGGCAGGAGCAGGTGAAACAGGGAACACTTTCTCCTGGAACATTTCTTAGGTATCCGGTTGCCTCGGGTGTTTCAGGCTTTCACCTTGTGTCTCTATCAATGTTTCCAGTGAACCATATTAAAATGGAAAAGAGTTCCAGTCTGGGGCTCTGTGAGATCTTGAGAGATGCAAGAAAAAAATATTATCATTTATGACTTCTGCAGTGCTCTTCCGTAGGAGTTTGTAGGTAATTTCTGGTGTTGGCACAGTTTTATAAAGCTAAGGAAAGATGGATATGCCCCTGTCGAATGAACCTCAAAATCTGACAGATGGTTCTTTGAAGGTCTCTAATTTTATCAAATATTAAATACCAAGTATCTGATTGCCATAGTCCTTATTATGCCTCTGAATGACCAAAAAAAATGTTTTGGAAAATACATTTTTTGGTTTTGCATGGAAATGATAAGAAAAGGTCCTCAATGATGCTTTTGGGAAAGGCAAAAAGCTAAGGATAAATAATGAGAACTGATATAAACCAGTATGGTTTAAAGAAGGGGCAAACAATCATGTTTTCATAACTGAATTTACTTGGCTTTAGCATTCATACTTAATTGGTTTGCAGGGAACAGCTGACCTGCACTGAATGATAGCTGGTATGGTAAACTGATTTGCAGGGAAGTCAAGTCTCCAGGATCAGTTCACTACAGTTCGCTTTGACAGCTATCAAAAAGCTCCATTACCAATTCCTCAGTCAGTGACTTTCCTCATCCAGTGGTTTTCATTCTTTACAATGCTGACGCATAATAAGAAACTCTAAAAGTTCTTAGTTATGTTTAAAAAATGAAATTATTCCAAATGTAATTTTAGGTAGAAAATGTATTCAGGCCAAACTATTGAGGTTGCAGATTTTTTTTTTTTTCAAAAGCAATAACTTAAAAAATCTTTTTCAGTTGTGCAGTGGAATAGCTTGGCTGTCATTAACTTGAGAATACGGAAAACAGAGAAATTAGAAAGTGAGACTTTCATCCTGAACACAGGTGAAGTTCAGCTGTGTCATATGAAATCAGCGATAACTGAGAAAGGTACTTCCACGTGCAGTGACCATTTGCTGCTCCCTCTCTCCTCTGTCCCATATTCCTCCATCCCTCCGTGTCCCACCAGTTGTCAATGACAAGACATGATGTTTGCTAATGACCATCTCTATTTTCTGATCTGGGTCAAATTCTTATTTTTTGTTGCTGTGGCATTTCATATTTTGACACAGTGGACTTAACAGTAACCTAGAACACTAAACACTGTCGTCTCAGAATTGTGAGTTTAATTGGACCATTTAATTACACTACTGTCAGCTTGAAAATAGAAAATATAACCAGGCAAATTTGTGGGTTGGTTTTTTGGCTTTTTTTTTTTTTTTGAAGAAACAACCATGTTCACTTCACCAGCTTCTGTCACTCAGTGTTATTCTCTTAGACTTCTATTCTCTTTCTCTATTCTCTTAATCCTTCATTTCCAAGCTGAAGGGTTTTGAACATGAGAAAAAACTCTATACCATTCATCACCCTTCTCTGTGGCTTTTCCAGTTTGGCCTGATTGGTTTCAAACTGAGAGCCATCAGAAGTGCTCCTCATGTTCAACATATTGTCAAAGGCTGAGACATTGGTGTGACCGAACTGTTCCAGTTCGGTTGGAGAAGGACGATGATGATCTTCAGGCTGGAGCCATGCAAGGAGCCATAGTCAAAGCACTCCTTGGAAAAGAGAAGAGTTCTCTGCCACTGAGCCCTTAATAGGCTGAATATTTTCAGAACTTTTCCTTTCAGCTTGAAATGATCTAGAAGTTCATGGTGAGCAGTGTACAATGTAACAGTAGCTGTGAAATATTAAGTGGCAAAGGTTTGATTCATAGCTCTATTTTTCTTGCCTCTGTTACATTCAGGAGAAAACTCCTTAGATTTATATCATGGTGTTCACTTTGTAAACCACTCACATTCTTGCAAAACAAAGACCATGGTGTCCCTGAATACGTTTCTGTAATGGGAAAAATGAATTGTTCCAAAAATGCCTATTGATGCTGACGCTGTTTGAAGATCAAATTGTTCCATTGCACTTCAGTTAATTTAAGATTCCTGGGATTTCTTACACCATTTAATGCTTTTTCTCACTTCCTTGACCTCTTTTATCCTTGAATTATACTGAGAAAGTTGCTGCTTCTGCAAATAACACTTGTCTCATTGACAGTTTAGGTACCTGTAAAAGCTTCCTGTAGCTTTTATATTCCTGTTTTATATTCCTATAATACCAGCCCAATGCATAAAATTGCCCAAAATTCTGGTCTTTGATGGTTGCATCTACTTATGGCAGCTTTTTATTGTTTCAGCCTTAGGCTGAAATTCTGTAACTAACAATGAAAATCCCACATTTCTTTTTCTAGTTGATCGTGGCATTTGGTTATTCAATAATTTAATAATATTTTTAATTCTTTTAGAACTAGATTCACTTTTAACCTGTTATTCAAAAGCAAGGTATAACCTAGTGCTGAGGTGGTGCTTGAAGAGGCAAATAAACAGTGAGAGTGAGATTCCATCTCTTCCCACTCCTGTTCTTTCTCCTCAGTCTCACTCTTGCCAAAGCTTTTGCCAGCCCACTGATTATCTCATTCATCTGCTGTGACTCTGTGTGACAAATTGTACCTATTCCTATTGTTGACATTCTGTGATGTTCCATGACACTTGATTCATGGAGATACATTAACTGGAAGTAAATGTCCTAGAGTGATAATCGTCATCATCTTTAGCCAAGTTGAACACAGCTCCCAAACCCTTAAAAGCACCAAATTCAATTGCCTGTGTATCCTGTTGATCCTGGCATTTTTAATATGCATTCAGTTAAATGTCCTGAACCAATTTATTCATCAGGATTGTACCCTGAAATCTGTCTGTACCTTAAAGTGTGTGTGTTTGCAGATACATCCCCCTCTGTAAATTTTATTTTGGGGACGGCAGGCGGCAACATCAATGCAACCAGCACAAGTGTGCTGGCACAAGCTTAGCAAATGATGCTACCCTTCCTAGCTGATGTTATGCAAAACATTGAAAAGGAAGAAGGATGATTTAATATTCTAATTGAAAGGAAGGAATTATTCAGAGCCAGCTGATCTAATTTAGAATAATAAGGGTTGTGTGGAATTAATCACCCCTAACTAAATCATGGGGCAATAGCCACTTAGCAGGGTCACCAGTCACAACAGTATTAAAAAACATTTAAAAGGCACACAAATTTATAGCCAAGGAGCCTGATTATCATTCACGAGCCCCACATTGCCTGTGATGGGCCATATTAAAGGGCCTGGGATTTATCCCTCCTGCAATACTGTGTGGATTGTGTGAAGTGTAATGGTGCACAGGTTATTTCATGAACTGGGTATTTCTTCCTCCTTTCTGAAATATTATGATTATCTTTAAATTAGAAAACTGCTGCAGTCAGACCAGAACATGCTTGGATGTAATAAAACCTTGTGGAGTTGAGAGGGACCAATCCAGCTGCTGCTCAAATCACGATGAAGCAGCAAACTCCCAGATCCAAAAGGGCAAGATTAGCCATTTTCTGGGATTTTTCTAAGTGGTGGTGTACACTGCCTTTCACTGGGACTGGTATTTGTTAAATCATCAGCTGGTTTTTGAAAATCTCCCACAGAAGTGGGACTGTTTTAATTACCTTCTCAGAGAAGGTGCAGATTAATCACAGTAGAAAGACTCCAAGATGAAAAAAAGTCTGAGAGTATGATTTCATCAAAAAGGATAAGAAATATTTTATCTCGCTGTGGGCAGCCTTCATCTCCCTCTATCTGTGGATTTGCTCTGAAAGGTCTTTTGTGGAAGGGAATGATGAGGCCAAGCAATACACCAAATTCAGCTAATACTTTTAGGTTCATCTTCACTGGTTATTTCAGTTGCAGTCTGCCTCTCCAAGGTTTCTTATTCTACTCATGAGCCTTTTTCCCCAAGTAATTTCTCACCAACACTCTTTTGCACCTGAAGTGGTTATTTTTTTGGCTTTGTAAATCCTTTTGCAACTTGTCAAAGGATTTTTAAAGGGTTGCAAATAGGATTTTATATAGAAAAAAATGCTTACATAGAAGTGAATATGGCATCTTCTGTTTAACTGTTACAGGTGGCATTTTGTCCAACAGGAACTATGATTTCTAAGAGTTTTAAGAGTTTATAGAAATTTCTCTCTCAGAAATAACTTAGGGTCATCTATGTAACTGAATACCTGACATATCGGACTGCAGCATTATATTCTTTAGGAAAAAACTTTGCCTGAGGTGTATTTGATATGTGAAAGTGAGAGACTGGAATTTTGTCACAGTCATTACAGGTCAAACCAGCTTAAATCTCTACTTGACAACATGAAATTAATGATTATAAAAAGAAACATTTCAAATGATTGAGTGCATTTCAGTATGATAATCTTCATATCACAGTATTTTAATAATAATCCACCCAATCATGACTGTAACTTAAATTTACCGTGCTAATGACAATTCTCAGAAGTGCTTTTTTTCCAAAATGGTGCCAGTTCCCTTGTCAATCTCTGTAATGCCATGTGCATTTCCATGGCAAGGCTTGGATCCAAACAGTCCCTCAGTTTTAACTTGGCATCTAGATCTGAATCCGTTGTTTTGTGATTAGTTGTTCTTTACTTGAGAAGCAAAGGAGAGAAGACACTGTAGTACAGACATTTAATCCAATGTCTTGCAAAGGACAAAGCTGAACACTAGTACCAATAGAAAGAAAGAAAAAAAAAGGCGAATTGGACTATCAGGAAATAAAATTACTTTGATATTTTATTTCTTGGGTGAAGGTGTGGAAATTACTCTGTCTGCTCTTAGATGGAGAATTAATTCTGGTGCAAGTTAAAAAAATGGCCAACAGCTAAAAGCTGTGCAAGGGAATAGGTCTTTTACAACTAGGTAACAGTGACAGCCAACCAAAGTCTTAAAAATTAGTACAAAAATGATGATCTAAAATGATAGAACAAGCAAGAGGCATTCAGGCTTTCTAATATATCTGGAGTTGAGCAAACAGCCGAAAGATTTTAGATGAGAGAAAACATTTGCTGTTGCAAACCTTTCACTGCAGGTGTAAATGAGGTTTATAGGAGGTTTAGCACTGATTTTTGGAGAGAAGTCACCTGGAAATCAGTGAAAGAAATGAAAATGACCCAAGGGCTCCAGGGAGTGAGGATATTTGCATCCTGGTGCTGTACCAACTGTCTCCCAATGCTCTGAGAACAGAAAGGGATTTGTGGCTGTTTGGTGAGGGATTTTCAACTGTTTCTGACAAATGGGACTGGAGCAGGGTTTAGACTTGATATTAAATCAGAAGATGAGGAAATTTAATTTCACATCTGGGGTAATTGTGGCAGTTGATAACTGGTGGCAAAAGGCAGCTGGTTTTTCTGTGTGTGTGAATAAAAGGGAATACCAATTGGAATGGGAAAGGGAAAAGATTTAGTGAATTGAGGATGGATGAACTGCTTCTCAGCACAAGCGCAAGGAAGGAACTTAAAAACTTACTCAATATAGGGCTTAGTATTTTGGCATGTGCACATGTGTACACATCACTACTTAATTTCCTTAATTAAGCCCACTCTTAAAAAAGCCCTAAACAAACAAACCCCCAGAAGTTAAACAGTATATACAGTATATATATGTATGTTTTTTAAGTTGTGGAGCTGCTGACCATTTTTGCTTTTACTTCCTTTGGAAGAGAAGCGAGAATAGGGGAGGAAAGGAAGGGAAACAGAAAAAATAAATCAATTTAGATTCTTCCCTTTGAGCATTCTTCTTGCTGCAGCTTACTTTTGGTCCCCCAATTTCACTGAACATTCCTGGATGACAAATGGCAGGAGGAGTCAAAGTGTCTAAAAGATGCAGTACTAATGAAATTGGGCTCCCCTAGCTGAAACAAAGAGTAGTTCCTGCATGTAATTCTCATTTAATTGCTGTATCAAATATGACTGACAAGCTGGATGGGGCTTGCAGGTTTGTCTCCCTCACCCTGGACATTAATATCACTGACAGATGGGGCTGGGTTATAAAACTCAGTGGGGATCACTAAATCCAGAGGTGTAGAGACATAAGGCTTCCCAAGAATAAAGATGATCAGCCAGCAGTGTTTATCGCCAGAGTCAGGCAGTAGGAGACAAAACATATTGGAGTTGGCCCATGCACTAGTTTAACATAATTTATTTTCTGCTCAGCCACTCCAACCTACTTTGCAAGTGTGTGCAACTCTATTTTAGATATTCATGCTTTTCTTCATAATTATTGGGTATACACTGATAAGACCAAGTTGTATCCTTCGTAACCAACTAAGATTCTGGTCTGATTAATGTCTTTTTTTCTTTCCCAAGATAATTTGTGGTTTGTTAGTTTGAATGTATAAAACCATGTAGATCTAAAGTTGAAGATTTAGCTCCAGTGCTCTCTCCAAACATATGGTCTCAACAAACAGCAAGTGCTGTGTCTAAATTTATGTTTCAAAAGCTGTCTTGGAAATTCTAACAGCCACTTTATTTCTGACTTAGCCTAAAATTACCTAATGATGTTGGTAAGCTGCTCCATTCCTTTGGAGAATGATCCTAAAAGCTGTGGCACTGATCTGGATTAGAGGTGAGTTCATCCCCAACATACCTACCAGAGGATCCAAGGCTAGTAAGGTTTACTAATCATTAGCTGCAGTGGCTGTTTAAAAGCTGGTAACACGGATTTGGATTGTCCTTTCCTAAGTATTTTGAAATGTCAACGGAGTGAAAGAGGGGATAAAAGGGATTCTTTTTTCCGTAGTTTTGTCATCTGTTCCTTTTGCCTGGACTAGACAAAATCGGTAGAGATTTGGAAGGAAAAAAAGTTTGGTTTAAAATTTCTAAAATTAAAATTTTAGGATTACTGCTTTCTCAGTGTTCCAAACATGAGCTATTCACAGTTTTTACAAACTTCATGCTCAGCTGACAAAACAGTGTGCACATTCCTTGTTGTTGCCCTTTTTTTTTTTCCACAGCTGCCACAGATGGATCTTTTTGCTCCTGGAAGGCAAACGGTCTAATTACAGCTTCTTTCCTCTTTGTAAGAGAAAAGGTTACGGAGTGACTAACAGTATTTTTTAGTCTGCAGAAAACTCACTGTCCCTTTTGAATGAGAAGAAAGTGCCACACAAATGAATCATCTAGACAGAAAAAAAGTAAAAATAAATAGCATGTGGTGGCATGAAGAAATGAGTGGTTTTGACAGAGTGTAATCTGGTACAAGTATTTCCCCCCTTTTCATGTTTATCAATCTGTAGGTTTGTGATCAAGGAATATATATTTTTTTGAAGCCAAAGTAGAGTCACTGGCAAAGCCAACACTTGATCTGTGTTCAGGTTGTGAAGGTTTTTCTTTGGGATTCTAATGCATAAGTAAAATATTTCTAGCCACTTAATTAGTAGGAGGGGCATAATTTTTTTTTTTCGGTTAAGAATAATGAAAAATGCATTGTCTCTGTATAGTCAATTCCTTGTTAGAATACTTTGGTTTTGTTTTTTTTTTTTCAAACCCTGCTTTATATTTGTGAATGCATCAGTTCCACAAATAATAATCAAAGGAACAGAAAAATGCCTTGTAATTTATTATTGTCTATAGAGGTATGTACAGGTAGGTCATTTTACGGATGGGCTGAATGAGAGTGGGGAGAGTCAGAGCAGCCCCACATGGCTGGGGCAGCCCAGGGGTACATAAGACAGAACACAAATTGCTGCCCTGGAAAGTAAACAACACTTTTCACTACCTAACAATGATTTGTAGCCCAGGGAAGCAGAGGAGTCATTTCAGTAATTTCAGCAGGTTTTAGATGAGGTCTTCAGCAGGTTTAGATGAGTTACAAAACTTTTTACTGCAAATACGATTTCATTCAGGTCAAGGAGCTGGGGAAATACAGTTACTAGTGATTTGCCCTGTAACTTCTATGATGTCCATGCTCTTATTATTTCAGCTAAGAGGATGGCTAATGCTCATCAGAAATGGAAGTTTCTGTAAATCCTACCTTTGTCTTCTCCACGTGGGCAAATATTAACGGGAAAATCTTCTTTTGCACACAAAAGCCCAGCTAAATCTGCAGCAGATGTAATGGCCCAATTCCACAGCCTACAGCCTCAAGATTTGTTTATATTCTGTAGATTAACTGTTCAAATGTTGTTCCTTTTTAATGGTGTTTGCTTACTTGTAATGAGCAGCCACAGTAATAAAATAAGGATATATGAAAAAACAAATGTCCATGTTATCCATAAACCCAGACTATTTGCAGTATTTAGGTGAGAGCTTATTCCCATTTATTTGTTCCTGAAACACTCGGATGCTTTCTGCAATGAATACCATGACACTGCAGTCCTGGATGACAGACTGGCCTCCAGGTTTGGCCCTTTATTTATAATAGGAATTAAATCTGCTGAAATGCATCTGGCTTGTTTGTTAATAGAAGAGCTGCTAAATGAAGTTTTGAGGGAAGAGGGAAAAGGAAAAGAAAAAAAGGTATAAGAAAGCATGTGTGAGCACAGTACATGAAGGTGATTTCAGGCTGTACCTACTGTAGGTAATGTATAGTCCAAGGGAAGATGCTGGGAAAACTGAACTCAAAACAAGTCTCTGATATGGAACATAACCTCAGCAGGATCATTAGAGGACTAAAAGACCAAGCTTTTCTAGCCAACAAGGCAGACTTAAGAGAATGTGAAAGGGGCTGTCTGAATGTCAGGAACTAAGTCAGTCTGATGAGTACTTTCCTCCCAGAACAAGCTTAGAAAGCCTGTCAGAGAGGGAGCCTGATCATGTTGGTCTGAAGTGGAAAACACACGGCAGTACCGCACCAAAGAAAGGTGACAGGGCCCTTTCACCATGGCTAATCAAGAGAATCTTTGCCATGGAGCTATACCTCAAAAGAGGATTGTCAGCAGTTGGAGGACTGACCTGTGCTAGTTAGAATACACACATAACAGTGCAGGCACTGGAATTTCTCTCCATTGATTTCCACTTAACAGAAATAGTTTTTTTCAAAGATGATACAAAATAGCTTTGGTCTTGTTGGGCACGTTCATTTTGCTGAGAATGACTTGGTGGTGAACTCTTCCCTCCCCAATTTCCCTTGGTAAGCTTGAAATCTTGTAAATACCTTATAAATAGACAGCTTTTGCTAGCCTCTTCCTCATTCTTTTCTATATTTTCTTGGTGCAGGTGAAGACATACCTAGGGCAGAGAGCATCTTCTGCACAAAATCTAATTTTGCAGCATTTTCCCTGTTGATGTTGTTTCCTTATTGAACACGGTACCTCCGTGGGAGGCGGTAAGTGTTGTCAGAAGAGTTTTCCATGTTATTATTGCCTTCTCTGGGTTCTTTCTGATAATTCATTATGTGACTGATCAGTTGTTGCTAGTAAATGTATTATCGTACAGTACAAAGGGGATATACCTGCTTTAGTGAGAAAGCTGTAATGGGCAATTTAATCAGATTAGAAGACAAATCAGTACACATTTTCAACCTGATCCCTCTGCTAGACCCTAACTGTCATTATTATCCACATTTAAGCTGTGGTGGCATTATCTCGATTCCTGTTCAGCCAGTTTGCTGAGTGCATCTCAGTAGCCTACATAACCTTGCCTAAGTAGCCTAGACAGGTTGTGTGAGATGGGGTTCTGTCACGTCTTCTCTGGCAAGAGCGGTTATACTGCTGGCAAAGGGATCTTCAGGACCCTCCTGGGATCTCAGTGGGCTCAGCTGCCAAAGTCTGGAAAATTACTTTCTTATTTGAGCTTTGGCTCATCGTCATGCGAGGGCCTGCAGCGGCTTTGGCACGGAGGGAGCTGGAAGGGTGGATAACATCCCTGTGCTGCCTCTTCCGGGCCGGGCACGGACCAGCCGCGGTGCGACCTGCTGCGGGGCGGCAAGAGCCACCCCCCGTCACGCGGGGGACCGTGTCCCTACGGAACAACCTCCTTCATTCCCCGCTCGAGCCTGATCGAAACGTGAGACGAGAGGTCGGGTCGGGAGTTCCAACTCCCGCCGCGGGCGTTTCGAGCCTGCGGTGGCGAGACACCCCTGTGAGGGACTGCGCTGCGAGGGAACAGCGGTCAGAGGGGAGCGGCGCCGAGGGGGCGGCCGTGAAGGGGTCCTCGCCTTGTGAGGGAGCGGGTGTGAGGGGGTCCCCGCCCCGTGAGGGAGCGGCCGTGAGGGGGTCCCCGCCCCGTGAGGGAGCGGCCGTGAGGGGGTCCCCGGCCGGTGGCGGGCGGGCGGGCGCTCGGCGCTGATTGGCCGCCCCGGCCGTGGCCGCGGGGCGGGCGCCGCTCGAAGTTTGTGGCCGCGGCGGTGCCGCCGCCCCCCCCCCATCGCCCGCGGGCTGATCCCGGCTCTGCGCGCCCCTACCTACCTACCTACCTACCTACCTACCGACCTACCTACCTACCTACCTACCGCCGCATCCGCGCCGCCTGAGCGCCGGAGGGCTGCGGTCCGGCGATGGCGAGGCGCGGGCGGCGGCGCTGAGGCGGCTGAGGAGGGCGTCGGTCCCCGAGCGGGCGCGATGCGGTCCCTGAACATCACCCCAGAGCAGTTCGCGCAGCTCCTGCGGGACAACAACGTGACGCGGGAGCAGTTCATCGCCCTCTACGGCCTGCAGCCTCTGGTGTACATCCCGGAGCTGCCGGGGCGCACCAAGACGGCCTTCGTCCTCATCTGCGTGCTCATCTTCGCCCTGGCTCTCTTCGGCAACTGCCTGGTGCTCTACGTGGTGACCCGCAGCAAAGCCATGAGGACCGTCACCAACATCTTCATCTGCTCCCTGGCGCTCAGCGACCTCCTCATCGCCTTCTTCTGCGTCCCCTTCACCATGCTGCAGAACATCTCCTCCAACTGGCTCGGCGGTGGGTGCCGGGGCCGGGGCGGGCGGTCCCGGGTCGGGCCGGGCCGGGCGGCGGGGCGGACGATGAGGGGGCAGCGCTTGTGGCAGCGCCGCCGCTGAGACCACTGTTCCTGCCGTCTGTGAGGGACCCCTTCTCCTTCCCTGCTTCCCTGAGGGACCCCCTTCTCCTTCCCTGCTTCCCTGAGGGACTCCTCCTTCCCGCCTCCTGTGAGGGAGCCCCTTCTTCCCGCCGTCTGTGAGGGAGCCCGTCTGACTCCTGCGCCCCTGTAAGGGATCCCGTCTCCTTCCCTCCCTCACGGTATGGTAAACCCAGCGCTTTCCTGCTTGTATTCCTTAAAAGTTGCAGTGTGTCTTTGACAAACGGTTCGTTTTGTGGTGCTGACGAGGAAGTCTTGCCATACTGTCTCTTTTTCACTTTTCTCAGTAATGAAATTTGCCTGGCAAGTGAAATACCAGTCTTTATTCAGCTTAAGTTTCTCAGCCCGGAGACAGACCTCCATAATCTTTTCTGAGTAAAAAGAATGTCCTTGGAGAAATAAGGGAATGACAGACCATGCAGAATTCCTATATAATTAATTTCTTTTTTCATTCTTATTTTTTGGGAATGACGTTGTATTTTGACGTGAAGGACCTTTGGGCAAGACTTCCCTAATGCCCAAGAAAGGGTGTTTTGTTTTTTCTTCTATGCTTCCCATTTCCAAAGTAGTAAAGGACAGACAAAGGTGCAATAAGACTACACATGGTATTTATCTTCCTTTTCTTGTTCTTAAAACAACGTTGGACAATTATAAGTGAAAAAAAATAAAAGGGATGGTCTTGCAGCAAGCAGCAGACAACATCATGCACAACCACAAATTGAACTATTTTTCAGAATATTTCAACATGATGTTGATAAAGTGATACATTTATGGTTCAATTTCCAAGGCTGGCTGTGCTCATACTGTTGGGAGACAGTGGAGGTTACCTTTAGAACATGGAGATTTACTTCCAGTACCTCCCACAGACTAGAACTGGGAATTGACAGGTCAGAGGAGACTTGAAAAGCACACTGATACCTATCCCAGTGAGAAATGGGTTTTATTTTCGTCTGAAAAACAGGAACTTTCTGGGAGAAGTGATGAATACAACACTCCTGGGGCTATTGCTAGTAAGGACAACTGTTCTGCTTTCTTATGAAATTCTTTGGAGGAGATAAACTTTGTTTTAAGATGGTACAGATGTTGAGCCCCAAAACTAATTAGCATGTGTAAGTAAAAATCATGGGATAAATTGACAGCTACAATGCTGTGCCTTACTTTTAACTATTGTATTTCCAGTTTTCCTTCCTCCCAGAGGAACACAACAGTAATTACTGGTGATATCCAGTGATCTCACATAAAGGGGAGAAGAGGACTGAATTAAGTAGCTTTCCCTAAAGACAAGAAGTGTGATACTTCTCTTTCTTAAGGGAGGCTCTGGTCTGTCAACTTGACCACACATCTGACAGCATCAATTGAGGCTGGGTGGGATGAAGCCTCCGTGTGAGGTGAATTACAGAAGATTAGAGCACAGGCAGGTGGAACAGTATTGAGAAAATAGGTGTATTTATGTTCCCCTTCTCTTCCTGAGGATGCTTGACAAAACTCTAGCAGTAGTAAGTGTAAAAGTTGTAGCATAGTTGCAACAAATAGCTTTAAATACATTGTTCTGTGGGGTTTACTGTACTTGTTGCCTTCCCTCTTTGCTGTGCTAGAGCATCTTCAGTCCAAGTAAATCCATAGGTCCCTTTGACACTGAGAGCAGCCTTTATGGTTCTGGTAAACTAACACAGTATTGGAAAGACCTAAGTAACATCACTGATGGGTGTTAATCTTTCACTGTTGGGGGCGGGGGGTGCGATGTAAAATTCAGGTAAATAAATGAGATGTGAACTGATGGTATCAAGGGTATCTGATTCCAAGCCTTACACCGTGAAGCGTGACTGGTGATTACAGTTACACTGCAAATCAGAGCCTGCCAGTCGTGGAGGAGTCTTTTCCTTGCTAGCTTTACTGGTTTAACTTCCCTTCTGCCTTTCATTTTGTAGTCTGAAAAATCTTATTCTCATCCACCTTAATGCAGCACTGCTGAGTAGTGCAAGCTCCAACTCTGTTATAAATAAGGGGATTTGACTTGTAATATATCCCTGCTGAAAAAGGTGGTGCATTCCGAGACACTTGATGCTAGAAACATATTTGGGATTCTGAGCAGTCGGTCACTTTATATCTTGATTTATTTGCACCCTAACTTCACTCACAGTTAAAAAACTGAGTGTGTGCCTCACTGTGCCTGGTTATTATGCAGCATTAACACAGTCTCTTTAGCTCTATATGGGCAGCAGCTGGAAGCAGCACCATATTGACTAAAATCAGGTGAATTTACCTTAGTTTTGATTCTGTGATCTCTTAATAATCTCTGTAGCTGTGTGAGACTGTAATAGTGGCAATATATGATTTAATTTCCCAAATTTAAAGTTTGCAGCTAAAATGGCTGTAATTTCTAGGGGAACTTTAAATGAAAATCTTGCAAGCTAATCTCTCTGTAGTGTGGAAGAAAATGAAAATTGTGGCTTTGGCATAAGTGATCACTGGGATCATATCTATGGGTAAGAGAGGTAAAATTGGAACTCGAGTGAGAGTAAAAGGATGCTTACAGCAATAGTATGTCTTGGTGCAAACTGAAGCAGTTGAGGATTTACCCTCGTATGATCGTGGGTGGGAGGCAGCAGTAGTGGTCTCGTCACACTGGTGGCAGCACTATCAAAGATGAATTTTGACTTTTGTCTCTGGGTCAGATATGATGAGAGTTGCTTTATTTTCTGATGCTGCTTAGTTATCTAAGCAATAGTGCTATCTTTACAGAACTGCCTGGGGAGACTGGAGAGTCACTTCGCAACTGGAGAGTGTTGTAATAGCACAGCCCTAAAGGGGCAGAACTTGAGGTTATAGTACAGCTGGTGCTATGCTCCATCTTTCTTGTGGATTTTGTGTCTTATCAAGTAGAATATGTATTCTCAAGACAGGTGTCAGAGGGTGACTTTCCCTGTCTCCTGGAGAGTGGTGAGTCATCTGAGGCACTCCTGAACACGCAGCATTTGAGATGCCCTTGTGTATCTTGTTTGGCCTCTGGCTGCCACTCAGAGGGGTTGATATTCTGTAGGTATCTGTCACGTCTCGTGCTCCTTGAGGTGACAGTTCCCTCTTCTCTAAAGGCTTGGTTGAAAAATAAGTGGCATCTTTTACCCAGTGCAGTCTTTAAGGTGCTTTCTGCTCTTTGCCAAATGTCTTGTGTCAAGCAGTGTGTTACCTTAACTACAACTTCCCTGTGTCGTAACATGTAAACATTCCTTTCTGAGGGGTAAAAGCTGCATCTTAGCATTGGAAGTCACTGGGCCTTTTGTATCTGATATGCTGGGATACCTCAATACTCAGTGGCACATCAGAAACTTCTTCACTCTGTTTGCTGGAGTGTTCTTTGATACTGAATAGTTTCCAAATAGTCAAAACTACTGACATTCCACAGGAGTCAGTACTAGGCAGGAAAGCTGGACATGAGACATGCAGTTATTTGAATTGTCTTTTTTCAAACTTCTCAATTTCAGTTGCATTTACAGACTTGCTGTAAATCAGATTAGAGACACAACACCACCCATCATTTGCCTTCTGCACTGCAAGAGGTTATGGCTTGGGATTGATCTGCTTCTGTTAAGAGCAGGATGATTTTTATAGCTCTATCTGTATTGGTGAAACTTACCTTATCTTTCTTTCTCCATGTCCTGATATCCTGTGTTATGGGATACTTGTTTATGAGTAGAGGCAGGAATAAAATTCTGTATGAAGGTGGTTCGAGAAAGGGTTATACAGTGAATGCCTCACTAAAGAAAATAATAGGCTTAGGTTTTTTATATATACAATATACTGACAAGGTGTTTACTTAAAAGCAAAAGAATGCTGACAAAAGGATACTTGCATATTGAGCATAGGGAATTTTGTACTGCAAGTTGTGCAGATCAGTAATTAGCATAAGTATGAAACATATTGATGTGAAATATTTACTGTTGCATTAATCAGCTGAAGAAATAGAATAAGTTTTAGGATGCAGATAGATTGATTAGTGTTTCATATAGGATGGTTATTATGTCCTTTTTCTTGGTAGAAATACATGGCATTGTCTTGCATCAAGTGAATCAGGGATGTGTTTGCCATGTCCTGTTTTGCTTCCTGTGAGTGAGTCTGTCTTAAGATCTGGATCTTTAACTCTGCCAAAAAACCCACACTTTTTCTACTTGTTGTCTGTACTACTTTTATCAGAGAATGGTTTCAGGCTCTTGCCCTTGTTACCCTAATAAAAGAAAACCTGATCTTTTAAATGGGTGTTGAAATGGATAAATCACAGTTACAGGCACATCCTAGAATGAAGGCATGAAGCACTGTTTAAGGGAGTAACATTTATATAAATCTTTTCAGTCTTCTGAATGTGTTATCACACATGTGTTTGGGGAAAACTAATCATTGCCTGAATAATCTATGCAAGTTTTAGCAGTGCCATGAGGAATACTTTTGGGAACCTCTCAGATTCTTGAAGAAGCAGCTCAATTAGTTATTTCCTTTCCCAGTGTTCTGCAGCAAATCATTTCCTTTCCCAGTTGGAAATGGTCAGTATTAAATGCTGCAGTGGTGTCTTGACTGACAATCTATTGAAAGTGCTTACCCAGTAGAAAGTTAAACATTTTGATACATATATAAGGTATTAGTTAAAGTATTATTAGTATTATTTAAATTATTCTCAGAAGTCAACATTTTCTATACTGCCTCCAGTGCAGAATTGAGCACAGTTCGAGTGCATTAAGCATTTTGAGATGATCTCAATACTTCTTTAGCCTTTTGTGCTGAAACTAGGCAGTGGGAAAACTTAAAATAATCCTGACTGACACTCACTAAAGTGGACTTTTGTTCTTTATGTTTGTATGTTATTCTATCACAAATTGTCCTCTTTAGGTAGGATCTGAAATTATGTTTTGAAGAATGGGTTGCTTAAAAAGAAATAAATAGCAAAGTAATTCAAGTGCTTTTATCAGGCAGATAGGAAAGCAAACCCATTTTTATTTTCAGATTGGTTGGGAGATAGAGAACTTCATTGTATTCTTAATCCAAAGTTGATTTATTGTAGGTGAGTGTATCATGACAAGGGCACAGTACCTGATACAAATAACTCATACAAATAACTACAATGCATAGTAGTCATGTTAGTGCATGGAAAGAAGACTTGAATAATATTATCTGTTCAACCATATAGTCTCCAAACAATGTTCTCAACAGCTACATTTTTACCAGGTTGGTTAGAAAAAAGATGTTAGCCAGCATATTCCTTTAAAATCTGTTACTCTGTGTTAGAAATATGTGAAACGTGAAAACTAGCTTGATATGTTTGTAATATGTGTCTTTGACACACCATTCTTATAGTTATCTTATTTAACAAAAAATTTCCTTTTCCATGTGTGCAAAAGCTGATAATGTTTGTAGTTTGAAAACACATAATTTAGAGTATTAAAAGGCTTGGAGGAAGCCTTTAGTAATTATCTAAGCAGTTTGGAATGGCTGGTGTATATTTATAAATAAATATATTTTTAAATAAAATTATGAAAGCTTTGATAGCTAAGAAGAGTTATATTTCAGCCAAATGTGTCTAATGAAAACCATCCTTTTGTTTCCCATTTCTGGCAGTGCTAATGTCACTCCTTGTCCAGCTCAGTCTGGACAGGTGATATGTAGTCTTTTCCTTTTGCTACCTTTTTAACAGTTGCTTTTATATATGTAAAAGTATATATATAAAAATGTAATATATGATCACTTTTTGTGTGTTTGTCTTCAAAGAGATGAAATAGGGTTTTTTACAGCCTTTCCTCCGGGGAGTTCAACTAAAGATATAGTGCTGGTCTGTGCTCTTTGACAGTGGAGTTACTGGGAAGAAAATGAGGGGACACAAGTAAAAGGCAGTGAAAATCTGGGAGTTTGGGGACTTACTGCCTTCTGAACTCAGGTGTTCTCTTTGTTCCTTGAATAGCTGAGCACAAGCTGGAAACTTCACCAGTCTGATGTTACTTCAGTGAAAGTCACTGTCATGTATTGTTACTTCAGTAAAGTAATAGAGTGATACTACTTTGCTTCCGAAGAATACCTGGGAATGCTGGGACTTCAGTGCATCACAGGGAAATCGTTATAATGCACTATAGTTCAAGTGGACTTCACTTTATTTAATCTTACCTTTTTCAAACTGAAATTGCATATGGTGAAAGTTTGGGGTTTTTTTGGTTTTGTATTTGGTTTTTTTTTGTTTTGGTTTTGCCACAGCTCAAGCATTCAAACTTGAGCTCCTTTCTTTAGTGAAGTAGAAACTTAAATATTTAATTAACATCTGCTTAAGATGTCTGTAGCATCCTAAAGCTTGACTTAAAATTGGCTATTTTGAGTTTATGGTTATATGTGAGTAAGGTGTAGCTAATGATCAGGTAAGGAAAATAACCTTAACTGCTGGGGAAATAAACAGCTGATACTGAAGTGTAAGACTGCAAGGGAACTGTGAGAATGTGGAGAGACAAAATTACCTTGTGGTCAGAACATGAGTAAATGAGAAGCAGACTGGGAAGGGTATTAACATAAGATTCTTCAGAGAATAATTTATACAGTTTCTGAGATGGTAAGGACTGGAGGGTGAGTAATGGAGAATCATTACTATGTTAAAAATTGAATATGTACTTTTGGGAAGCTGTAGCAGCAGTGAAACCTGAAGATACCGAAATACAGTGGGAACCTGTGCAACTTTGAAAATGCAGGCAGGAAATTGCATTTGATTTGGACAGTGTCATTAACATAATGTGTTAATCAGGGAAGAGGGAGAACAGAAAAATGATGAGGAGGTGGAATTTTTCCTTTTTTGTTATGCCTCTTAGAGGACTCCTCTATATATCTCACTTGGCAGGATGATACATTAAGTGCCAAAGTGTGCAAATAGAGTGGTATTTAAAAGAGCATAAGGTATGTGTTTGCAACGGCAGAAAAGGTAAACTTTTAAAGCTTCATAGAACTGGAGAGTTACCTGCCAAGGTAAAAAAATAATGAATATCCCTGTAACTCAGCACGTTTGAAAACAGATAATGGAGGTGTGGTCATAAGTCAAATGGGAGTAAATGTCCAGCTGCTACAGAGGCAGTGAATATCTCTTTAGAACTCTTGGTTTTAGCAGAAGTAGTGTGTCCAACAAAGAATGACTGCTGAAAGCTGCATTTGATGAATAGCTTAAATAGGTGACTTAGCAGTTTAGATGTTAAAATGAATCTGAGAATTTTAGTCTGTGCTTTCCAGGGATGGAGTTTAGTATCAACAGCTGTTTCATGAAGTGCAGCAGTTGCATACCTGACTTTCTGATCATTGCAGGGGCCTTCGCTTGCAAGATGGTACCGTTTGTTCAGTCCACTGCCATTGTCACTGAGATTCTTACAATGACCTGCATTGCTGTGGAAAGACACCAGGGGATTGTGCATCCACTAAAAATGAAGTGGCAGTACACCAATAAAAGAGCTTTCACGATGCTTGGTAAGATTTTAAGCATCTCCAGTAATCATGTATGTAGAGAAATATTCTTCAGTGTGGAGGGCATGACAGAAGGCACTGATAGGACCAGTTAATAAGTTGTGACATTTATAAAATACCTCAAGGATAGTGCTTATATATATGGTAATAACAAGCCAAAACCCTTACAACAGACTCAGCATCTGTAGTCAAAAATATCCTTAACAAAGACTCTGATAAACCTTTAGCAGCCTTTTCTTTTTTTTTTTTTTTTTTTTTAAGGAAAGTTTCAAAATGTATAAGCATTGCTAAAGCAATGTGATAGCTAAATGGCCCTTCCATTGTTACGCAGAGAACTTGCACACTGCTGCTCAAGCAAATTAAGTGTTTTTTCCTCTTGAATACCAATAGTCGAAAGTGGTTTGAGAAACAGAAAGCAGAGAACAAAAGAGATGTTCTGGATGTTGACAGATTTTTCTTTATTTAAAATTGTCTACCTTGCCTGACTTCTCAAAGATGAAGCTGTAGAACTGCTCATACCAAAACCAACCTAGCTTGTTGTACAAAGCATTAAAAGCTGTATTTGTTTACAGGCATAGTCTGGTTGCTGGCTCTTATTGTCGGCTCACCCATGTGGCACGTGCAGCGGCTCGAGGTATGGTAGGTGACATGGGAGTTTACCTTTTACACTGGATCTTTTTGCAATTTTAGCAATGAAATTAAATCAACTCCAATGAAATTAGAGGGGAATAAGAGAGGTGGAGCTTTTGTTTTGTGTGCTAGCATGGGAAAGGCTAAGGATTAGAACTTGTGTGCGCTGGAAGAAGGAATACGAATAGGGACTAGTCATGTCTACTCTCCCTAATTATGTCAAAGAGCTCTAATTACATCTGACTTTCACTGTGGCTTCCTCTTGATTTGTAGGTGCACTGGCACATAGCAATGATTACTGTTTCAGAATTGCTAAGTGTTCCCCAAGATCTGGGAAAACCATGCTTAGTTTAAAATTAATTAGCCACTCATTGTAGCTGATGAGTTACCGTACATTTTTGGAGGTTAAAAAAAAAAGGCTTGGCAGAATCTGCAGCTTGTGAGTCTGAATGTTAACAATTTTCTTTCTTTTAAGTGAGTGATATTTGAGGTTTCTATACCTTCTTTACCTGTAAAATGCATAGGCAAGGTCTCCTTTGATGTGCAAATCAGAGCATATCCTGACCTTTTTTTTCCAACTTGGATCAACCCAACACTTGATGTGGAAAAGTGTTTCGAAGAATTTTGCCACTTTGAAAAGTCTCTTAAATTGTGGCTGTCCTGTTAAGGAATATTTGAATGTGCTTGGTTTTTACAATTGGGGTAAACACTTGGGCTAAAGACTCATCTTCTTTGCACTTGTTACAGGTTAAATATGACTTTCTGTATGAAAAAGTGTATGTTAGTTGCTTGGAAGAATGGGCAAGTCCGATCTATCAGAAGATATACACGACCTTTATTCTTGTTATACTCTTCCTTCTTCCACTGATGCTGATGCTTTTTTTGTACACCAAAATTGGCTACGAACTCTGGATTAAGAAACGAGTGGGAGATGCTTCAGTTCTTCAAACCATTCACGGGAGTGAAATGTTGAAAATATCAAGGTTTGTAAGCAAAATACAGCTGGAACTTTGCCTTCTAGAAAGTTGTTGTTTCCCCCCCACCCCCGAAAGTTCTTTAAAACCAGTGCAAAAAAACCCCAAAGTGTATTTCCTTCTCTGTTGGGAAGTCTACAAGCACAGACCAGTTTTTCAAACCCAGTCAATTATTTAACACTCAGATACCAATTTAAGGCAATCTAACCAGATTGTTTTCTTCGAAGTATAGTGCAGCCACACCGTGGGAGTGAAGCCCTTTCACTAAATCTTGGTATAATTATGCTTTGTGAAATGCTTGTTCTTAAAAGATGGAGGCCAGTTAGATAATGACTTGGGGAAAATGCTGCTGCATTACTTCTGTGTGTTCTGTGGAAAGTTCTTTATACAATTCTGAGACTCTGAACAAGATCTTAACTTGATAGAGTTTCCAAAGTGTTTGCATCTTCTCAGATGTGTTTATGGGAGACTGCCCAGGTGCGAGTGCTCTGTGTGAAAAGCTGCCAAAATCAATAGTTATCAACTTTGCTATTTAGCACTAAATATGGGCTGCCCTTAATATGGCCTCATGTTTTTTTCCTGTCATTTGGCAAATTGATCTGCTGCCTGATGTGCTGCAAAACCCCCAACAGTTCTGTTCATTGAGCCTTAAGTATTGACTGCAAGGAGAATCCTGACAAGCAGATTAGAGATAAATGATTCCTTAGGTATTTTGTCTAACAAAGGGCCTAAGGAGGCAGATACTTGCACATCAGAATTGGAGGAGGGTGCAGTCTCACAGGAGTGACAGGTTCTTCAGGCCACTCCTCACCTTGGTTTCACACAGTGGCCCAAGAACCTGTAACTGCTATCAGTGAAGTGCTGCTCCTTTAGCTCAAGTGAGAGATCCATCTTGGAATCTATAAATGCAGTTGTATCACTTATATATATAAGAAAAACATTATGTGTTCCCTGTGTTTGTAAGATATTACAGTTGAGGCAGGGAGTGTGTTTCTTGCTCTTTTTCTGAAACTTCACCTACCAGCCAAGGTTGAATGCAGCTGCACTCGCTCTCTGTCAAATTCTCTGAGTGATCAGCTCCTGCAGGTATAATCAGTGCTCCCAGATCTAGGAAGGGACTCTTGTTTTTTGAACAATTAATGGAATTTCATGTGTTCCCTCCCCCCCATCTCTCACTATTGGAATTATTTGCATCTGCTCCAATAGAGTTTAAATTGCCTAGAATGCAAGTCTCACGTCATGCGTTGCTGCAGCTGCAAAGTGCACTGCTTTCCCAAAAGGGAGCAATAGGAGGTGCTCATTGATGTACCAGATTTATATGATGTTGCTTTTTTTGTTTCCAAGGGAATTGTGCACTGCTGAGCGTTCCTTGAGGGTTTTGTTTGCATCTGTAGCCATCAGAGCACAGTTCCAGCTGTAAGCTGAGGAGAGGAATCTAAAGTGCCAGTCAATGCTTAGTGACTCAGTGTGGAATGTCTTGGTGCAATTTCAGGAAGAAGAAGCGGGCAATTGTTATGATGGTGACAGTGGTGTTTCTCTTTGCAGTCTGTTGGGCCCCTTTCCACGTGATTCACATGATGATAGAATACAGTGAGTACCTGCCATATGTCATTCAAGAAAGCCTTTTTTAGTTTTTTTGGGGTTTTTTTATGATGGAAATACAGGTTGTGACAAGTTAATTCTGCTGTAGTATTCAGCTATAGAATACCTTCTGCTGGCAAAGGCTCACGTGCTTATAAATCCTGGATCCCTCTCTTGGAATAGAGATACATAGCCAGTGACAGAAGAATTACTCTGAAGCCTGTGAGTGGTAGACCAACCTGCAGTGCTCATGGAAAATGAGTGTGTTTCAAAAAACCTGTTATTACTGAATCATAAAATCATTTAGGTTGGGAAGGACCTTTAAAGTAGTGTTTGGGAGATCCCATATATAGGAGATATACTTGCTTCAGTCATGCCTCTTCTTCTCTGCTCTGTGAATTAAAAAAACCACAAAAGAAAACAAACCACAAATACAATCTTTGACTTGCATTGAGCTTTTTTTTGCAGGGTGGGTGGGAGGGAACCCAAGCTCTCCACCTGCTCTTTTGGAACGTAATAAGCTCTTTGGAAAGGAGGTTGTCATTGAATTTGTTCAGCAAATAATCCAGTTGTGAAAAGGAGGTTTGCTAGGCCTTACAAGACTTCAGAAAAACCCAAGACCATTAGGGTGGTGAGCATGTCTCTGCAGATTCTTCTTCTTTTCTATGTCTGTTGTGCTGCCCTCATTTGCTTGAAAGGTCAAAAGTGCCTGGCTGGAAGGTAGAAGTTATTTCTGAGCATAAACCTTCTTAAAATAGTGTTTTAATTTAAATTTAATCTAACTGTTTTGAGTTAAACTGGTGAAATATCTGTACCTTCACTTGCCCTGGTTTTAATATTGGAAATATAAATTCTGGACATCATAGTGATAATATCCAATGAATGTAGTTTAACTTTTTCTGTGGTCTTGACTGAAAATTGTCTTGGAAATGCCCTCAGTGCTTGTTATCCTTGCTTTTTGCTGTTTGCCCTATTCTCTCTTCATCTGCCATGTCCTCCATGGATGCTGGGCTAACTATGCAGCAGGCTGTGTGTAGGAGCAAGAGGAAGTTTTCAGTAGTTGTTGTACTCTACTTGCCAAAGGCAGCAGCTGTTTCTGTGTCTTTTATCACGAATAAGATGGTAGCAGATAAATCAGTAGTTCAGCCAGTCAGCTGAACTAAATTATGTTTATGCCTGGGCAGAATCAGATGTGCACAAACTCTGGTTATTAAAATTGGATTGTCCCATATTAAGGTTGTTCGTAACACTCCATAAACACTCTCTTTTTGTTGCTAATTTCAGGAATTTATTTCAGGTGCTGCAAGGCCTTTGTTTTACATGCCATATAAACCTTCATAGTAGTTACCCAGAGTCTGGTCCATGAGCGTTTGAATTCAAGAAATTCTGAGTCCTCTGTGATCTCAATGATAAGAAGCGAGAGATGTGACCGAGATGATGCATTTTTACCTCTTTGAGCTGAACTGTGTCAGCACAGAGAAAGAAGCTGTGTGTGATCAGTGACTAGACAGGGAGTGGTGTTCAAGTCCTTACACATTTGATAGGACAGGAATCTTGGAGCCAAAAGGACAGCTGGAACAAACGAGGCCTGTATTTAGCAAATCAGAGGCTTAATGTTGCATGGCCATGGGGCAGGTTTTCTAGCTTATAAATTGCCTCTTTCAGTTGATTCTGTTATTACATACATACAAAGAAGGACTGTGTGATAGATCTTTATTTTTTCCTTGTTAATGAAACCCTTTTTGCTAATACTGAGAGCTTCCAGCAAGGTCTTTTGTTGATTTTAAGCAAAAGCTTCTAATGCCAGACTGGATATAAGTGGGTTAAGTAGCAAGCATTTATGCCATTACATGCTTACTGCATATTTCTTTCCTCCTTTCCAGGTAACTTTGAAAAGGAGTATGATGATGTGACAGTCAAAATGATCTTTGCCATTGTCCAGATCATCGGATTCTTCAACTCTATTTGCAACCCCATCGTTTATGCTTTCATGAACGAAAACTTCAAGAAGAACTTTTTGTCTGCCATCTGCTTCTGCATTGTGAAAGAAAATGCATCCCCAGGCAGGCAGCTTGGGAACTCGGGGATTACTCTGAGGAGGCAAAAGCCAAGTGTTTCCCAGAGAGATGCCATGGACTCAGATGAAGGCAGGAGGGAGGCGTTCAGCGACGGCAACATCGAAGTGAAGTTCTGTGACCAACCAGCTTCCAAAAGGAATTTGAGGAGGCACCTTGTCCTGTTCAGCTCTGAGCTCACTGTGCATTCTGCACTAGGAAATGGACAGTAGCATCACAGGGAGTTGAGAATGGAACTTTCAATAAGCCATTTAAAACACTTTTCTACTTTGCATGCTGAAGTAAGGCGGAAAATATTTTGTGGACTATTATAATGCCGGTGGAGAAAGTGTAATAATTGTTTTATAAGGATGAGGAGTAAAACTTCGGAGAACAATGTTGCTGTATGATTTCCTGGGGGGGATAAAAATTATTTTCCTAAGCTAGTTCAGGACTTGTTTGCCCTAAACTACTAATTCTTGCTCTGTTTATTCTGTGTCTGCACCATACCCAGCTGAATGCCAGAAGGCTGGAACTATGGTGGAGTGTGCTCTTTATTTGGACAGCCTGGAAATTTGACCTGAGTCTGACAGTGGAAGATCCTCTCTCTGCAGCTGTGAGGACAGAGCAGCTTCAGATGTGAGTTCAGGGAAGATTCAGACTGAGATGCTGTTCTGTTTCAGAAAAAATGAAAAGGGGATATGAAAGAGCCAGCAGCCAGAATTTGACTCTGAAGAGACTGAGATTTAACCATTGCATGCATGTTCATATTTTATTAATAGGAAGCGTATTATAATTAACAATGCATGAATAATTAATATGCTGATTTTACAGGTTAATTCTTGGGTACTGTCCTGGAAACTACACTGTTCTGCTGAAAAATGGAGGGGTGGAAAAAGGGCTGCACAAGAGTGTGCAGGTGCTGGAGGTGTGGCCTGTAAACACTGAGTTTAACTCACAGGCATGCTTGGATACGTGGCTGTTGGGTTGAAAGAGTGGAGTTTCTGGAAGGATAAAAGGGTCAGATCCAGAGCCTGTTGGAACTTCATAGAAGACTTTGAATTGAATATCACATTCTTTTTACCAGACACTTCTCTGAAGACATGCACAAGTTTTTCTGTCTCTCCATCACTTTTTCAAAGGGAATTTAGTGTTGTCAAAGAACAGGGCCAGTGTTCTGTTATTTTTAGACTTCACAGTAAATAACAGAGTTGAATTCTATATAAATTCTAACCATTTTTGCTCTCAGTGGGCCAAACTGAAAAATTGTAAAAGTGTGCTTACAGGTGTGGGGCTGGGAGAAAAGTGTGGTCTGGAATAGTAGACTGGGATCTAATCCCATAAATGAGGTTTTGAAATCCAGAATTTGCCACTCCAGCTGAGATTAGGCTGGATCCTTTAACAGCCTGCGAAATGTCAGTGCTCTCCTCTGCCATCCCTTGCCTCACCTATGGAACCTTGGTGCTCCCTTGCAGTAATTGAAGATTCTTTTGGGGCTTTTTGCCCTGGAGAGTAGGGGTTAACAGTGGTTTGTTCTCATAGTTTTTCTCAGCAGATGTAAAGTTTAACAGATTGGTGGTGAGAACTATGTGCTTGGACCGAATTTGTGACTGAAGGCCAATTTATTTTAAGCTTTTTATTTATTTGCACTGCCAATTTCAATGACAAGTTTTAACAAGTATTTTACAAAAACTTCCAAGTATTTTATATTTTTGTTTTGTCTTACCTGTTTTTTCTATTGTCTCATGAAATGTTTTGTCAATGAATAACTGTTCTAGTATAAATTTTTTTTTTCATTTAAATTCCTTTCTGGGTTTGTTGGTGCTGTTTTGCACTGGGGAGCAGCTGCTGTAAACTTCACTCTTTGAGCTTCTCTTTGTTTAAAGATTCATGTAGCTTATATATGCCTCTTTAGGGATTAAATTCCAGTTCTGTTACAGGTGCCAGCTGTTACTGTAACCCTTAAACCTGTGATGTAAAGGATTTTGCAGGATAAGGTGAGAAAGGGGGGGAAAAGACTTGCAGTCTCTTGGTAGAAGAGATGTGATAAATGCTTTAGCACAGATTATGTGGCTGTGGTTAGACCAAATATAAACCAAAATACAGAAGACAGTTCTCATGCTGTTCTTAATAGTAACTATATTATTTGTGTATTTTTGACACAGTGGTTTTCTTCAAGTGGTTTTCTTTCTCTTTTGAGAACTCAGAGCTGCAGGGAATAGAAGATCCTTTATTGACTGAAGCATAACCAAGATTTTGCCCATGTTTTTTTTGTTTTTAAATCTGTCAGAGCTTCAGCTCCGATTACCTAACAAACCCAGTTGCCCTACTGTCCCCCAGTCTACCTGTGCTTATTCCCATCTTAGAGCAACAGAATTACATGGAGCAAGTGGTCACAAAAATTTCTGGCTGATGATTTTACTGGAGAGCAGAAAAAATAACCGCATTTGATTCCCTAAACTGAGAATATTTATCAAAACCGGTGTGATCTTGGAGGAAAAATTGTCTTAGTTATGAATTACTTGTAATGTCTGATTTAAAGAGAAACTTCTTTTGTTCTCAGCTGTGAGGGGCTATGCCTCAAAGTTGCAATGAGATGATGCCAGGAATGGTGTGCTGATGGAGACAGGAGAAGGAAAGGACACATTCAGCTGAACAGAGACTGGAATTTGAATGGACCAGGAACACAAGTGTCAGATGTGTGAGCTTACTCAACTGATAGCAGAGAGTATTAACAAGCAAAACAGTGAGTAGAAGGGAATGTAAGTATAGTGGTTGTATATGCTGCCTGCAGAGTGCCTGAGTGTGGCAGAAGCTGCTAAATCAAGAGATCCAGCACTGGGGAAGAGACACCCGAGAGAGGAGAGAAATGGCACAAAGAGCATTGAAGATGGGGGCCCAGATTATTATTGCCCAGGAAAAAAGAAAAGGAGTAAGTAGATGAAAGGATTTAGTGGAGCTGTTGGCATGGAGAGATGGGATAGGAAGATAATCATGGCAAGCTTTGTTTTTATATTGATATGAGATGATCTGAGTGTTACAGAAGTTGGGAAAGCTTAGAAACTATATAGAGAGCAGTCTGGGGAACAGAACAGCATCTCCATGCACAGGGCAAAAGGTTGGGAAGAGCAAAAGCTGCCCTTTTGGTGCTTCACCAAGTGGGAGCAGTGGAATGGAGGAAGAGTTTCACTGATCTGAGAAGGAGACAGGTAAATGTGGATTTAATGCAGAAACACAGGAGTTTATTTTTATTTAGGGGATTGCATATATTCCTTCAGAAACATTCCTTTAACCTGTTTATTTCTGCCTACACGCAAAGCCCTGCTTTGGCACCTCAAAACTGGCTTCCAGGGGTATTGCTGGAAATTCAAGCCATCATTAGCTGCTTCTGTTGAAGCTCCAGTGAAGTTGATACATTATGAAATAATTTTAAAAGCTCTGGTGATTTGAGATGAAAAAGAATCCACGGTATTAATATTTAGTTAATAATTCATTGCAAGTGGCTCTAGATCCTCAAATCTCTCAAGATGTGAAGTCCTGCTCTGATGTAATGCAGAATTTCTCTGATCCTGTAATAAATTCTGATTTTAATTACAATTTTCACTGCTGCTATCAGCATGTGGTATTGTTTTCACCAGCTTTTGGTTACTGCTGCCTACATTGTTTCCTTTTCTGGGGTTTCTGGATTTTGTTCTGTCTGGGGAAAAGTGGCAGTTTTTGCCTTACTGACTTTTCTGTAAACAGCTGCAGTGATCAGAACTGCCTCATCCATATTTCATTTTATAGAGGTATGAATATGTCTGTTTTAAAAAATGAATCCTTAAATATTTATGATGCTTGCATTGGGGGAAAAAAAATCACATTGCAGTAAACTGGTGTTTAAAGCCTTCCTTGACCTGATGCAACTGTAGGTGAAGCTCAATGAATTTCTTTAGATTGAGCTGAACAACAGTGTAGGTGCTTCCCCTGGATTCAGCAGCTGATCTATAACCCTGTGTAACAGGTACATCTGGAGGAATAAGGGTCACACACGGTTTTATTATGAGAGTTTAACCCCCTCTCCAACTCTTCAGCCACGTCAGTAAACAAAACATGGCCAAACAAAAGCAGTTCCTGTAAATACAGACTAACAGTCCTGTGAGCCAAGTTGAGATCCCATGTGTTTTGCTGCAGAAGGGCTGCCCTACGAGCCAGGGTTGGTTTTGAGAAAGTTTAAGGATATTTATGTGTAACATATAAAAGGCATCTAGAAATTCAGTGGGGTTACAAACTTCTAGAAATGCACTTGTGCCCTATAGGGTGCTTACAACTCAAACCAAGACTTAAGAAGTGCCTGCTGCCTGAAAGATGTTGAATTTTGCTGATGAGCCTCCTGTGTAGTAATACAAAGCCTTCTATGAAAAGCTCTGATTCCCTTACATTTTCTGTTTTTCCCTCAAAGCAAACCCTTCTGTTTATTTTTTATTCTTTGGAGAAATAATCGTAAAACCTTAGCCCCAAATATATTGTGGAATATGATCAGTTTGTGAAAGGGACTCTGTCCTAAAATGACATAATGTTGTGCTTGAAACGCTTTTTTAGGTCAGCACTCCTTTCTTGGAGGAAAACATCCCTTTTTTTAAGCTTCTGCTTGAAATCTCTTTAGAGCTCCCTAGTTTTTATTTGCTTGTTCCAATAGCAATACTCATTCTTTTCTAAATTAATCACACCAAGGTTCCTGTGGGCTCTCTGTCATCAGGTGACTTTACTGTTCACTTGGACGTGGTCCTTTTCTCCTCTGTCTCTAATCTTTTCTCCTCTGTCTCTAATCTTTTCCAAACATGCATGATCAAATTGTGTGCAGCTTTTCAGCTGAGGCTTTAGCAGTTTTTATTCCTCATGGAATAAAAATTTGTCTTTCCTGGCATCTGTATCTTTGCTCTGTTTGCCAAAATACAAGTGCCTTCAGATGCTTAACTTTCTCCTTGTACAGAATTCACAATGTATGACTGAAAACTTGTACTTTCACTCCTCTTTATAAACCGGAAAATCTGATTTACAGACTTGAAGTGATTTTTCCTACAGCTTAAACTTACATCTTTAATCAAAATCATTCTCTTATTTACACCATCTTTCCCCCTGCTCCTGAGCAAAGCCTTAGTTAAATGATCTAAAATTTAAGGCAAGGTTTCCATAATTTTCTTGTTATGTCTTGGAAATACGTGAGAAGGATTTCAGGCTTTTCCCATGCACTTGTAGCTGATTTGTAAATCCATTTTATTTTCCCATCTGCAATAGGTGTCCTTGCTCCTTGTAATTTATTGATAAACGTTCCAATGTATGGACATATAACTGTTACAGCATCAGACATCATTTTCCAGCAGCAATCTTTTTCCAGCAGGTACAATCTTTTAATTTCATTTTCTGCTTCAACAGTTTGCTCAAGCAAAAATTACTCAGGATTGGCCTGTATTTTCCACTGTTGAAGAATGAATTGTTGACTGACTACATAAAGCAGAAGTGCATTGACTTACACATCCATCCCACTGGAGGGGAAAAAGAGTTGAATTATTTTAGGAAAAAAATAATTTTTTTTTCCTAAATAAGATTTAAGTTTGTAAAAGAAAAAGGTCAACATATTTTATTTTTTTAAGCTTTTTTCTTAATTACCTTTTTTAGGTGTCTTTCCCTTGTGCCCAGGCTCTGCTGTGGAGGGTGGAAAAGCTGCTGATTGAACTGTGGGATACACATCCAGTGAAGAGGCTGGATTATAGTTCTCCATTTGTATGAGGGCTACTTTCTGTAGTCTGCTTGTTGGTATTCCAGTGACATCCCTGGGAACCTCCTGGTTTCACAGCATTTCTGACCCCTGCAGTTAGCTTTGTTTAAGATCACTCTTTCCTAAAAACAAACTTTGTTTAGTGAGAAGTCAAGCTTTGACTTCTGCCTTTTGCCTTGCTCCTTTTCTTATCTCATCAGTTTGTTTTACTTTTTCACTTTGTCCTTATTTTTAATCCCATTGCTTTTCCTCAGACAACCCCTTGAGTTCCCTGTGCCCTTATCTCTTTTATACAGATCACAGTAAGCAGGCAATGAATTTTGATGCTGAAGTGAGACAACCCTGTGGTTTAGAATTGGTATTCTGTCAGGGCTGGCTATCAGACCTGTGAACTGCATTTCCAGCCCTTATGTCTGGCACCCTTGGAAAGACCTTGCCCCACTCCACTGCTTACACTTGGCTTGCTTTTGGGAAGAAAGAAGAGGAAAAAAAGAGAAAAGAGAAGAGAAAGCTACATGGGAGAGTTGATTTATCTTGCTACAAATAACGAGTGTAGATGCCTGCGTTCATTGCAGAGAAGACAGCTTATAAAAAGGTTCAGTAACTTTCTTCTGGGAGTCTGTAAAACACGCTCTGTGTAGTGTCTTTTGTGTGTGTGACAACAAATGAAACATTCTTCTGCTTCTTGCTTCTAACATATGGTTTCCACAGATACATCTGTCAAGCACCAAGTTTAGCTATTAAGTGGGTTCAGAGCTGAAGAGTCTTAAAGACCATGCAATCTGAGAACAAATAGAAGATAAATAGCACCTCCGTGGGTAAAGCATAAAATAAATCCTACTAAATATCCTTTTAAAGCTGCCTCCTCGGTCAGACTTGAATTTTGAAGAGCAGTGGCAAAAACATCTGAGAAAGTCTCTTTGCCCGCTGCAGCTCGGTGGGTTGTTGTGGCCCTGGTCAGGCTGTAGGTGGCATCATTGCTGCACAGCAAAATCCTTGCTCTTCCCATCGTTCCGAAGAGAATTGTTATTCTGCAGGCTTCTGGAAGTGTGATGGGAGGGTTTGGTAGGGCTTTGCTAAGAGTTCCTCTTTTCCTAGGATCAGTACAGCGAAGAAACATGGAGAGAGGTGCTGGATTGTTTAATTTGTTTCTTTGAAAAGCATTGGTTACACAGTTGGGTCTCGTTTCAGTTCACAGTGGGAGCTGCATGTGACAAGAAATTTCTTGGCAGGATTTCCACCTTTTTTGATCTTTGGTGTTTCTGTGCTGTTTTCTGGGATACTGCTCACAAAGCTGCTGTAGCCGTGATATGTTTTGGGGGATACTGAGGTTGAAAGCCCACAGTTTTCTGGTTTTGTCAGCTTAAACGTTTTAATCTGCTCTTGAAACTCTTAAAATGGTGTTTTTTCCTGCAGAAAGAGGATGTTACTGGCAGGAAAGGGAATAGATCTGCTCTGATAGGAGAGAGGGTGCAGTATGAGGTCCTTTGGGCTTATCCATGGCCTCACACAGTGGGAGGATGAAAACCTCCAGCTAAGGAGCTGGAGCTCGTGGATCAATAGTATAAACAGTCCAATGGAAGTTTGTTTTCTTTTGAGGTTTTTAGAGTCTTATCTTAGATGTTTTAAGTTTTCATCTAAAATTCATCCCTTTTGCTTTGCAAAACTCTGTTTTTCAAGATATATACCACACTTAGGTCTATCTTGTTTTTGAAGTTGAGATTTGAAACATAAACTAGTAAATGGATCTACAAAAACAAAGAAAAAAATAGGGATGAAGGCTCTCTGAAACCCTTCAGACAACTCATTTCCAGACTCCCCAGAGTGTGCTATAAGGCCCATAGCTGTAGGCATCCTGCTTCCCAAATCTGGTGATACAGTGGAAGGGAAGCCAAAGCAGAAATGGGAAGGGGAGAGAATAAAGGATTATTTATGAGCAGTCAGTAGAAATCTTAGTTCCTAAATGGTGAACCTAAAAATTTAAAGGGCCTCAAGAAATGATCTGGTTTTATTACAGTCTTCACAGATACTCATTTAAACATTTTATGCACCAGAAAAAAAAAAAGCCTCTAAAATCTCAAAGGAAGTGGAAGAACATTGCTATTTAATTTTTGAAAAAAGCAAAAAATAGCCTTGTACAGGGAAACAAGATTAGCAGCCTTCAGGATCAGCTGTAAAATACAAGCCTTGCCACAGTGATTTAAATTAAATCTCCACAAATACGAGGGCAAATGAACAAATTATTATTTGAACTGTAGCATGGAAATGGAGCATAAGAACCCTGGATATCCAGGGTAACACAAAACACGAGAAAAGGTGGAAAGCCTTTGTCATATTTTGCCCTGTGGTCGTGAAATGCTGAATTTTTTTGATGAGTTACTGATGTGTGTTCATGAAGTCTGTAGTGGATTAAACCCGTTTTCCTAATGACTGGGGGGAACTCAGAAGGCCATAGCCATAAAAGTGGTTGGTTTGTACGCAAAGTGACCTGAACTTGCTGAGTTTATAGTAATCATCTATTTTGAATGGAGATAGTTGATAATCATGTGAAATAATAAGCAAATGCTGGTTTTCTTTTTCCTTTTTTTTTTGTTACTTTTCTTAGCATGTGGTATTTTCCTTTCCAAAGTAACCTTACAGAGTTTTGAGATTAAAGAGAAAAATGTAGCAATTTCTTAAATTAATTGAATTAATTAATTCATCATGGCTAGGCTTTGCAAACGAAGATTTGGGAAGGGCTCTACCCACGCTTGCTACAAGCGCGCTGATGGCTAAAAAGGCCAATGCGAGACAGAC
>JAWMRA010000130.1:4302647-4382680 GCA_035584735.1 Pseudotriccus pelzelni | reverse complement strand
TCAGGTAGAAGCTCTTCTGCTATAGCGGGTATTAGTCTGTTCAAAAGAATTCTTGCCAGGATTTTACCAGCAATGGAGAGCAGAGTAACACCTCGGTAATTCGAACAATCTGATTTATCTCCTTTCTTCTTGTACAAGGTGAATTAATTAATTGATCCATGATCTAATTAATCCATTCAGCAGCTACAAAGAGGATTCAAAACACAGCCAGCAGTAAGGGAAGTTTTAGTCCCACTGGTTTGTTTTGGTATGGATTTGGGTCAGATATTCTTGGAAAGCAGTGATGCTTCAGCTTATCACAGCTGCTTGTTCCAAGGGTTATGGGCAATGCTGTTTCGCTTCTACTGCTTTTACAGTAGCACTTTTATTCCTTCCTGGGGTTTAATACCTTTTAGAGATGCCAAATGCACCTGTAAGTAAATATGTCATCACGTATACTGAGTTTTCAGAGTATGAGAAATTAGGTACTGGAATGTAATTTCTGCGTTAAACGTGGTTTTCAAATGTTAATTAATCCTTAAGTTATATGTGATCTTTTTCAAGAAAGGGAAATATGTGAGGTAGTAGAAAAGAGGATATATTTTTTTATAATCCAATATAGTAGTTTGGAATTCAAGCTGTGTTCAATAGAAAGGGCCTTAAGCAATAACCCCACCATTATATCTGATAACAGATATTTGTAAAACATCTGTGCATCTCTTAGGAATGAGTGTGAAAGGTGGATATAAAACTGTGAATGGTCAAATTAAAATGAGGTAAAACATCTTTCCTCAGCATGGAGCTGAGGCAGAGCTGATGGTTGCTTTTGTTCCTTTTTCTGTATTAGTAAAGGGGGGCAGCACATCTGCCCATCACCAGTTTTTCTAGATAATCCATTAAAAGTGGAGCCTAAAGTTGTTTGCATTTCTCACTGATCTGTGTGCACTCAGTTCATTTACCACTGAAATTATTGCTCAGCACACTTAAGGGCCAGCGCTGCACTAGGATGTTTCTGCTCAGGCATTAACTCATTCCATTCCTGTTTTCAACATGCTCAGTAGGAAGGGGAAGCATCTGTAGGGGAGAATGTTTGAGGAATATTTTGGCTGGTGCGTCTCTAGTGACACCTTGTGGGAAGTGTCATAGAATTATCTGTAACATTTTTTGAGGAAGAAATAGGATTGTTGGGCAAAAAAGTTGCAAAATACTCCACATGGGATACATTTGAATCTCTGCGCTTGCCTGAAGTTAAAAATAAACTATAGAGATACACTTTCTCATTCTTGGAATTGTTCTTCCTTTATCCTTTGAGGTGTTACACACTTCGCTCGGTGTGTGGATGTATGTATGATACTATCTAAAAATAAAATTTAACTTTAAAAACAAATATATTCATTTACTTTAGAGGGAAACATTCAGAAATAGGAATGCTGTGGATCAGTTGCAGCTGCCACAATTTGGATGGATTCAGTACATGGGTTATTTCTTTTTCCTGTTCAAAACCGGGTATTTAGGGATCTTAAGTCAATATTTCACCATCCTTTAACTGATGCCCTTGATTCCATTGATAATTTCCTTTGTTTCCATGTCTCTTCTCTAGATGTAAGCACTGGGCCACCTGAGCCTGAGAAAAGTAAAAGGGGGTCTCTAATCCCTCAGTCTAGGAGATAATCCAAAGGACCTGTTCTATTAAAAAAGCTCCGATTATGAAAGAATAACAGTTTTCAAAGAGGTGAGTTTGACCTAACTTATAAAGCCACTAAGATTACACAAACAGGCTGGTGGAACTGTTGGCCGGTTCTCCTTCAGCAGCTGCTGTGGAGAAACATGGCTGTTTGATACCCGCCATATTGCTTTCTATTTAATTCACGCATACGGGTACTGCCTGCTTACCTCTTGCTTTCTATGCCTGGCATTTGGAGGTGAGATATTTGACTTGTTGCTCAGGTTCGTGGTGTTTTGTTTTCATGCTGATTACACGGTGCAGAGGCAGAAGATTAGATTGGCTTGCCGGTGTTGCCTCCTGTCCCCATCTCTCTGTAGTGAAGAAGTAGAACTTCTGTAGCTGAACCCAGTACAGAGATGATACCTAAAGCTGCTCTCCTCAGTCAGCTGTAACACCTTTTGTTGGGGATCTGCAGGACCATTAAGCTTCGAAGTTTTCATGTGGCTCCTGGGTGGAAGCAGACTGATGGTGTGACTTTGAGGCAGTGCTGCGCTTCAGTGGCACAACCACCCTGGCTTTAGGCTCTGTCTTCTGTGCTTCCCCTCAATAACATGATGCCACTGCAGATTTAGGGGTGTGCCAGTGTTCTGTGAGACTCTCATGCACTGGGCAATCACAGTTACTAAAAATCCCAGTTGCTGCCAGTTGTATTGAAGGCTGGAGGTGTCCCCTTCCTATGTAGAGCCTATGTATGAAACAACCCACGCAGTGTGTAACCACCCTCCTGCTCTCACTCTGCGGGGGAGTTTGTCCTTACTAGAAACAGCAATGCAAAAATGACCTTCAGATTTACAGAAAACAGGAGAGGGCTTTGCTCTGACGCGTGGAGGGAGCCCAGGTATTGGGGAGGGGCTTGCTGCTTGGTAACACATTTCTTCACTGTCTTGTGCAACAGTTAAACCAAAGCCTGGTCCTCGGGCAAGGACAGTACTGTAGACAGTGTGTATGATGGTTCTGTCCCTGCCAGAATCTAGAATGAGTTGCAAACTGCAAAACCACTGCTGGCTGATGAAAGCAGCCCTGCCTTGGCTCAGCTGGGTTTCAGAGCCAAGCCTCACATTTTGGTCTCTCGTCTAGTTTCGATTTTAGAATAACAAATCCAATTTGGATCATGAGCCTTTTGCTGAAACAAGAGCCATGGCTCTTTTTTTCTGTAATCATATCAGCTCCCTAGTGAATCCTTGGGCTCCCTCTTTACTGTCATCTTAGCTGGTTTTTATTTGCTGTGATGTTCATTGGTGCTTTAGTTCGAGAGGAAATCCCCTTTCTTTCAGTGCCTTGTGATGAGTCAGTGCTGCTGTTTGCTTCGAACTGAAGGGGATTCCAACTATAAAATTGTATTATTGCTAAAATAGAACCCTGTTCCATTGCGTAGGTTGTAGCTTAAAACAGAGAAAGGTTTGGGAGAGTGGGAGGGTAAGCAAGCAGTGTTGCTGCTAGTTTTGTTTATGAAATTGGGGATTAATGGTAATTCCAGTAACAGGTGAGAAGCTTAGAAGTTTAGTAGATCCAAACCAACCTCTAACTGAAAAGCAGTTATGTATCAAGTTCTGTACATAAAGAACCAAACAAAAAACCTCAAACCGTAATAGTTTATGCTTCCAGCAGTGAATATTAAGAGTGGTTCTGCAAGAAGCACAGCTTGGTTTGAGCTCTTCTTGTGTGTGTGTATGTGTCTGTGTATGTTCTTTATGGATTCAAAATTCAATTGCTTTAAAACTGTTTCTTTTGGCCATGGAAGGTTGCTTTCAATTTTCTTCTTTCATTATAAACCTGACCGCCCTCATCTCTATATTACTGTTGGTTTAGCCCTGGTGCTTTAAGCTGCAGTCTTCTGAAACCATCTTCTAGCGCTTTCTTTTGTCTGAAGTAACTGCTGCAGCTCTCCGTTGTGCTGGAGTTTTTGTGGATTCCCAAACCTGTAGGTGTGCACACAGGATGTGGAGGTTGCAATCTGAAGTAGGCTTTGCTCCTGCCTTCTCATCTCTGCAGGGATATGCAGATCATCCAGGTCTATCCTCTGAACACAGGCAATCCAGCTCTGGATTGTCTTTCTTATTTTCAGAGTTCACTGAGAGTTTCTACAGGCTGCAACAAACCAAATCCCAAAACCACAAAAGGCACCAGTGAAAGGCAATTTTTGTATCAATGTCTTTAATATTAAGATCTGAAGGGCTGTGGTTATATACTGAGATATCGTGGCTACTGAGCATTGAGAAGGACCATGAGGTTGCTGAAAGCACCACAGTAACACTCGAGTTTAGAAGGAGTCACACTACTGTTTTTGCAGCACATTGCTGTTAAAGAAACAAGCTAGTAAAAGCCACAAAGGTGATTGATTTACCATAGCCTTTGACTAATGCTGTAAGTAAAAGAACAGTTAAAAAAACACTCTTAGCTGAAGGTGAGGGGATTTCCTTAGGAAGAATGCTTGGAAGGTGCCTTGCTCCGAACTGGGGACTTCAGGAGGCATCGTTTCCTGACTTACTAACAGAATGGGAGGACACAGACAACTCCATCTCTCAACCCCCAAAATCCTTTTGGGTTTATGTCTTCAGAGGTATGTAATGCTAAAGACTGAGAATCCTGTACCAATGCCCTAAATTGCCTGATGTATGTAGTGAGATCTCTACAGAGCCAATTAAGATCACCTCAGCACTTTGATTAAGCTGTGAACTGCTAATATAATTTTTTAAAAAAATTTATTTCTGCGACCATTACTATTTTTCTCCCGTGGTAGAATGTCTCATCTGAATAATCCTCTCATATGTACTCAACTGCTCTTCAATGTCTATCTTCACTTTGCAAATGCTGAATGTGCTTTTTTAGGCGATTAGGCGGAACTCCGCTTGAATGCTTACAAACATTTGGAAGACCTAAAGGTAGTAATGGGATATTTATCAGACTCCCTGGCACTCTGATGTGGCTTAAAGCTTCCTTCAAAGTAGGATGCACAGAGAAGTACTACAAAAGTTTAAAGTTATAATTAATAGGTGGATATATATCCCTCCTTTATAAAATAATCCTCAGTGTTTAATGTCTTTTCTAGCTTCTAATTGCTGGGGAAGTACATAAGAGAAGTAAAACTTCGTCTGCTGCAGCATCTCATTGTTCCAAGAACTTGTCTTTTTTCGTTTTTTTCTTTTTCTTTTTAAAGGAAAAAGTAAAAGAAAGAAAGAAAAAGGATCTTATCTCCACTTCAGCAAATGGCTTTTCCTGACATCATTTATAAAAATTAATCATTTTAACAACTTTTTTCTGTACTATTCAGAGAACTCTTACATTTTTCTTGATTGTTCCCCAGTGCCCGTACACTGCCTCTGTCTGTGTTTTATGAGTAAAATCTAAATAACACAAGGGTACTGTTTTCATAAAATTAAGGTCGTGTGAGGTAGAAATAGCAGCCTAAGATCAGGAGTTCCTTCGCTTTTATAGTAATTTCTTTTGGTAACAGGAAACAGCTCTGAGGCAGTTTGCTTTAGGACAATATATAGGAGGTTTTGCCTTTATAGATTTGATTGTGTCTGCATCTCATGTGATGGAGAGCTCCCTTAGAAATATTTGGATCTGGCTTCTAACAACAAGAGAGCTTTCTCTAGTGTGGTTATTAGCTTTTCCACACACTTGGACAACAATATAGCACAGCTGTGAGCAGACAGTACTCTTGATTTCACAAAAAGGGAAAATTAGGTTCCTGTGCTTTATGGTGGGGGGAACAGCTTCTGCTTCAGTGTTATGATTAACACCAGTGGTTGTGAAAAGGTCATCAGATCCTCCAGAGAAGCTGGCAAAGAGTGCAGTTCTCATCTGAAATGTCACAGACATGTCACCTCTCAGCACCTTCCTCTCCTTTGAAGTGCCTTTCCTCCTGTCCACCAATAACCAGGATACCTCTCATGGGATACCGTTGTTCCCATTTACCCTTTTGGTCAGCTGCAAACCCAGGTGAAGGCACCTTCTGTTCAGCCCCCTGTACTGATGGCAAACTCCACCTCTCACAGGGTATAGCAGAATTCCTTCTTTTCTTCCTTGCTTACATTAGTCCCTTTTTTTTTCGTTTTTAACCCAGGCTCGTGTAGCTCCTGTGCCCAGCTGACAATGTACAACCAATAACAGTGGTGGGAGCTGACGAAGCTTTACTGTCCAAAGCAGAGGCTTTTCTGTACAATACTGTTTTGTATGGTTGGGTATCACCTTGTTCCATTCCTGGCCCTTTCTGTGGAGCTGTCCTCTGTTCCAGGGGAACACAGTGGCTCACTGCACTCCTTGCTGCAGAGAAGAAAAATCACAGAGCAGGAACTCAGTTTTGTGGTAGATCATCCTGCTGAGAAAACTCTGTAAGTTCTCAGGGCTTTGTGTCTGATTTTATTTTCTGTAGCTCAGCCAAGAAGTAGCCGAGGCAGAAAAGTGTCTGCAGCTTGCAGTTTGTGCCAGTCCCTGAACCTGGGTGAAATGGCTTTGCCTCATCCAAAAATACCCTGTCTCCAGGAGGTAAAGGTCACTTTAAGATTTCACTGACGTAGGGAGTAGTAAATTTAGTAAAGCTTTAGGGTTGACTTTTCTCGTTACTTGACAAGCAGGTGAAAATATGTATGGGTAGGAAAGAAATCTTTCTGGGGTCAGTGCAGAAACACTTCCTTGGAGAATTCAGACATTACTTAAAATCAGGTTTAATTCAAGTTTGGACCAGAATTTAAGCACTGAAATATTTCAGTCAAAAATGTAGTGGTAGAAACTGGTGGATGGGCAACCACCTGGGGAACGAGGTGGCCTTATTGCCCAGAAAAATGGGTTTGTAGTCAGACTTCCTTGGCACTAAGCTGTTTGCTTGAAGTTTATGAAATTGACAAATGTGGTGGAAGTGATGTTGTGCTGGAACCTGCTGCTGTAAAACCTCTTTTCATGCTTGCCGTTGTATCAACTTCATCAACATCTTCAGGGAAATCCAGTGAAATAGCATAAGAGTAGGTATGAGGAAAAATATTCAGTCACCATCTAAGACCTCATAAAGGAACTGTGGCATTTCCAGTTTTCCCATAAGGAAAGGAGAATTTGTTGTGGGTGGTCTTCCATTCACAGCTAAGCACTAAAGCCACACAGGGAGCAGGAACAAAATGGGTGGGAAGTGCCTTGACTTTTAATACATGTCAGGCAAAATCTTTAACTCCAAACTAAAATGAAAGCAGATCACTAAATTTTAGGGTAGAACTTGGCAGGGGGACAGCATCTTCCTCCCTTAGAAAGTCACTTTTGTGAGCACAAAAATGTGTTTTAATACTATACGAAGTGTGGATAAGAGATACCCTCACTTGTAAGTCTTTAGTTTGCCTCAAAAACATGACAGCTGGGACTGGCAGTCTCACTGATCTGGGACGTGTGAACCTTTTTAGGAAATATATAACTAAAACAAGAAGATAGCAGCCAAGCTATTTCTGAGTGAAGCAGAGGAGAGTATTTCAGCTTGAGAAAAACCAAAGTGTGTGGGAGCAGTTCTCGTTTGTGCACCAAAGAGAGGAGGGCAGCTGCACACAGCTAGTGAGTAGCATTTGTGTGCAGAGCAGCAGATTGCCTTGTTGCTGCAGAGTGAATGCCCTAATGCCCTAATCAAAGAAATTAAACCCAAATCTCAGAAAATTTCTGGACAGCAAATCTGTTTTCAGCTTCCTCTCCAGAATACTGGAGTCTCAAACTGTTTTGAGCACTTCTGAAACCAATTTTTTCATCCCCCAATCTCTTTCCTTCCTTGTAGTGGTCTTTTCTCTCCTGAATAATACTTACATGGCAATTAAGCCCTTTACAAGTCACCAAGGATCCGGTACTTTAAGCTGTTGTCTTTGCATTATATTAAATTTTCTCTAACCCATTTCCTTATTTTTCCCCTATGGAAAGCCCCTAAACAAGCAGTTCTTCAGTGGACAGTAAAATAATTTGAATGGCAGCCATCCAGCATGGCCTTTCTCTAGATAAGTGACTTGGCTATTCCTGAGAAACAATGAAATTTTTATTATTCAGTTGTTTGTGGAGTAGCCAAAAGGATTTTCCTTTTCTGAATGGGGGGAGTGGGGAAGTCAGGTAAAAAGGTGCATATGTGATTTCTGCTGTACCCCCACAATTTTCCACTGGAGGTTTAAGAGAAGGGCTTCCCTCTTCAATTTTTCCATTGACTGCCTCCACAAAACATTTTGTTGTGCCTGCTTCGCTGAAATGAAAATGTCAATACTTTGTATCACCAATACTTGGAGGAGTTAAGAAAGAAACACTGTAACTGTTTGAGTCAGGAGGGCTGCCAAGCTGCTGTTAGCAGCAAGGGAAGAGCCCATGTTGCCATCCCCTCTCTTGCCTCCTGGGATGGCACACAGCCTTCCCGGGAAGAAGGCACCTGACCTTAAAGGTTTAACAGCCCTGGTTTTGCTTCATCCTCCATGAGGAGAACACTGACTATTCCTGGTCTCCCTGGCAGAAACCGCAGTGGTTCAGTTGAACAGGTGATGGAAATTAAACCCAGGAACTGCACACAGGGAAGGTTTTAATTTAGTCCCATCATTGTAGAGCTGACAGATGATGACAAAATGACAACAACAACCACCCCCTGAACTATTTCCAGTCCCACAGAAATTAAGCATATTGGGCAGACCAAAGTTCAAAGCTGTGTTTGAGTCCGGTGAAAGCCAAAAACATGGAAGGCTGAGTTTGCTGTACTCTGTGTGAATGCATTGCAGAGTAAGATTTAATGCTATTCCCTTCTCAGGCATCCAGTGGGAACAGCGTTTCTCCTCAGAGGTGTACCTTTGGGCTTTGATTTCCTTCGCTGCCTGGAAGGATTTGAGGCTGTGTCACCTCCCAGACAGCTCTCCAGCAGTTTGCTACTGGGCTAGTGCTGGTGGGTTGCTTTTAGACCTCCCCTGTGGAGGCTGTTCTGCTTTTTATAAATGCCCATGTAAAATTATGCTGCAGATCAGGGTAACGAAAAGTGACTGATGTTCAGGTGAGTGAATAGGACGTTGTTCTGAGGAGTGGAAGATGTTGGTGCCATAGGAGCTTTTTAAAAAATTTATTTTAATCAGGCAGCCAGTAAATCTGAACTCTGTTGGTAGATGTCTGCACCATCAAACTGAAGTCATGGACCTTTTCTCCAACAAAGTAAGAGTAAATACTTCATATGTAGTGGAAGACTATTATTGCAAAAGACTGGAGAAATCACCGTGCAACTCCAGCAGTTAAAACATTTGTCCAGGAGGTACAAACACCCCTTCAGGGAAAAGGAGGGGAAAGAATTAGACCTTGGTCTCCCACATCCTGACCCTGGCCTGTTGTTTCCTCTGTTATTATTGCAAAAGTCTCCAAAATAGTTTTGTTTCAACAAAACTCAGTGAATTGAACACGAGTTTGCAAATGATTGCTGTGTGCGTGCTTGTGAGAAGCTGAGTGTAAATGCTTGGACAGAAAAAGGTCCACCCTGCTCTACTGAGCAGCTGTAATATCTCTACTGGGAGGAGGAGAATGCTCCCAGGGCAGTTAGATCACTAATATTTCCAACCCAGAAGACAACAGGAATCTCCTAAAAAATCTCAGAGTGGTTTTTACTTCTCGGTACAGAACTGCACAGGTTTTGTTGTTGAAACCGAAACCAGAGTCAGGCTTAGAGAAAAACGTTTTTCTGAACTTGCGCGTAGTGAATCTTTCATTTTTAGGTGACAGCATGATAATGTTAATTTTTATCAGCTGTGAAACTTGATTAATCAACTCCTGTGTGCAGTGGCGTGTAGCCTGAAATGAACAGTATATTCTTGAAAATGCTGCATCACTCCATGTGTGGGTGAAGGGGCAGTGTTTCTGCAGCTTCACCTCTCTATGCCCTCTTCCTCAGAACGAAAATCAGATCTGATGTTGGAGTGTTTCTGGTCAGGGCAGAGCAGAATGTCACTGCTGATAAGGAGAGTGGAGCTGCTCGACCCGGGCGCTGATTGTGCAGGGGAAACCTTTAGAATAAATTCGAATCAAAAAGCATTCCTAGAAATGGGTCCCTGACCTACTTGCCCCTTACAGTAAATTATTCTACTTCTGGATTGATATTTGTGTTCTCTACCTGTTGGGTTGATGCAGCTTTTCCACCGTGCTCAGAGCACCACTGTTCCCATCGAGCAGCTCTGGCTGGGGTGTGGGCGGGATGTCGTGTCACTGTTCCATGGTGAGCTAAAGAATGAGAGGGAATCCTCTGTGGTCTCTTACAAGCAGTGCTTTCAAGTAGGTCTGCGTGGGCTGTGTTTGTTCGAGAGAGATGAATATGCTTTCAATGGTAGAATGACTTTAAGAAAGGGGTTTCCCTAAGCCTGGGGTATAGGTTAAACCTTGAGAGAGATATATATATACACATATACTTTTGCCTCCAAACCACTTAGTTCTCATTTGATTCAGAGAGCCTTTATTTGCGAGTAGTATGCCCTGACCCAGCAGTGCAGAGACGGACACCTTCCCTAAATATGGTGAGTAACCTAATGCCTGCATTTGGAGCTTGTATCAGTGGGTCTCTTCCCAGCCTCACAATGAAGTCATGTACCTCTTTTCCCTCCTTATCTACCAAAAAGACCTCAATTCCAAAACCTGATACTTCGAAGGTATGCTTTTCTTTTTTCCTAAATGGCTTTTTAATTTCTTCATATTGTTTGTATAGAATAACTATAAGGAATTTTCTTTTACTTGCTTTTCCTGCAGAAAGTTGGACAAAAAAAAGTACACCAATCATAAAGGATTATTGCCATATAGAGCATTAGGACTATGTCAAACAGCTACTTTGGGGTAAGTGTAGTGATACAAAGATTCAGTGCACCTGTACTGGGTTTGTCCCAATCTTTTCTTGGGTTACCTTTCTGCTGAGACCTTTGGAAGTTTACACCTGTTCTATAGGGTTTGGGATGTTCCCTGTGCTATTAACCCTGCCCGGAGCAGGCACAGGATTCCCTTAGCTGGATCTGTCATTAGGACACGTGCTACAAATTGTTCTCTATAAATTCACTCAGCATTTGAGGCTGGGCTGTGTCTCAGGGCTGGGTGACACTTTGCTTGCCTTGTCGCTGTAAATTGGCATTAATGCTGCGTCTCAGAGCAAGTTTTGATACATCTCTACCCTGAGTAAGGAATACTTGGAGCCACAGTGTTACAGCCTTTTTTTCAGGACTGGTGTTGTTTGGTGCCAGAGGGCATGTGGCTGTTGTGCCAGGGCAGCTGTAGGAGCTCCAGACTGCTCTCCCTCCCTCCTCTCAAATTGTCAGTGAGGATTCCAAAATGCTTCCAGCAGAGCCTGGAGAAAGAGAGCTTCTTAATGGGTCATCTTCCCTGAGCTTGCTTCTGGATCCTCAGTACACTGTGACATGCTGCTGGCACAGTCCTAATGTCCAGTGGCAGCAGTGCCACACTTCCATGAGTGTGGAAGTACTGGAACATATGGAAAGCAACATATATGTCCAAGTTGTTTAGAGCTAGTGCTCCTGCCAGCCAAGCAATGCCAACGTTTTTTTTGCAACTGGCTAGTTGGATTGTTCCTGCCTTTTTATGGGCGCTTTTTTTTTTTTTTTTTCTCCTTGTCCTGGGGTTTTGAAGCTTGGCTGGGGGGCGTGAAATTTAAATAGAGCAGAGCTGCATTCCATATCCAACTCAATCCTTCTGCCCTTCTTGTAGGTGCACAGATTTTTGTAGTTAGATCTGCCTGTGGCTTGAATTCTTTTCTCACAGCCTGGCTTCCTTCCCAGGCACATGAGCCCTGTACTTGGAGTGATCTTTCTGCTACTGTTCTGCCTTGTTATCCTGCAGAGACTCAATTCCAAAGTCATTGGAGTTGATGGATCCTAACTTTTATCTCTTGGCTTGGATAGCACAAGAAATTCCATCCTCTCTCTTTCTTGTCACACTTTCCCTGTAGTGACATCTCTATTAAAAATTGTTCAGCAAAAACATCTTGGGCACTGTCAATGAGCATCACAGTTATTAGTCTTTTACCCTGCAGTATTTTTTCATTTCTGTATTTTATCTCTTGGAAAGTTTCCTATCCCTACTTTAGCAGTGAATAATAATAAAGGACCATTTTTTTTACTGCATAATTTAGGGCTGACATTCAAAAAGTATATAAGTACTTCCTTCCCATCTTGCCCACCTCCAAATAATTCAAGTTGGATACAGATAATGAGAAAATACCATTGGAAAGGCTTATGCAGTGCTATTCCTTGAAATATACCCAGTTTACAAATGTTTTTGTGTAGATCTGTACAGATTTGTGTATATTTGACGAATCTGTGGTTGCTTGATAAATGAATTTTAAACAAATCAGAGATACTAATTTTTGAGGGCTTTATTTTATCAACATATTTTATACCTTTTTTGGGGGGATTGTATTCTCTCAATAACAGTTGGCTTCCATGGAAATCGTGCACAATTCATGGTGTATTATGCACTTTGCACCCAGACCTGTGTGCACTAACAGGCTTCAGCTGAACTGAACATTTTCCCACAAAGAAAAGATTTCCTCTAAATGTATTAAAAATGAGTGGTTTGGGTTATGTTGTGTGTGAGTTTCATGGCTTGATGAGATGATATTTGTGATTTCCTCTGGTCACTTGTGTCTGTCACCCAAGCCTGAGCATGACTGTGGCTGCCTTTTGGTAACGCTTGTGCTATTGATTTCTACTTGAAAAAAAAGGGATTTATACTTATGAAGGACTAACTTTCTCACTTTCAGATGTTCTTGAGATCTTCAGCCCAAAGATATTTAGAAGCTGTTAAATGGGTCGATTTTCTCTCAGTTTCAATTTAAGAGAAAAGCGTTAAATTGATTTTGAATAAGATCACGTAGTCTCAAGCAGTGTTTTGTGCTCGGCACTTGCACAAATTTGTGTGTGTCTCAGCGGCACACACCTGGTGTGGAGGAACAGCACTCACAGGCTGGACTGTTTATCAAGCTGTGGATTCACAGCTCTGTGGGAGGGCAGTATCTTAACTGTGAATTAAGTTTTTTGGGGTGATTGCTGCTCTGAATCTACTGTTACCAGTCAAGGAGAACTGTACTTAATGATGAGATCAGTTTTAAGTATTCAGTGTTAAATCTTCCTGCATTACACAGGACAGGTTTTGCTTTATCTTGACCAAATTAGGCACAGTGGAACTGAGGAGCCTGACTACTCTTTATTTCTGGCAAAAATGAAGCTTCAGATTCTAAATTTTGGTTAGAAACTGTCTCATACTGAAGTTTCAGTGCTTTAACCAGGCAATAGCAGGAGGAGGAGAAAACTGTGTTTGTGGCTGTTTCTGGGCAGCATTTGCTGACTGCAGCTGCCTTTTCAGCAGAGAGCAGACAGACATAATGCAAAGGCTGGGTCAAGACTGGCACTGCACACCAGTGCTGCTCTGAGAACCAAACCTGTGTCTATCTGGGTAGGAGGACATCACAGAAATGTTAGGTGTTTGAGGTCTTCAGAGAAAAAAAAAGTCTTGAGGGCTTTCTTCCTGTTTTAGATCAGTTTCAGTGAGTGTTGCTTAAGCTTTACTTATCGAATGCTCTTTTAATTTCTTTGGTTGTTCTTCCATTTTGATCACATTTACAGTAATAATGCATTTCTCCCTCCCACTCCTCCTACACAACAGCCACACACGGATAATTTATGACCTGCTGGCTTGTTTATCAACAGCATTGATGATGGTGATAAATGTTCCACTTTGTTTTGGAGGTATTTTGCAATATGGGGTAATACTTAAATGAGGTACATTTACTCAGCCTGGCTGTGACAGGCCTTGGATCTTTCACAATACAAAACTGGCAAGCACTGAATAGGTAACTTATTAATGGTTTATTCCTTATGTATAATTTGCTGGCGTGTGCTTCCATCTGTTTGGAATGCTGTGCTTTCTACTCCCTCCGTTGTGACAATATGTCTGGTTATGGTGGTGGTCTGTCAAACTGAATCATTGAGTTGATCTAGGCAGGAAAACCCAACCAAACCAAAAATCTCCTTTTCCTTCTCTTCCTCCTTTCTGGCACTCATTTTACGTTGCATTCCCACAAAATACTGCTTTGGTACAGCTGAAGAGCAAGTGAATTACTGAGCAGGTTTGGGGAAAATGAGCAAACCTTTGCCAACACTGGATTCTCTCAAGCTGGAACTGGAGAAAGAAAAAGAGAATGGGGCAAGAGCAGGGCAGGATTTAACATTGACAATACAGAGGCTTGTGAAATGCGTTTTGCATAACATTTTAAAACACCAGTGTGCTGAGGGCCTATCTGGCTGTGCTTGTTTTTACAATTAAGGTTTCATTAGAATTGATGAGTCTTGTTGTCTTTCTTGAACTGTGTATTTTTTTCTCTCCAAATGTGTTTTTGGTGTTTATTTTCTTTTCCATGTGGAAAACTTGTTTTTAATGCAAATTAATGCTCCATCCAGAAAGTGCTTAGTCTGGGTATAGCTAGGGAGTAATTAGGGCTTGGAGCCCTGATAAATTTGGTGGGTGAGCACTACAGAAATTTTACATGGTTTTTACCAAACATTTTCAATTATTGCAAAACCCCATAAATCTGTGAGCAGAACTGAATCTGTTTTACTTCAGGGTGTTCCTGCTCTTAAAAGCCTTGACAGAAAGCAGAAAATTTATGTAATTCTGATCAATCCTTTACATGACCATTACAACCTCCTCTTTTACACAGCCTTAATTCTTTGAAGTAGCTGAATTTTATCCATCTTGGCCTCAATCTGCTTGATCTAATAAAAACCTACAGTGTTATATTGCATATTATAGCTGTAAAACTTTTGGCTGTTCTAATAGCAGACACTTGCACGTGGCACCATAACTGAGCTGCATCTCTTTCACTCGGGTTCAGAAGGGGAGGTTTGTATTTAGCTGCAAAATCTGCATATGACTAAGGGTCAGGAGACATGTCCAACATCCCCCACCCCAGCAGTGTGAGCAGCAGGGCTTCTGGAGAGCTGCTTGTTCACACTGGCTAGGTGTGCAGCTGGGCCACGCAGGGCGCTGGGGCTTGGCAGCTCCTCTCTGTGCTTTTCCCTGGCTTGACAGAGCAGAGCCAAAGAAAAACCTGGAACACCCGCTGTGTGGGACCAGAGAGAGCACCTCCAACTGCCTCTCCAGAACCAGGAAGGGACATGACTAATACATTAATGTTTTTTTTTCTGTGTTTTCCACTGTTTTCCTTTTTATTTATTTTTTTTCCCCAATTTTTCAGAACGTTGTTTTCTTCTTACATGGCTTTTACCAACACGGGTGTCGTGTTTTCAGTGATATCCAACCTGCATCCCTTTAACGTGGACTGGGTTTTGGCATGGGGGCTGCAGTGCTGTGCCCAGCCTAGCAAACCCATCTGAAAGTGCTGACATGTCAAAGCTGAGTGGGATGAATTAGAGCTGGAGTAAAATCTAAATTCTGTTTGGTTGGTTGGTTTTGCTTTTATTTCAGAAAATTTCCTTCAGTCATTTGGTTTTGGTTTATTGTTTTGTTGTTTCAGCGGTGGCACAGAGTGTTCATTCTAAGCCAACATTTTTCAAATTCAGTATTTTGAAGCTGGACACCTGAAAGCCAAGTTTAGGCCCTCCAAAACAAGGCTTAATCATCATTAGTCCCCTGTGTGTGCAGCTCCCATTGATTTCAAATACAGCTTTCTATACTTCAACATGATTTTGTTATGATTAAACAGACACTCATAAAACTTGGACAAGCTGGGATCAAGTTTCACGTGAAATGGAATTGGCGCTTTTTTTTCATTAATAGGATCCTTGTAATTAGTGATCACCAGCTGCATTTAAAATGTGTGAAATGCCTGCAGGAACTGGAATTAAGAGTGAGGGAGGGATGCCAAACACCTCAGATCTTCTGCTGGCAACCTTTCATTTCAGATTTCTGCTCTGCACATTAGATGAAGAAGCATGGTTTCTATAAAATGTTCAGCTGCGGTTTCACATTAAGCTGATGTTACCAATAAAGGAGTGACTTGTAATTGAAAACTTATTTGCTTATAAATTAACAGCAGGTTTAGGTCTTGATGGCTCTGCAGTTTGTTTCAGTGGTCATATTGCTGTCCTTACCACAGGTCAGTTTTCTAATTCTAGTGACTGTCGTAATGATATTGTTTGTCACTTGGATCTGAAGAGAAAAAGGAGGCTTCTGGGCTCCTTTTGTGATGAACTGGAGGTGTCCCATACAGCCTGAAGGAACAGACCTGGGGCTGTCCCTGAACTGCAGCACAGGAGCAAATGGATGCTCCTCTGGATGAGGCTCATTCTTGGTACCGTCTGTTCTCCCACTTGTTATGGCAAGGTGCTGCTTTTGTCATGTTTGAAGATTTAATCCAGACCTCCCAGTTCTAAGGGATTATCTTAATGTGAACTGTTTGCTGTTACCCTGATGCATGTCCTTTTCTCTGGGAGGGCTGTGTTTGGAGGTTTTTTTTCCTTCACTCCTGTCTCTTTGGAAATTCAATGCTGGACAGTAACTGGCCCGGACCAGAGGGAAGCTTGTTAGGAGCTTTTAGAGTGCTTGAACAACACCCTTGTGCTCAATAATTTACACATGGCTCCTTTTTTTTCCTTTCCAAGTGATTAAAATTAGACTAATAACTCCAGTTCTCTTCATTTTGGAGGATTAGTTTTTACTGGATGCCTCCATGAATATTCTGGACAGTAGCAGAACATGCTTGAACTCTAGAGTATTTAAGATGGATTCTTTTAGGATAAATAATAAAAGCTCTTTTTGCAGCACTTGCAATGTTCCTGCAACTGCTGGCACTTTGTTCCTTGAGTAGATTTTTGCCGCCACAGAGACTGTTATTGCTCCTGCCCTTGCAGAACTGTGGTTGGACGGAAGTGAGGATGGTGCTGGGAGGAGGAAGTAGATTCCCGGCTTTTTGTGAACCATTTATGAATGAAGAATAAAATAGAGATACAGACAAGACACCATTATCTCTTCTCATTATAGTTGGACATTTAACCGTTTCTTCTTCGTTTGTTAATCTTTTTATTTCCCCCTTAAAGTCTGCCTTTCCCCCTCCCTGTTCTTAATAGATTCACTGTGAGCAGCTCAAAAGGACGAATAAAGATGCAGAGGATCGTCTGGAGTTGTGCCTCTATCAGTGTGTTGAGATGGAAAGGTATGAACTACTTTAATGTTACATAGAGAAACTTGTTTAACTTTTATTCTTTGAAAGGTAATTTACTTTGCGTTACTGGAAATCTGTAGCTGAGTGTTCCCTGTGTGTCCATTTATCTTCCAGAGACATAGGTTAATACTTTTTTCTTTCCTGCTTTAATCTGTACTGTGGAGCTCTGGTGAAATGTGTGAAATGTGAAAATTTTCTGTACTCAGAAGAGCAAAATCACAGGGAATGGTATAGCTTGGAAGGGACCTCTGGAGATTGTCAGGGCTGACCTCCTGCTTCCAGCAGGGCTGGTTAGGTCAGGTAACTCAGGGCCTGCCTGCGTGAGTTCCAAATAGTTTCAGGTGTGGAGATTTCACAACTTCTTTGGGCACCAGCTGCTTCACAAACTAATAATATTTCTACTCATAATACTTATACTAAGTATTAAGTGCAGTCTGTGGATCTGGGAGAGAGAGAAAAAGAAAAATTGCTTTGAGTAACTGCAGATTGTTTGGAGAAGCTTAAGAAATAATACCAACCCTTCTTTCCTCCTGTAAAGAAACATTTTGTCTCAGGTTAGTTTATTGTGAAATAACTGAATTGGGAATCCCTTGGGATTTCCCACTTATTCAAGACACTGTGAGCTGTTGCCAGTGTAGTTTGCCTGCAGCCTGTTTCTGTGAAGGGAGGGAGGCACCGGGTTCCTGTCTGTTGATGACATCCCTGGTGAAACTGTGTGCCATGGAATTGTGACACTGACAGCCATGCAGGGAGATTCCTCTCCCTCCCAGCATCCCCTGCCTTTCAGCTTGGCTGCCAAACAGCCACCGCAGGCGAGGAATTGGCCTGACTTAACAGAGCCGCTTGTCCTCCGTCAGCTACTATGTGTTAAATTTCCTGGCTGTATTCCCAAATGGTTTTTCATCTGTTCATTCTGCTCGTGCTGTTAGTAGGTCACCGAAGGTATCTCAGGTCTTTGTGGGAAACACAGACCCAAAATAACTCGTGTTTTCCTCCAAAGGTTCAGCCCAGCTGTGAGCCCAGGTCAGTAAGGCCTTGGTGAAACATCCACATCCTGGCCAAGGCTGAAGTAGGAGGCAGGAATGGGTTTTTTGTGGTGATGCCTGATTTGAAAAGAAAGAAGAGTGTGATGTGAAGGACCAGTCAAAAATGCTAGCCATGTAATTACATTGCATCAGAATCACAGTTTTCCACAGAAACAAGTGCATGTAAGATATGAACAGACCTGTGGTGCTTAAACTGTGTGTGTAGGGCAAGCAGCCAGTCCAGAAAGGGCAGTGGGAGAGAGACCAGATCTAAAAAGCATTTACTGAGGATAGGAAGGTGTCCTGAAAGGGGTGCAAGCTTTTCTAGATATTGATCTTCACAGAAAAAAAGAGCCAGCACTTGAAAACATATAGATCTGTCCCCCTTCTCAGTCTTTTAGTTTTCAGGTCTTTCAGTGCTTTCCTGCCACCTCCCCCCAGGTTTCTTCACGTGTGGTTTTCATTGGGGGAATCCATCTGCTCACAAAGCACACGCTGCTTGGTGGTTCTTGCCTGGCCCACCTTCCCATGACTGAATTTCATGGCAAAGCTTCAGTTCCCTTTCACTGGTGATCCACATGCAGCTACCTTAGCCCCGGTTGATGAGTCTGGGTGACAGTGCTCCACTTACTGCTTCTGCAGAGAAACAGGCATCTGCAACTCACTCATGGCTCGTTTAAAGCCTCAGAAAGTTGGTGGAAATAATTTAATTGGCTTTCCTGAGGTTTGAACTCAGCCCAAATGCTGTCCATCAGGAAGACATTCAGTTACAGTCTTGGTAGGATAATTAAGCGAAAGATCCAAGTGAAAAGGGACTGATGCTATTTTCCTGATGCACAGGCTGGGCAGTTACAGAAGTGAGGCAGCAGCATGCAAACCCGGTCCCCAGGGACAGGAAGCTCCAGGCAGGGAGGGGAGCAGCTCCCTGGGATCAGTAACATGTCATTTAGTGCAAACCAACCACTCGTGGTCTTCTTGCATGTTGCACATTTACTGAGGGGGGTTATCAAACTCTGAGAGACACTGAGTGCCTGCGTATCAGTACCTTTCCTTCTCTATTCACTGAGTCAGGATGGACTAGAAGTGCAGCTTCACTTAATCACTGGGCCCCCCCTTTTTTTTTTTTTTTTTTGGCTTCTTTTCAGAGAAACCAGATGTGTTTCCATTAAGAACATGCACCTCTTTTGTTGTCATTTGTCTAATTCTTAAAATTAAGCAAAACTATTAAAGAATAATTGTTTCTGTTCACATTAACAGCCCACAGCTTCTCCAGATGTGGCATTTGACAGCCAAGCAGCTGCTGGCTATTAAGTGTGCCTTAGAAGCCCCATTCCTTTGTCATAAAGGGAGCAGGAGTGTAGGGATGTTTATGGGGTGATAGGCAGATGTTTTGGCTGCATCAGACTAGAGCGAAAGTTTAAGTTGTTTCTCTGTTAGAGTCACGATGAGTACATGTTTTAACCCCTATCATACACCCTGTCTTCTGGAGCTCCCTTCTTGAGGCTGCAGTGAGATTATTTCTAATCTCACACTTACCTCCAAAGCAACAGTGCCTTTTTTTTTTTTTTTCCCCAGCATCTGGGACACCTCTCTCTGCAGTTCTGCCAGGGAGATCTCAGCTGCTGCCTGGCTGGCTTTCCACCTATGCCCTTGAAATACTAGGTAAATTTTTTAGGGTGAAACTTAGGTTAAAAATTTAAGTTGGATATAATTTGAAATAGTGTATTGCCTGTTTTTCTTTCCCCCCTAAACTTTCCTTTTAAGTATGTACTCAAAATCCTCCAAGGCAGGTGTTCTTTTTGTGTTTGTACCAGCACAGTATGCTTTAAACCCAGTAAACTGTTTTTATAGTGGTACATGTGAGATGGAGCACAGAACATGTGGAGCTCAATTTCAAGAGTTCTGGCTCAAATTCTTGAGACTAAACCTTGATGGGAGACCCTCTTGTTGGGTGTTGAGTACTGGAATAACACCACTGATCCATAGGGAACTGCACCGCCTTGTAACTATTCTTTATCAGCTCAGAATCTGCTAAACTCTAAGAACTTATGAGGCTGCAGAATTGTTTTCTGTAACAAAAGTGTGTCTGTCTTCTTGGCAGAATTTTGTCCTTCCCATTGCTTATTGAACCAGAAATTCTTTATTTAGTCTTAACTGGATAAGTTTTTAATATAAAAATCCCAGTGTATTTACGTGAAAAAAATCTATAAAACTGAAATCAAAGGAGCAAAAATCCTTTAAAATCACATAGAACCTTAGAGGGTAGGCTAGTTCTATAGATACACCATCATGTTTAAGAATTATATCCCTAGTTTTATTGCTATTTCTAGTCCAAGTTAGATTAAATATTCTGTAATTCAGTGTCGTACTCTCCCATATTCTACAGCCCCTGTTCTGAACTGGAGTGCATTATCATCAATAGGGGACATATGAGCTGAAACGGTTCGTCTTGAAATTTGCCATTTTTTGATTGATCCAGACCAGTTCTTCCTCCATAATTCAATGCAGAAATTGATTTCTCTTCATGAATCTGCTCCCTGGGCTTAGCCAAGCAAGACTCCTATATCCCAAGTGCCCACCCAAGGGGATGGAAGCACATGTTTAACCCTTAGAGCCTGGAATTCATTTCCCATTGAGATTGGACTCCATGGTGTTGGAGTCTGGCTGTAAATCCTGGCTTAAACCCCTTTCTCACAATTGTTTATGGTGTGTATTTGTGCTTTCACCAATCACAAGAGCATGGCCCGGGCACACCAACCTTGAAATTAATATTTCAAATAGAATTACATGCCCTGGGTATTAATATTGTGCAATAAATGCCTTGGGATGTATTGCAGGTGTGTCCGTGGTTGCCTTGTAACTGCTGTGAGTGAGGAATAATGCCAATTTCCAATGAAAACCAGGGGGACCCAAGAGCTCACAGATGGTACCAGCAGCAAAGCTGGGACTTTCAAGGGCTTGGACCTGGTTATTTGGTAAACTTGTATTTCTCAGCCTTCAATCTGTGCTGCTAGAAACCCAAAATATTTGTCTCATAATGTTCTGGCTCCCAGCTTAAAAGTGGAATTGCTGTAAAAAGGTATGGAACAATGAATAAAGAAATAAAAATAATTATTTAGACCATTATACATATTATAATGTTTTAAATAATGTTAAGAATTATAAATAGGCCAGTGGAGCCTAGAAATTGAAGTGGCACAAAGATGTCCCATACAGAAAAAAGTGAAAACTGCCTTAAAGGTAGCTGGAAGAAATGAACACATGGGAGAAATGAAAACACCTTTAGTGGGGTGCACAGTCAAGTTCTGCATGGATATGGCAACTTGCAAACCAAAGGGAATTTCTTGCTCTTGGAGGACACGAGTGGAAGGATATTGGCTGCTACTTTTCAGATAGGAGATGGAAATCACAAGTAAGGTTGGACTCTACCCTTTTCCTGCAAGCTGCTAAAACTTACCCTGGAAGACCAGCCTTCTTCAATACCCCTCTAAATTCTGCTTCCGTATAAAATACCCTAATTTCCCCAAGAAAAGGAAATTTAGCAACTAACTCAAACGTTACAAAGAGGAGTAATATTCCAAACTTTTATTGGCTCCTGCATTAGTCACACCGTGTTATGTAAGTAAGATGAGTTGTGTAGCTTTTATATCTTCCTGTTCTTTAGAAAGCTCTTGCACATAGAAGGGATATACTTTGTCCCATATGACCACATGAAAATGCTTTTAATATCCTCTGATGGTCGATTTTACAAAATATTAAAAAAATGGATCTCCCAAATTTGAAATTATTTCATTTTCTGTTTGTTAGGGGTTTTTTTTCTAACGTATTGCCTATTTGCATAATTTAGTTATTAAAACCTGAAACACCCCACACTAGAAAATGTTGGCAACAGCATAGAACAGGAAAGGTTTTAACAGTACAGAAGTGCACCTGCGAACTTCACAAAACCAAAAGCAGTTTTGGAAATAGTTTTCTGCAGAAGCTGAATGCTATGTGCCCTCTAGAGCTCATTGGGGGAAGCTCTGGTAATCAGCAGGAACTGTCTGGGTCTGGAGTAGCTCCTAATCACGAGTTCCAGGCCCCAGAGCATCTGTGGGCTCTGAAATTACAGATTCTAAATTGGATCTACACACCAGGTATGATTAACAACAAATAAGTATCCTCCCAGCCATCAGAGTGGCTGACATTAAAATGCAGATAAATGGAGTAACAGTTTGTCAGTCTTAAAATTGAGGGGAAACCAAATACACCAAGAGATCCAGTCAAGGAAGTGGCTTTCTGACTTCTGTGGTGGTCTTGAAACACATGGATATTACAGAGCAGCAATGGGTTTGTAGGGATTGGAGCCCGTTGTGGCTCCTTTTCTTTTACCCAGGCACAGCTGGGTCCTGCTCTCACCTAAATAATTCTGAGTGCAGAAAGGAGACTGCAGAGAGACAGGCTGGGAGCAGCCAGGGGTGAAGAGCATTTATGGCCATAACATCAGGCTGTGGGGAGGAGAGCAGAGGAATGAACCCTTCCTTGCTGAAAAGAAACACTTAGAGCCAAACCCCATCTTTATGGGATATTTCTCATCTTGATTCATGCTCTGATCTCAGGAGGTTGTGGTCACCCATGTCGGCTGGCTAGGGCTGAGCCAGCAGCAGAGATGAGTGCAGCCTGCCTAAATACTTGCTGCTGCACCGCTGCCAGATTGTTGCCCAGTTTCTACTGTCTTTTCCTAGTTGTTGCTCCTTTATTTTGAATATTTCTTTTAGGCTAAGCTGTTTTATTAGACCTAAAAGAGTTTACAAAACACTGTCTCCTTTGACCAAGCCAGGCTGTGCTGCCAGCTGGGGATGGTGAACTGCACTAGAGAGTCACTCCTTCTGTGCTGTGGCTTTTCAGTTCTCCTGAGCAGCCTCAAAAGCACTGAGGGCTCTGCACTGTGTATATCCAATTGTTACACAGAGCAGTCTCACACTGGGTCAGGCATGGGAGCCCAGATGGGCTGGAGATGCTGTTTTCCAGGGAAGTGCACTGAGGTGCTTGGTCCTGCTGCTACCTGAGGTCCGGGAATCTCAGCACAGAATTGCTTAGAAAAAGAAAAATGCCACTTGCCATGGTTTATCCAGGATTTGGCAATATTTAGTGATACACAGAAAGGGTTGGATTCCTTTCCCAAGGTTTGTTGTTTTCCCTCGGTAGTTTTCTTCCAGTGCTGCTGCTGGGGCTCACCTGCCCCCCATGCACAGCTGGGGCTTTGCAAACTGCCATGAGCCTCCAGAGCAGCTGCACCACCGGGCAGTCCAAGAAAATGTGCTTGGAGAAGGCCTTTCTCCTCCATCCTCATGGCTTTGAAAGGGAGTTATGGTCATGAAATTCCAACTTGTCCAACTACTAGTGGCAAGTCAACCCCCCCCCCCTCCCAGCTTTTGAGTTTTACTGGTCCTGGCTTGCTCCTGCTGGTGTTTCATTATAGTACCTCTGCAAATGATTTTTGCATCCATGCCTAATGAGGACATATTTCTGTTAGAGTATCTGTGTTTTAAATATTGAGAATAAAATTAACCATGCTATGCTACCAGCATGAAATTCACCACACTTATTTACTCTTATGATTAGGATAGATGGGTTTGTTCATTGGGTAATTTTGTCAATTTCGCTTCAGGAGTTTCCTCAGAACCTGCAGTGCAATCCTTGTCTAAGCTGCAAGCAGCATAACTAATAAATTCTTACTGCTTTCAGTTTTTCTGGTAGTTTAAATGAATAAGTATTTTCTACCTAAATCAAGGTGTAATTTTGCTTAAACAGGTTAGTGATACTTTTGAGCCTTGCAGTTTGCATTCGGGTCATGCATTAGTTACATTTAGAGTTGGATTAAGCTGCTTAGGAAATGCAGGTCTGGGCTTTCAAGAGTTGAATGTTTCTTGATAGCTTAGGTTGATCTAGGACATTTGGGGGTTCCTTTTAATTATGCCTCAGTCCATTTCCTGAAAGTCACATTCCGCCATTACAGAATATCAAGTGAATCAGCCTCAGTTGCTGGTTAGTTCTGTGAATTTGGAGCCCTTATATGCACATAAGTCCTGTATGTCCTTAGCAGGGAGAAATGAAAGAAAGGAATTTTACCACCAAATAAATACCATTTTGGTGTTAGTAACTGAGCAACTAAGTTTGCAGTTTCAAACCAGTTGAACTATTTTGATTGCAAGTTGAATTTTAAATCCTCGAAACTGCATGTGAGTGGGTGGGGTTGAGGGCACATGGCAGTCTTCATATAATCCCCAAAGGGATCGCTTTGGATTTTGTAGGTGCAATGTAGTAAAATTCATAAAGACAGCTTGTGTAGCTATTTGAAATGAATTTCTGCCCCAAAGGACAGACACTGTGCCTGTGTGACAGTGTTTTGGTGCTCTCTGCTTGCACACAGGGAAGGAAGGGAGCAGGAGCTCGGTGCAGGACCAGCTCTGTGCGCTCACAGTTAGGAGGCAGTTGAAAAACTGACCTTCTCTTTACTCCAAGTTCTGGTGTCAAGTTTAACGTTGCTTTTTCTTTCTAAGCAGGTGTGAAAGTAAAGAGCTGGATGTTGAAATAAGGAACCTGATAGGGAAGAGTAACACTTCCCAATCGTGTGAGGACCCCAAACCTATTGCACAAGAGAGTCTGAACCCTCAGACAACTTCGTGTTCCCTTAAGGTAAAGCCATAGTTCTTTTGCAATGTTTATCTGCCAGGAAGGAACATTCAGGGGATGTTCCCTGGGTGACTTGGTTATGCATGAAACTTTTGGATTTCTGAAATGATGCAATGAACTTGCTACACTTTTTTTTTTTTCCCCTGATGTAGCTACTTTTTGTTAGGAGGAAGATTCGCTGAGAAGTTGGTTTATAGTGCTTTAAAAGGTCAGCTGAATCTGCTGATGATCCACTCTGCGGCCACATGTGCCTTTTGGATAACACAGAGCCCTGAAACTATATAACCCAAAACCCACTGCCATTTCTTTAGATTGTTTGGTAGTTCTGATTTAACTGAGAACGAGCAGAGGTGTGTGGGAGAGAGATCTTTGGAAGTGTCAGAAAGGCTTTTAGATGAATAGGAAGGAAGAAGAAGAAAGATGCTGATGATTCAAACCCACACTCCTGTGGTGTTGCAAACAGAATTGTCAGGCACCTGCCAAGGCTCTTGTCTTTGCCTACAGTGAAGCAGCAGTTAACAGGCATGACAGAAACCTGTTTGTAGGTTTCCCTCCCGGTTTCACTCCTCTCCCCTGAAACTGTGAATGTGGTAGAAGAACAAAAGGAATTTCCCTGTTTTCTGGAACAGGGATCAGGGAGAGTGATTAAGACCTGAATGACATCCACCTGCAAGGGGTGACTGCCTGTGTGACACCCCCACGGGCTGGGGGAAGGCTGTGCCCCAAGGCATGATGCAGGAAATCGGGGAGGAGGTAAAAGGGAGATGACTCTCTTCTACGAAATCCAGAATTACACACGGCTCCTTTCACATGTAAACCGCCAGCTCCAAAATGAGTCATGCCCTCTGTGCATGAAACAGCTGAGCAGAAGGAGACACCCCAGGGGCAGACTAGTGGGATTAGAAACAGTGAGAGGGAAGCCACAGGGAGGGAGGGGGATTCCCAGAGGCAGGGGGAGGAATTAGCATGATGAAACAGTAGCCAGCCCAGAGTCAAGGAGCATCCAGCTTGAAAATGACAAGCCACAAATGAGCTATGGAAACACCTGGGTCCCCAGGTTAAGCTTCCTCCAGCAGAAGGAAAATAGGAAAGGATTTGGGGAGGAAAAAAGAATGTGCTTTACCTCAGCTATTGCTGTGGGGTGCTTCAGTGCTCACACAGAACACCGTACAGTATTTGATCTGCTGTGCCTTTCTCGTTACATTAATGGCACTTTTTTTTTTTGCCTGTGAAAGATGTGTGGTTTTCACAGCTTAAAGGAGGATGGTTTATGATATTTCTATGCTAAAAATGTGCTGGGTATTTTTTATTTATACTTTTAAGTCAAGCAGCGTTTCACTTGGCTGGTTTTGTTGAGCTGGACCTCAAGTGAGTGACAGCTTGACAGTAGTGATGGGCTTCAACAACCTCAGTATAAGATGTTAGGAGTACATGTCTCAGATTGCGTGGTTTGGAAAAGGAGGTCATATTTTTAGCACCTAGTAGACTTTCAGTTATGAAGGTTATGAAATAGTATTTGAAAAAAAAACACCAACCCTGCACCAGAAAATGTCAGTTTGTTGGAATTAGGTGCTGATTTAGACTTACAATGAAAGGAAAATAATGTATTTAGGAGGTAGGAAAAAGTTAGTAATGAAACAAATTATGGCCTTCCCTGTAGTGTTGGTCATTCATCAGGAAGTTATTTGGCAGAGCCAGCAAGTCATTTTCATTCTGTACCTTTTTTCAGGAGGGAAGAGTACAAATTTCACTCTGCAAAATGGCATTTCCATCTGGGCTTAAATAGCTTTCAAGACTTATCTGAAAATGTCTGTAAACAAATTCCCCTTTTCACTAGGATTTTTTCCATAGGAATTTATGATATTAGTGCGGTTTTAAATGCAAATGTTTAAGAGACAGAAAATGTAGGTCTGCAGAATGGACCCATTCTCAGCACAACCTGCAGCCCATGATTCCATCATCTGTACTACTTTAATTGCAGCTTTTCAGGGTGCTGCATTCTCCAGTCTGGGAGAGAGAAAAGATTTGCAGCAAAAGACAGATTTTACCCAAATGCACTAGTGCAGAATGTGTGTAGTATATCTAGGGCCTGATCAAGATTTTGAACACAGGAGGGATGTTTTCTGGGGGAGGTGAGGGTGCATAAAAGTATCAAATAGGAAGGGATAACTGGCGGTGTGGGAACATAAACTAAATTTGTAGAGATACCATATTTCATAGGGTCAACTGGTAAAAAAAACCCACAAAGGCTATGATAAACTTTCAAGCACCTAAACTGTTTTGGGTGTGAAGTGAGAGGGGAAAAAAAAATATAATTCAAGGGCTATCTGTATTTGCAACCATCATGTTATAAACTATAAAATAGGCTGTTTGTTACAGTTCCAACTGATCACCAGTTACTGCTTCATGACACTGGGATTTTCATCGTCAGGCCTTGCTTTGTAAAGTCTTGGGTACTTGAGTAGTCATGCCCTTGTGGTTGGTCTCCTTGGCACTGGTGGAAACCAGTGGATAAAGAAAATGCTGAAACATTTTCCTGAAACAAAGGAAATGCTGTGCTAGGTTTTACTTACTCAGAAGCCACGTCTTGCTCTAATTTGACCTGGTTGCCACCTATTAAGACCCACGTTTGCATCTGCACGTGTTTTCTGTGTCGGAGGGAGTTCATAACTGAGCAGCACAAAAGGCTGAGGCTGATACACTTACTGAAGGGAAAATCCCTTTCCAGCACACTTCTGTGGTGAAGCACGTGGACCAGGCTGGGTCAGGAAGAGGTATGTTCTTCTGGTTTAAGAGCTGATTTTATTCTGCAACCAAAATCTCTCATTTCTTACCATTCCACCACATGTGCCAGAGTTGGAAAAGGAGTTGTGATGGGTATTGTGGCACAAATTACTGGCATAACAGCAGCTTCAAGAATAGCGCCCAAACCAAAGCTCAACTAGCACAGAAGCAAACAAAAGGTTCTCCAGAAGCCGACAAATTTTAACATAAGTAATCTTGGAGTTAATCTAATTTCTACAACAACAGTACAATAAATAAAAAGGAAAAATAAAAAAAATTCCCCAGCAAACCTCATAGAGGATACACCATCAGCTAGGAGGAAAAAAAAAAGGAAAAAAATTACTTTGCCACTTTATTATCAACAAGGAAAGTTCACATTTACTTGCATCAAGCTTTTTAATGGGTCTTGGTTTCACTGCACTGAACAGACTGAATTTTCAGAAGTGACAAATGGCTTTCATTATCTAAATTTATGAGTGATATTTTGTAATACTGTAACAGAAGGCATTCCAGAATTAATATTAAGATCCAGCACTCTGAAAATGAGAGCTTTTATCTTCTTGTGGTGCCGATGCTTGCAGGAAGATTCAATGCTGGCTACAACTCCAAGGCTTTCATTTTTCTCCCATTGCAAGCTTCCCAAACATGGCTAAAAGGCTTTTGCACTCAGAAGGTTCAGGTCTTCCTAGAATACAAACTAAAATATTTCTCATTCATAAACAGGATGATAAAAAACCCCCCAATGTCAAAGCTGCTACTAAAAGAAGTTACAGAATATCACAGAAATAGAAGAGAAATGAATAAAAGGCTTCTAATCAGTTCATCTCCCTTTGCCCCTGGAGGCAGGGTTTATGCTGCCCACTTGGGAGTTGACTCAGGGAGTTTCAGAGAGCAGCAAATCCTGTCTGGTCCCCTTTGCTTCCTGGGGAGCTTTTTCCATATCTGGCAGACTTTCAGGTTTGTGACTGCATTTACGTTCTGGTGGTCAACTGGAACTCTCAGAGCAATTTGAAATTGTGTGTTTGGTTCCATGGCTTCAAACTAAGTAGAAATGCCTTAGAATGTTTTTGTCTTTTTGACTTTTGAAGTCTGATAGTTGTCAAGAGCCCTTCTTTCAAGGATTTCTTATATATCTCAGGTTTCTTAAGTGCTGTTGTACAACTGAGTTGTCCTTGACTGCATTGCTGTAGCCATAAACAAATGTGGTGTTTTTATCTCTGCAATACCAACAAAAATGAACATGGTCATCTCCCTCTGTTTCTTTTCAGTGCTATGAAGTGTTTCTCTAAAAACAGACAAAAAATTTTGCTTCAGCCTTTCCCAGTATTTGCTGGGAGAATACCACCACCTCTGAAGAGCTTGAGCTTTTGTTCCCTTCTCACTGGCATTTAGTTTAGAATCTGCAATGTTGTTACCTGTGAGGAACGTGCTCCAAAACTAGTTTTGGTATAGGCACTGATGAAATTGATTTGTGTTTTGATGGGTAGGATGACTCCTATGGAGAATCTGAAATATCTTCATTAAAATAACATTAAAAAACCTGCAAGTTTTCCAGCTACTCCGTAAACCAGGAAAAACTAGGAAGAGCATCAGGGTAAGGACAATTTATATCATATGCAAATATCATAAAGTAGTAGCTTTCTTCCAGTTTGGGTTTTGTGTCTTGAAAAAGAAGAGTTGCTTAGTCACAACACATTGTGAACCAGAGATCTGGAATGTGGTTGTTAAATTCCATCATTTCACAGGATTGCTTTACTTTGTCTAAATCCTCTTCTGGAAATTGAAGGAAGGATTTATATTATTTTATGTCAAATTCCACAGGCTAGCTTTCATTCCATTCCTTGAAAAGTAAATAAGCAATTTCTGCTGCCACTGAAAAAGCTGTAGACTTAGAGATCTTTGCACAATAAGGAATATGATTTTTCTTTCATGTTTCCTTCTCAATTCCATTATTTTTCAGAATTCCAAGACTGAAGGTGACAATACTTTGCACTTTCCTATTTTATTCTGACTTTGTATGTGTAGTCGGTGGAAGCTTTTTCTTTGCTGATCTCTCCTATGAGTTTAACTTGGTAAGGTTAACCTCTTTTCCCAAATGGGAAACTAAGGCACAAATTTGGAGTGTTGGATACCTTGATTACTCAAGTTCTGAGTAGCTCAAAGCTTAGATCCAGTTTAGGTATAAGACAAGTAGCAGAAGTGCAAATAAGGTGTTCTTAGGAGAGGAATAGCAACCCTGTCATTTTTCATCTTTGTGCAGCTATTCTTGAGGGAAATAAATCAATTTTCCAATCTTGATTTTCCCCTAAACATTCTGAGGTTTGTATGGAGCTGTTAACAGACATGGCTGTTGCTGCTTTATGAGCAGGGCTCACTCTCTCCTAGTGTCACTTCATAATTGTACTTATAGAAGTCCCTTTTCACAACTGGAAGCAGGGATAGAAAAGTCTGTGCTCTTATTTACTGCAAAAGCACATCCCCTTCCTTCCCTTATCCTTGTAACTTCCTCTCTGGGGAGAACTGGCCAGTCCATGGTGATTTACATGCACTCTGAGCAGAGAAAGAACTGCCTTGCCCGGCATATTAGTCACAAGCTGTGTGCTTCATCCTTTCTGGGAAGCCCCAGACAGGAAGGAGGAAAAGGTTAAAAATCAGAATTCCACCCCTTATTTTCTGAACCTTGGCTGCTTCCACAGGCAGCACTCGTGGATCTCCTGGGTCTTAAAGCCGTTCTCTCGCTTCTTTAGCCAACGGAAAACATCTGTTCCATTGCTCTTCTTCTTCCAAAGGTCCACAGTGAAACAGCCACTCAGGGCCACCCTGGATGCACATGGGCAGGTGGGAGTGACATGGAAACCCCAGCAGACCCACTGGAAGTAAGTCACTTTTTTGGCTGTTCCCTGAAGAGTTTTCTGATTGTCAGGAACACTTGGAACTGGTGCAGGTATCACGTGTGTGACTTTGTAGATTGACAATTGTGGATTCACTTTTGTGTTCCAGTGGACTCTTCTGAATAATTTACACTGTTTAAGATCAGAAGAAAATGTTAGAAATATTTTTGGATATGGCATTCTTAGAAAGAAAAACTCTCCTAGCGGGTTTTTTATTTTATCCTCCAAAAGTATTTGGTCATTTTAAGTTGTTGTTGCACAAAGGGTACAAAGTTGTTTGTTTTAGTGACCCAAAAACTTCTGTGAGCAATATTCAGGTTGATTGGTGCCAAGTGTATGTATAATTGTGAGATGTGTGAGTTGTCTTATTCATATTAATATTAATCTTAAATATGCAATTAAATATATGCCTAAGCAATTCATCATCTGCATAACTCCATTGGCTGCCAGGTATCACTTCAGATACTTTGAGTTAAACATGTCTGTGAACTACAAGAAGAGGGATTAAGTGTTTCCTGCCTTGGAAGTCAAGGGTTCTACATTTGAGCTCAGCAGGACTGGCCATGGGGCAAATATGTGGTTGGGATTTTTGCCTGTGAAAAGTCACAACAGCACTCTTCTTTGATCCTCACTGGTATTTGGCATTAAATTGTCTAGCTGAAGAAAATTTATGTCAGGAGATTTAAGGCCCCAAAAGTGGTCACCCTCTTATTCTGTTTTTTCATATGTTGGTTGAGGCTTTAGGGAGGGAAACAAAACTCCCTGATCAGGCATCTGAACATAGTATGTTCTTTTTTTTATGGGCATATCTCTTTTTTCCAGTGTAGTTTTCTCTCTCTCTCTGATAGATCACATGTTTGTTTTCATGGCAAGCCATAGAAACTTCTTGGAAATTATGATCTGTGACACTGCCATGATAAAAATGAGGGTTGTTGCTGTTGTCCTGCATGGGTGAACCTCCACGTTTTAAAAAGCAGTTGCAGACTGATTTCCTAATTTCTCTACTTGGTCTATTTGTTTTCTGGATTGCTTAGTTTGAGCCCACTGTGCTAAAGTTTATTACCTTCGGCCTGCAAGCACTTACCAGGGGCAATGCTACTAATTATTCTGGTTCTTGTAAATGAAGGGAATTACTCCCACTTCGATTTATGCTCTATTTTTGTGGCTTGTACCAATTGTTTAAATTACCATCTGCAAGATAATTAAAATCCAATTTTGTGTTCTGTGCTTCAGATGGTACAAATAGATATGATTTTGTTTGTTTCAGTGGCTGTTAGCATAATGCTTCAATTAAAACACAGGCTAAGCAACGTTACGGCAGATGCACACTTCAGAATCTGCTCTCAGTAGGTGTGAAGGTACCAAAATACAAATGCAATGCAGGAAAAGGTTCCTGTTTCATTTCCTTTACATGTACCCGCCAGGGTGGGTGGAGCTTTACATGATAATCATGCCAAAAGCATGAATTTTTGAACATTTCTTCTCTCCAGTCAAGGCAAACATTACTGAGCAAAAAGAAGACTTCATCACCCAGTTCTCTGGAACAGCAGGTCCTCTCACTGGAAAGACAGAGACGAGAGGTAACCTTAGATACACCCTTAGCCTTTACAGATAGAACCTCTAAGGCAGACATTACAATATCAGTAATGGAGGCAGGAAATCATTGAGTGTGTTAGCACTGTTAATTACACTGTATTATTTAAACTGCTGTTTGTTTTTTCCACCAGTCCAGCAAGGCCTATGTTCTTCCCCTGGGAATCTCATCCTATGCTCTTGTCAGATAATTTCTGTGTGGATACTTTCTGCTTTGCATTTCTTCACAGCCTGAAGTGTGCAAGCACTTAAAATTACATTTAAAACTAGTTCCTAGTTCTCTGTACCACACTAGGCAGAGTTATATTTAGAGAACTGTTCCTAAAAACAAATGATGAGTTATCATATCATGGCTATGAATGAAGAAGAGCAGAGATTTATGTGGTGCAAAGGGCAGATTTTATTAATTATCACAGTTGGAAAGGCCAAGGAACAACCGTGAGTAGCAGCCAGTGGTGTCTTGGTCCCAGGTAGCAGCAAACTGGAAGCTTGTCTTTTTCTGAACATCCTGAAGAGTGACCCTATATCCTTCAGATCATTTGCTTGGAGTCAAAGAAATTCTAATTGGAAATCTATTTATGGAACTTAAAGCAAACTAGCAGGGAAGTCCTTGGCCATTCAGGAGTTGCAGCTTGGGATGGGTACAGTGCTGCCAGTGATTCATTCACCTGTAGCACCTGTGCATTTGCATGTTTCCTGAATGTTGCTTCCTGAGTGTTCCTATTTGCTGGAATACCAAAGCACTGGCAGATGGGCTGAAAAGCTTGCCAGATTTTAAACTTGCTTTTTCTGGAAGTAACTGTCCAGGTGATGAGGAGGTTGTAAACAATCATAGCTGGAGCATTAGAATGCCAATCTATTTTTGATTTATTGTCAGTGTTGAAATAAGGGTTATTAACTGTGACTTCCTGGTAATTACAGCTTCTGGAGGTGAACAAGCAATGGGATCATCAATTTAGAAACATGAAACAGCTCTATGAAAAGCAGGTAATACTGTTGATTACTTCTATTGGAATATGTATGTCACCTGCTGACAGCTAAGTCTGTGTTTAAATACCACCCAGCCACGGCCATGGTCAAATCAGCCTGCAGTGCCTGCTGTGCCCAGCCCCTGCTCCTCCTCATCCCATATCTGTTGATTCTTGTGCCATCTGTCATGGCTGGCTTGGGAAGCCTGGGAGCTCCCTCGGGCCTTGCTGTAATGGGGGAGCTCTCAGGTAAATCCTCTGTGAATGTTGCACCTCTGTAAGCAGAGCCTGTCAAGATGAATTTTAAATAAATATTTTATCTTTCTTTTTTAAAATTTTTCCCCAAGATCCCATTGACATAGCTTTTGTTCCTGGCTTATGGTTGTGTGGCATCACTGCTGCCACCGTTATCATCAGCTACCTAGTGAAGCTGACTGCTTGCAGCTTAGCCTGGTATTTCCAAACCCAATTTGGTTCATTGACTGACACTTCTTATCTACTACTTCCTGCTATGAGAAGGAAGTTTACAGGATGACCTCATGTGCTTGTCAGGAAAATTTTCTCTCCAGTATTTTCCAACAAGCTTTACTGAGATCTGGAACATTTACTGTCTCTTTTTTTTTTTTCTTTTTTTTTTCCCTTTCCCCAAAGAGAAGAGGAATTCAAATGGCTCTTCCTCATTTAAAATGAAGCTGTTTTATGCCCCTGGGTAGACACCTTGGAGGTGCTGTGCCTTTGGGAATCCCCAGTCATCCCACCATGGTCTGTCCCTTGCTTTTCAGCTGGCACAGATGAAAGCAAGGCTGGACATGTCAGAGAGGAGAGTGAGTGAGCTGGAGCAGGAGAGACATCGGCAGCAGCCAGAGGATGAGAGGCTGAGAGTGCTGGGCAGAGAGAAGCTGTGGCAGGAAAAGGTAGGAGGATGCACTCTGTCACCTCCTTTGCACAGTCCACCTGTGCTCTGTGTTCAGCGCTCTCTTGCCTTTCATCGTTCTCTGCTCGTGCAGGGCTGAGCGTGAGCTGTGAGATGAGATGTGGTGCTGAGTGTTGTACCCAAGGCAGTGGCTGCTGCTCTGCCTCATCAGAGAGCTGTGCATAGAGGAGAGTCATTTCAGAAGAACCTGGCAAACAGCACAGCATTAGTATGTGTGTGTGTGTGTGTGTGTGTGTGGAGTAAGGAGCAGATTGATACGAGTGCTGCAGAGATTTCCCTCCTCGCTGTTAAGGTCAGGGGGAATTGCTTTGTGCACAAAAATGCTACAGCTATTTCAAGTGGAACAGGAGCGTCATTGCAGGTGTTACACAAAGTGCTTGGCAAATAAAATTCATCTCCAGACACCCAGATTTTGGTGTTGACAATATAGGCTGTTTCAGCTCCCAACAAATGTAAGCAATACAGTCAGTGCAGTTCTTAGGCCTGGTCAACTGTTCTAGAGTGCTGTTCACCTCACTCCAACAGTGGTTGGGCTCCTCTGTCAGGAATTCTTAGGCACTGGCTCTGGTGTTTTCTTTTGCATCTAAACCTTAAATCCCTGAGCTGAATTCCCACCTCAATAAAACCATCAGCCAGAGCGATCGCATGTTTATGCCTGACAAACACACAAAACCCTCATACTCTGTTTTCTAAGCCCCAGGGAGATGTGCTTCCCGTTCTCATTCTGATCCCTGGGATCACATACTTGGTGACCTCTCATGAGAGTTTCTGGCTGGTGATCTGATGGCTGAAGTTGGGCTTCTCTATTCACTTGGTAACGTGAAGCAAACCTGCAAAGAAGTGGCAATTGCATCACTTCCAGGCTCAGATAAGATGTGAGTTACCTGCTGCAGGAAAAGAAATGCAAAGCCCTCAGCTTATATGTGCATAAGCTGAACATTCATCCTACCTGCTTATCCGTTAGTGCTAGCTAAGCATGTACTTGATTTCCAACTAGGGGACTCTGTACGTGTTTTAAAGCAAACTAAGTCATTATGTACTTGCTGAATCACTTCCTGTATTTGCTCTGCGTGTGGATTCAATGTGAGACAATCCATCTTCCTCTTCATATTACTGCCTGCCTTTTAATATGTGATATCTGGGAAAAATATCCCTAACTGCCTTTTTAGAAAGGTAAGGATGAGAGTACACTCTGCAAAATCTTTTACTATGTACATGAATAATGAAATAAGTGAGAATGTAATCCAAAAATTTCTTAGGGGGACAGGTTAGCCTGTGTGGAATTTCAGCCTTAGATCTGCAATTTCTTTAAAAGTTGTTTATTTTTCTTCTCCCTGGGCATGCCCATAGACAGGAATTAAAGCCTAATCACTGGAAAGTCTCAGTGTCAGAACACTTAAGATTCAGTGTTGAATAAGGAGTGATAAGACGTAAGAATTCAGATGGTTCAAAAACCTGAGCAAACTGGAAATACTTTGTTGTAAATGTTCATGTTCCTGGAGGTGCCAGCCTTTGAGAAGGAGAATGTGTTTTAGGAGCTGGGAAAAGATACCATTCATATTGTGTCCTGTGCATGTGACTGTTGATCCCGATTTTTTTATTCACATAAAGCAGCTGCAAAGGATACTTGAAATACTTTCTTTTTCTTTTGTAAAAAAGCTGTTATGCTTCATATATCCAAACAGCTTTGTTCTAGGACCAGTCTGGCAAAAGAGGGCTAGTGAGGAATGTGTTACCCTGCAGGGGAAGCTTATGGGATGCCATTTGCTTCAGGGCCTGATTTGGATCTCAGCTCCCTTCACTGTAAATCGAAAATAGCCACTGTGAAAGCCACAGAATAAGAGAGTCAAACTTAGAGGTTGGCAAATGTGCCTTAATAATTCTAATAGTACCATCTTGGAAGGCTCGTGTGTAATGCCTGTTGCAAGTAGGGACATCTTCCCGGTAGTTTGCTGGGAAGGCAACAGTGTAGGCATATGCACTAAGAATAGTCAGGTTGAAATTCAACAACTGTGGTGGGGTCAAAAAAAGGTAGATTTTTAAGCCTTGATTGGTTGTATGGTAAATCTAGAGTGGGCTGAGACTTGTTTCATCTCTCCTGTAGTGAATAAAGCCCTAAGACTACGTGACACTGAGATCTGGTTTTGTCTTTGGTGTTGCATGGCATCGGGAATGGCTGGGACACCTCCAGCATTTAGCCTTGGCCTTATCCTGTGAATACATAAGAGAAATGCAAGCCTAGGATAGGTGTCTGTATGATTCTGCTCTGCTTGGCCTGCCAGCTTTCTCATGCCACTGTGTGACTGCAGAGAGCAGGTATTTAGCCTAGTGTGTTGTCTCTGTCCCAGCATGTGGTGAGTGGTCAAAACAATTTCTTCAGGCTTTATCGTATCTGGGCTTCCTGACTTCCTGTTGCCTCCCTTTCCAGCTGTGCTGGGGACAACAAAAATGCAGCACATCTGTCAGGCAGAAGATACTCTGAAAATTGTTCTTGAAAAATGTTTCCATCTGCCTTTCAGCAGCATCTCTCTGTGCTTTTGCAACCCAGAAAGAAACAAAAGCCCTCAGTGAAGCCCTCCATGAGGTGAGGGAGGAGAACAAGCTGCTGAAGCAGAAGAATACCTCCATGCTTAGAAAGAAAGAGCACTACGAGGGGGAAATAAGCCGTCTCAATAAGGTAGGAGCAGGAGTGAGCTGCTGACCAGGAGCTGTTCCTTTGATTCCAGGAGCTCTCTTGTCCGGCAATGACACTACCACGTGCCCATGTTTCCAATCCTGGGTGAATGAGGCAGCAAATCACGATCACCTTTTGGGAACTGGGGAAACACTCAAGACCTTTCTTCAGCTAATGCCTGTTCCTGGCAGGTAGTAGGGCTGGATTGCTAAGAGGGAAGTTAACAGAATCTTTGGCTTCTCCTGGGAAACTCCTCCACATTCCTAAGCCCTTTCTGCATTCTCCCTCCTCAGAACAAAAGGGAAACGGCTTTTTATGCACCGTGGTTAAAAAGAAGTCACACAGTTTTAAAACTGTTGTTTTACTTGTGTTCTGTGTTTGAGAATAATGGCTTCTCCTCACAAGACACAGTCCTGTCTTACTGTTTGTATCCATACATACCTATATGCATGCATATAAGTATTATGTGTATCTGTGTCTCACTGAGGAAATTGTCATTAAATAGCCAAATGGGATTTTTTTTTTTAAACTGAGGGAAAGTAATAAATGTAATTTTGTTTAATCAAAAGATCACATAAACCCGTGGGTGTTTTCTAACAATTTTGTATTTCATGGTGAACCACAAACATTTCCTGAGGAAATGCACTGCAGTAACCATTGCTGTGTAACTTTAAGAGCTTTAACAAGCTAAAGGTCCATGATGTGCAAAAGTCAAGCCAAAAAACCATAATGTTTGCAATAATAAAAAGTCTGTCAGAACATATGATCTTTAGCCCTTTTTGAAATGCATTGGCAGGACTTGCTCACAGCCTCAATATAACTTTGATTCAAGGTTCATTCACACTGTTTGTGAAACATCTTATTTCAGTGTTTTATTTTGCTGCCTTATGATGTGCTTGGAATAAGACGGGTGGGTAAATAGCCCATTGTTTTAAATGAAGCATCAATTTCATGTAACACACTTTCCCAAGAGTAGTTTACTGATTTGCTGTGTATTTGCATCCTTCAAATCTTGTGTCATGAGTGCAGATAAAACTGGAAGGTACCCTTTCAGGTCTAATCCCCTGCTATTGCAGGTTCAGCCACTTGAAGTCATTACAAATTCTCTGACATCAAACAACTTTTTCTTATTTTATTTGAAATGATAAAACAAAGTCTCACAGTATTGCTTCCAAATGCAGTTTAAAATAATCACCTTATTTTTCTCTGCTGTTAACCTTTTGAATATTGAATTTCCTGGATTTTAATTTTTTTTTCCCTCCGTAATCCTGAGATATAGAACCTCCTCAAAAAGGTATTAAAAAGTGCCTTAAAAAGGAACAAAAAGAAGGTTAATCAGTCAAATATCTGTATCTTCACACTCCCATGTTGAAGTTCAGCCTTATTTATGTATTGACATGGAACACGAGCTTTGGCACTATTATATCATTTGTCCTCTGCACAATCCTTAGGGACAGCAGCTCACCAGATAAAAAGCCTTCCTTTTCTATGCCTTCTGTGAAAAAGGCTTGTTTTTGATTGGCCTTTTGATAATTAATCAAAAATTATTCCAGTCCCAGGGAGAGCTGTGAAATGCTGTTAAAAATAACCAAAATCTGGAAAGAACTAGGGCAGAATTTCGCTATAAAACTGAGCAAGAGTGGTACAATGTTGTGTGTATTCCTGACTCCCTCTAGTGACAAGCTGTGGAGACTACACAAAACCCTCTCAAACAGGAGGGTTTGCTCTGTTCCAGTTGAAGAAATCTGTACTTTAAGAGGAAAAAATGTTTCAGACCAACTTTCCCATAGTCACATTTTTAGGCCATCTTTAAATAATCCTTTCATTTTCTTGGGGTTCTTTTGTTTGCTTGCTTTTGGCCTCAGCTGAGTTTAGGCACCTGTCTGTTTTTCCAAAATCCAACTTGCACAGGGAAAGGATGTTTATGGATGAGATTTGCAGCTGTCATTTCCGTAAGTAAATATTGTATATGGTTATGAGTAAAAGCACAGTCCCCTAAATGACACTGGATGTAGTGTGGTATCTTTGGAAATGTGGACCTAGTCATGGAATTATGTTATTCATGGGGTTTATATCCAGTGTATATAATGGAATCAAATGCAAGCAAAAGGAAAACCTCTTTCCAAGAGTGTTTGAATGTTTGGTGTTACAGGCCCTTCTGGATGTGCTGAAAAAGCAGCACTCACCTGTTCTTGGGACTCCCCTGGAGAAGGGTGACAGGAACAGCCTTGAGGAGATGAGAACCCAACTTGAAGTGCTAAGACAGCAGGTAAGAACAGCTGGAAGTCAGACTGGATGGATTTCACACAGCATAATTTTGCCTTGTCTCCCAAGAATTGTGCCTTGCTATACAGAGTTTTTGAAAAGAAGTCTTGGAAAACTTTGCAGTTTTTCAAAGTGTGAGGCAAAACATTTGTATCCATAGCCTACATCCCAGTATCTATAGATGCGTGTTTATTTCTTCTTAAATCTTTGTTCTGAACAATTCAAGTAATTTGTGCACTGCCTTTCTTTCCATATGAGAGAACCCGTTTAAAAAACATTATAGTTTTCTGATAATTTTACATTTGGGGTCTGGACAGTGTTAGGGTTAATGTTATTGACACACAAATGGATGTGATCAGAATGTGAATTTTATTCAGTGGGAATAAAATACTTGTTTCTGTCACGTTTGACAGCAGAGCCAGATTTTGCTCTCTAATGTAATGCTTGCCACATGCCAGAGAACAAAATCCTGCACTTGATTGTACAGTAATAACTTACTTCATTCTACACAATAAAATAGAGTAAACCAAATTTTTTTTTCCAGAATTCTCATGGGGTATCCGTTTTATGAATGTATTTTTCTAGTTGTATAAATCAGTACAGAGAGCCCAGACTTGCTTGTAAACGAAGTGGAGCAGGAGGCTGTAACTGTGCAGAGGAGGGACTCCTGGGACAAGCAGTGATGTGGCAGGGTCTCACCAGGGCTTGGTCGTCCTCAGCCCATCCCTGGTCAGGACAGGAGAGATGAAGGCATTCATTCCTTGGGAGGTGTCCCCTTCTTCCTCAGGGCAACAGAATATATGGCAAAGCTGTGCCAAAGGGGTTCCCTTGCAGCTCCAGTGGGTTGTATGGCTGGGGAGCGAGAGGGAGGGAGGCGGGACAGAATTGGGAGAGAAGAAATAATGAAATACTGAGGAGGGAAGTGAGTAGATGGACAAGGGACAAAGGGATTTTAGTTTTGCCTCTGCCTTGGAGGCTCAGGGGTGTGTAGGCCTTTTCCACGCATGGGCTGTGGAGGGGAGTCCCTCACAACCACACAGAAAGCCTTTGTTGCTTTTCCATGGTGTTATTCTGGAAGGAGGTTCTATCTAGTGGGGACCATTTGGTCCAGAAAAACCCTTGCAAAAATCAGCAGCAAAAGGCAAGTTGTGAAAATAAATTATAGAGCCCTGTGTTGAGTTTTTTCTTCCCCTGAGGTATTAACATTTCTTTAGTCCTTCTGTGAAGTCATAGTGCTGCTGCCAGCAAAAGGAAAACTGAATCTATCTGATGGGCACGGCCTGAGCCACAAGGCCTTTGGAAACAGACTGTCAGCAGCTTTAGGGAGCAACCAAGAGGACATGAAAGGACTTCTGAAAGTTCTGGTGGTGGTTCCCACCCAGACATGCCTTTGCTGTTATTTGTCAGTAGAAATGCCACCTCCAGCTCCTCACCAGGTGGATTCCTGCCCATTAGCTGGAGAATTGAGCCAGTCAGCTTAACACCAAATAATTGACAGATTTGTGCTTTGCTTCTTGTTGCCTTAGCCTGGGGTTGTCAGACATTTTTTAGTGTGATGAAGCACTGTGATTCCTGGGGACTTAAAAACAGCTAAACCATTCCATCCCCTCAGCATTTGAAAGGAAGCTTATCTTCTAGGAACCAGGTCAGGCACCTATATTTGCATTTTGAATTGTGTACATTGCATTCCCCTCTGCTTCTCCAATGGGGCAGGGAGGTTCTTCCCCTTTTGCTTGCACTTGAGATACAGGAGGGAAGAGAAAACTGGAAAAAATATTGGTAAAATCTTTGTCCTGCTACTGTTAATCCCATAAAAAGTTTGATATTAGCGTTTGCTGTCTTGTTTATAACATTTAAAACTGATATTTGCCAGTCAGCCTTTTAAATTTCGAGGGTCTACAAATGCTGAAGCTGTGGACTGTTTTGATTGACGGGTGCAATTGGAGAATAGTCATTGCTTGTCATTTTGTATTGGGCATAAAAAAATACGAGGCCGGCTTGTCCAGAGGAGGGATCCCTTTGGAATGCACTCCACTGTTTGGGCAGTGTTTAAAAAGCAACCAGACAACAAAAGTAGATGAAGTGGCTCTGCTGCGATTCACGTCCCTGGTATTAACAATTGCAGGTACAAATATATGAGGAAGACTTCAGAAAGGAGAGATCTGACCGAGAAAGACTCAACGAGGAGAAAGAAGCGCTGCAGAAAGTTAACGAGAGATTACAGTCTCAACTGAATAAACTCAGCTCTCAGGTATGAGGCAGATGAAAGCTCCCCCTGCCAGCACATGTGCATTTTATTTTTATTTTCTCACTTTCCACACAACTCAAGGCTTTCTGGCTTCCATTAATTGACATTGGATTTTATATGAGGTCACCACCTGGGATGAAATCATTCTGAAATAATGCAGTAAGAAGATGAGAAACTATTAGAGAAGACTTCCAAAATGAGTAGATGAAGGGAGTATTTATTGCAAAAATCTTTTCAAACATATCTTAAAATGGAGGGGGGCGGGGGGGTGTTTGGCCAAAAACAAGTCCAGAGGACTTTGATTGTTCCACTGGCACTTGATATAAGAGTTATAACATCAAACAAACTTTTGAAATAAAGAGCTTCTGTAGTTAACCCTGACCTCTGCAATTGAATTACAGGGATGGTAATATCACTGAGGAAAAAAATGGGCTCCATACAAATGAGCTGAGCAGCCACCGCAATAATTTTTTTCTTGCAACATCCTTTATATCTCTTCAAAGTTGTGTCAGTAGGAAGCCATAGTAAAATCATGGCATGCAAAAAAGAGCTTTCTCAATCCCCATTAAAAAAAAAATGACGAAATTTTGAGGTTTTCCTGTCTTGACAAAGTCGTGCAATGTCTTAAAGGAATGGCCAGTTACCAACACGTTCTGTGATGATTTATTGTCCTCCCAAGCATTGTTGTGAAACAGAAACTTCAGTGTTGACTTATCCTCAACCACCATCAGTACTAGTAAGGTCTTGCTATAGTATGGGAGGCAGTGAATAGGGAAGTCTAAAAATAGGGCTAAAAGGCCTTTCCCGCTCCTCCCCAGGAGGATCAGGAGAAATGCCAGCACCTGAAGGGCTGTACAGGTGCTGTGTAACATGTATGTACAACTTGTCTGTCCCCGCAGTGCATCAGCAGTTCACATTGGAGATCTTCTTGTTTGTCTCTTCCTGCCTCGGGATTTGATTAAACAGAGCTTTTGAAGGATTTTAAAGATGAGAACAACCATACAAAGTATTTATTAGTTTGCTTTCTTAAGTTGAATCATTTAATTGTGACTCACAGAATCACAGAATGTTAATCATCTTTTAGCCCTCCTTCCTCTGTCCTGAGGCAAATTCCTGTTGACTTTACTGTAATGAAGAGGGCCTAAAGAAAAGGCAGGCCTAAATCTTGAGGCCACTGACTTTGGTCCTCTACTGAAATTATTTACTTTTCTTGTCATGCAAGTGTCCGTGTAGTTCTGCTTCAAATTATTGAAAGCTACTATGTGTAATGAAGATATAGAATACTTGAATAAAGAACACTCCCAGAAATGCGCATGTTGTATCTTGAAACCAGTATTTTCCTCACATAAAAAGTGCCAGGACTCTGGTGTGGTGCTTTCTTAAATAACTTTTAAACAGTAAGTAGTTGGGAGGGGCTAAACAGGCAGCATTGTGACCCAGTGCTGAGAGAGGAGGGTTTCTTCCCCATTGCTTTTCATTGGTGAATTTGTACTTGAATATTCTGTTGGTCATTACATCCTGCTGCTGATGCATTTTTTCTTATTTTTGTGACAGACTGAAGACCTCCCAGCACAGCCTGAGAGGCCCAGTTACCCACCTCCACTCTTCCTCTCACCCTGTGTGAATTATGGGAGGTGTGGAATGGTCCTTCACTATGCAGATCCTCGAGTACAACGAGGGCCTCGCAGGGCGCATGAACAGCAGCAGCACTTGGTAAGATTCCCACTGCTCCCCATGTCTCAAGGACACAGATTTTCTCTTGGCATGGTGACCACGGAATAACTGTTGCTATCACGGTGCCGTCAACACCAGCAAGTGAATCTGTGGTTTCATAGTTTGTTGTTAGTTCCAGATCATTATCAAATTTACTTTGTCAAACACTGTTTATGTATAGCGCCACTCAGAAGAAAAATGGGGTTGTTTTGTTGTAAGGGACATTTGTACCTTAATTAGAAAATTAAACTTTTTGGATTGGAGTCTTGCTGATTCCTCAGATAAATTTACTTTCACAAAACACATTCAGAGCCCCTTCTGGCTGTATAACTACCCTCATTCAGGAATATGGATCTGTTCTCTGGAGCCCAATTCTGAGCCTTCAACATAAAACAATAAAAACCAAATCAGCACCACTGGAAGGTGTATCTGAGTGTGGCTAACACCTTGGGAAATTTGCCTGTTTTTCCTGGCACACAACAGGGTCCTGTCTTCCTCAGCATGAGGAAGAATAGCTTTGCACTGGAGCAAAGGGGAGTTATCTATTCCAAGGAAAATGCTGCTTCAAAGAAAGGTGTTTTTGAAGTTCTCTGGGCTATCTAAGTGGGCTGTACTTGTTCCAGTCTAGTGAGAATGCATTTAGACATGGTGAATGTCATTTTAAATACTCAATGTCTGTTTCTGGCTGTAAAGCTGTCACATATGGAAAGATGCTCATTATTTGGGAAGTTACAGCCTTTTGAAAAATGCACGTAAGGCTTTCAGACTGTAGAAATCCAATGGAAAGGCTGCGGTCGGACAAGTAATTTCTGTGCTTCAGGAGTGTGCTTATCTGCCTATTTATCAAAGTTGGAAGTGTTGCAGAATGTTTTTCACTGCAATTTGGACAGTGGCCCAGATTATTTTGGCTCTTCTCCCTGAACTTCCATCATCTGGGTTTCTAATTCTGTGAGGGATCACTGGGTTTACAGCCCTGCCATTCCTGCTGGAGCGCCGGGGTCACTGTGCCTCGCTGCTTTGTAACTCCCCGCTTTATTGTGACCCTTGTTTGAAATGCTGTGCCTGGGGGAGTGCGGCCTTGCTGCTCTGAGCTTTGGGAGCCTCCCTGAGCAATTTGTTAGCAATGAAGGAAGGTGTTAGAATTTAATGAGTGTCCTGATACTTAATCCTGGGTGTTTAGGCTGTGCTTTTGCTTTTTCAGTCATTTTATATCTTGCACCTTTTCTTTCCTCTTTACACTGCTAGTGGAAACAGTTTGTTTAGTCTTGTTTCTGACATTCATTCCAGTTTGTGTGGTGCAAGTAGGTATGAAAGAGTTGATCAGAGAACAGAAAATCCACCATAAACTCAAAAAAAGCAATGCAAATAAATGTCATTTGAGCCACTAAAAGCAATGCAGCCTTGCTTTGTATCAAAGCCTATTTTGTTTGCCCATAAGCACAGAATTAGTTAACAATTCCTATAAATGGTACAACTGAAGTGAAAATACAATAGCTCCTTCTTTCTTGAAGGATGAGAGTGATCACTGCTATGTGAGTGCAGATGATGGCAAAACAGAAAAGTTAAATCTATTTTCAGTATCGACAGCTTTGTCCTGCCATCTTAATTTAGGCAAAACTTCTTTAGAATTCTCTGAAATGTGTTGCCTACAGATTGGAATATCTGTAAGATTCCTCTTGGCATGACTCAGGATTTTGTCAGAGTAAATTCTACAAAACAAGGATTATTTTTCCAGTTTAGCTGATCTGAAACAGCATTTACCTGGAATTTGACAAGCTTGCATTGACTACTTACGCCACAGACAGCCTAACCTGAAATGTCTGGTCCCAAAGTTGCTTTCCCTAGCGGTAGTTTGCTACTCATTTACCACAGTGTGTGGTGTAAATCATAATGCATTATTTCTTTCTTGCAAGATTTCCCTGCACAAAACTGTATTTGCATGGACTTAATCTTCCCAATACTTCCTCTTTTAAGAAAGTTGGGAATTTTTTCTACCTCACAATATTTTCAATAAGTTATTTGATAACAGCTAGTGGTGTAAGGAAAGGGACGGGAGGAGGGAACTTAATTTCATGGCTAATTCCTGTCCCACTGAAGCATGTTACAGGTGTATTTGAACTGGAGCAGCTTCACCTGGCAGGTGCACCAGGTTTCTCTGAAATGTTTTAGTATAGAGGTGCCTGCTGGTATCTTCTGCGCTTTAATCCTCAGCTCTTTTAAAATCTAATTTGGTTCTGTGAGTGTTTCGTTTGATTTGTGGCATCTAGAAAGGTTTACACCAATATTTCTGGTGGGTGCAGCACCTAAACCCCATGCCAGATCCAGAGACTTGAATCAGTGGAAACAAAAAGCTGAATGTAAGATTTTTTTTGTAGACTACTTTAGTACCACAAATGAAAAACTTCACAGCACAATTATGTTTTTATCATGTCACTGTTCTTCTGTTTGAAGTGTCTGTGAAGACCATATTGCCGCAATAATGTTTTATTGTTCTGTGCAGCCAGACTATCAGTGGTATGTTCCTGACCAGCTTCCGCCAGATGTGCAGCACAAGGCAGACGGTAAGACAGCAGCTGTTCAGAGCACATATTAAATGTACTTTTATTTTAAATGGAGGCTTTTGAGGGATGCAGAGTAAACTTTTCTATCTGTCTGTTGAGTGCCTGTGTGACAGCTTTGCCTTGGGCAGGTTGGGGTATGTACCACACAGGTGAGGTTTCTAATGTAACACCACCTATGCTACAGCTTTCAGCTTCACTGCAATTCGAAAAAGGTCTCTATTATTAGAGGATCACACATTTGCACCATTAAACACCTGGTAGTAGTCCTAAAAAAAAGATATTCTCAGAATTCTCCCTAGAGCTTCCGTTGCTCCAGCTGAGAGCGAATTTGATGATGTGCTGAACCCGGAGGCCAGCATGGGTTTAGGAGTCCTTGGTAACAAAGTACAGGCTTTAGGATGTTGTTTCACCTTAAGGGCAAGATGCCCATTGCTGTTCTTGGTCTGCTCTGATAGTTCAGGGTGCCAGGTCTCAAAATAAAGCCATGTAAATGAACAGAGTTAAAGAACTGCTACAGTGTCAGTACAGACTATTTCTTGGAAACCAGGAGGAGTATTTAATATTTGTACCTGGACTTGAAACCATTCCTGGTTGTTTTGAAGTATTTGTTTCAAACCACTCAAAAGATGGATGGGAGGGAGCACAAGGAATCTCTTCTGGGTGGGAGTCTGCCATTCCATGGTGCGAGTGGGTACCATATGGGGTAGCAGGGACTGGTGAGTCCAGAAGCTGTTTTGTATAATCTAGAAGAAGAAGATGGCTACGGAGGAACTATTCTCTTATTCATTGTTGTCCACATTTACCCAGAAGATAGGGTAGGGTGGGAACGGAGCTTGCCAAAACGGCTAATGAGCTTCCCATAATTACAGGGCAACTGTGTGGAGGATTCTGATGTGGTCACAGGGAAAGTAGAGCTGTGACTGCACGAGAGAACAGGAGATTAATTTTGCTGTTCCTCCCACTTAGACTTGAAGTGATTTACTGCACCAGAGGATACAGGGAGGATGTTTGTAACAGGGAACGAAATGAGGCCACCAACTGCAGCCGTGGGCCAGGGCAATACACTTGGGTGATCTGAAGAAAGAGAGTTCTGCTCTTACCCTGCTTGACTGTGACTTGCCTTCTGCCTCCCTGAAAGAAAACCTTTTAAAAATCCATGCTCTGTCTTTCTATTACTGTTCCTTGCCCAGAATATCCAACTACCTTCTTTTCAATGGGACAGTGAGTAGGATACTTGGAGACTTTCCTGCCCTTTTTTCCTTCAGTGCCTCATTTCTTAACGAGTCTCATCATAGCACTGGGCTCTTTTTATCTTGGCTGATAAAACAAAGATGATTTTATTAGCCATTGATCACACAGAAGTCCAGCTTCTATCAGTTAAAAGTCACTAGCCTGGGTTTATGTATTATATATAGTGGTCTCTATTAAATCTGCATGTAAGTATTTTGAGAAAGGTTTCAAAGATAGAAACCCCAAGAATATGTGATGACAAAGTATCCCGATGTTCCAATTTCTTTGTTCTATTTTGTGCAAGTGCTAATTACAATGGTGGCTTTAAATGAGCCAGTATGTGCAGCAGCATTCCTGAATCTCATTTCTCATCTTTCATTTTCTCATTAGACAATAAGCTGACCAATAAATCTTGTCTCTGCTGAGCTAGGACTTCATTATAGAAAAACAAATCAGCAGTGCAGCAACTTCTAGGCATGAAGCAGTTTTGTTTAGGAATGCTATTTCAGTAGATTGATATTTCCAAGGAAAAGCCTTAAGTTTTCCGTAACAGATTTTCCTTTGACACTGGGCATTTTTCCTTAAGTCGTAATTATAAAGTACAGATCACAGGTTGTAACTTTAGAGCTGAACAGAAGTGAAATGCATTGGGAAACTCATATTTTTATAAGTTTGTTCTCCAGACTGCTGTGAAATATGTTTTGGTAGTTGGCAGACGATCACTTAAGCACGAGCCTGTGTAACAGTGTTGTGTCCAGCACTGAACTCTCAGGGTGGTGTGATGGTTTGGATCTGGCACTTTTTGATTTGAGCCCTTTCTAATTAGCTGGGAATAACTTCATCAGAATATAGAAAGGATGAGAGGAATGAGGTGAAAGGAAAAAGAAAAGCAGCCCTCAAAAAACTGCTTAAAAACTCAGATAACTCACACCAGAGTTCAGCTTGTCTGTGAACATAAGTATTTCTTCTCCATACCTTCCTAAACATTAAATATTCCATCTGAAAGTAGGCAGGGGAAAGATGGATAAGAACATTTTGTGTCCAGCCATGCTTCACAGGTGGGCTGCTGTGGAGATCAGGCTGCCAGGTAAAGACCACTCAGGGAGTCCTCACAGGGCAACCACCTGCAAAGCAGGATTAGGGGAAATCATCCAAAAAAAAGAAAGGTGTTTCCTTGAAGGTCCAAATAAAGAGGGAAAGGCAAGTGATAGGAGACAGGAAGAGATTAAGGAAGAAGAAGATATTTTCTTACTGCTCTGGCAATGTGTTCCCAATAGAATAACTCTTCCTTCCACCTCTGGGCTGGTCCTTCCCCAGGTACTTTGCTGTGCAGGAAGCCTAGTCCTAAACTGTGCTGAAATTCTTCCAGCTTAGCCTTCTTCAACCAGCAATGCTGCCTTTGGAGGGACATGAGCTCCTAAGTCTCTCTGTGCTCGCTCAGTGTTCCTGGAACTGGTTCCTGAGCTTTTTGTTCTTGTTGTGTGGTTCTGTTTGAGTTTTGGGAGTGATTTAATTTTTAAGGAGCAAGGCAGAAAGATTTCCAGCAAATGTTCTTAATGTCACTTCATTTGGCAAGGCATGTTGACTTCCTTCCTTATCCAACTTTGCAAAATTGAAAAGACAGTTGAGAGGGAAAAAAAAAATAAATTGATTTTGGAGATTTTCCCTGAACCCAGTTTTTAAATGCAAAATTCTCTGGAAAAGAGGTTTATTGCTCAGAAGCCCACTCAGAGCAAGAACCCTTTTGCATACCACAACTACTGGCATGTACTGCCTTTTTCTCTTTCAAAATTGATCTTACTGCATTTGTTTCCTTGGCAGAAAGATTCTCAGCACATGCATTTAAGGACCCCAGGCACCCTTCAGAACCTCAGATATAAGTAATGGGTTTCTGTGACCTGAGCTGTATGTTTTATGTCAGATCCAGTCATGCCAGGCAAGGGACAAACCAAAATATAGCCCTTTGCTTCATCTTGGCACAGTTTGGGAAAGCAGAAATCAACGTGCAGAGCCCTAAGGATGCCCAGATGAGCACATGAAGCAGCAGGATGTGCCCACTTACTTTCATTATAATCTCATCTGCTCCTTCGCTTTCCACACTGTGCTGCTTTCCAGATTTTTGCCCTCAAGGTACCTAATTTGCTGCTAATGTTGTTATAATTACAGCTAATTGGAAGAAGACGAGGAAGAAGTGTGGTTTTTTTCCACTGAAAATAATGACATCTGTAGGGAGAGGGGGAAAAAATGAAAAAAAAAAAAACAAACAAAAAAAAACCACGTGAAAAATGGATTTGTGGAGGTCTTCAATGAAAACCAGGCATGAAAAAAAAATTTCTCAATTAATTGACATCTTAATTTTCCTGGAAAAAATCCCAGACCCTAAACATTTCTGGTATTAGCCTGTTCTCAGTGCATATGTTACATGAGAAATTACCAGTACTCCCAAGTAGTTAAGACAGATTTAATTAGGAGCTTTGCCATCCCCACTGAGAATGAAAATGTGATTATTTTCAGGATTTTTTAGTGATCCAGCTTGATTTCAGCTCCTGCAATGTAAGGGAAAGGCCATTAGCACACCTATGGTTTCTAACTGCAGAGCCTGTCAAGCTGCCTGTTTTGGAAAGGCACTGCTTTTAAAAGTCAGATTTATCTACACAAGTGCAACTTTATTTGCACAAATATGACCCTCTTGGACAAGGTTTTCTGTCGTGTCTCCTTGATGCCCTCAGCCCTGTGGGTTTGAAGTGAGTGAGGGGGTTACTGTGTAGCAGCTGCAGAGCAACTCTCGGAGGTGAATTCAAAATGCTGCTGGAAGCATTTCACTCTTAATGTTTCTCTTGTAAGTGAAATACTGTGTGCACTTGCATGTTTGTTGCCAGAGGTGTGTTACAGCATTTCCAAAATCATTTGGAACTTCCCGAAGCACCTGTTACACCAGCAATAGCATATTTCCTTCCTTCAGTTTTTTTTTTAACTAGCTTGAGCGAGTTACTATCAAACACGTTTTTTGAGCCACAGGCACCTGCTTAGCCACAGGTACTGCTACCTAATTGTTCCCTCTGTCATACTTACCTGCTCTCCTGGGTGCTCATGTACACCTAGGAGCCCTGCTGAATGTCAGCTGAGTTTTTTGAAGTCTAGAAAGGTTTTACAGGGGGTTTTAGGTCATTAGACCCTAATGTTTGCTCTCTATAAACCATCAGGACTAGATGAAAGTTGAGAGAAACTGCTGGTGCACTCTGGTATCTCTACACTCGTGCTTTTTCACTCCTGCTGCCCTTTGTAGTGAATTGATTACAGTCTTGTAAGGATGTATGGCTTTAGGAGGGGTGTGTGTGTGTGAAAGTGTTACAGAACAGAGAGAAATTAATCACAAGTGAGTTGTTCTTCTCAAGCTCAAAATAGTTCCTGTGGATTTACTTGTGCAGATTCAGCCCCGGAGAAGGGAGCCCAGCGCTGACAGCCCGAGACCTGGAGAAGTGTAAACCAAAGGCTGCAAGCAATCCTTGCAACTTCATTATTCTGTTTTCTTCTGGTTTTTTTTTGTTTTGTTCTGGTTTGGTTTGGTTTTGGTTTTTTTTTTCCCCCTCAGCTCCTTATCTCGTCAGTGCATGTGATTTATGTCTGGTGAAATCCCTGCAAGGACAATAGAAAAGCAGATCATACAGGCTGGTGATCCTCAGGATCCTGTTAAACTCTGCTGGGAAGCGTTACTGCCCTTTGTTCTTGAGATGCTGTTTGTGCCGCCTATGAGAATCTGTTAAAGAGCCTTAAGAGAAAAGATGCGGCCCTTGCTGGGGATTCGGAGTGTCACATCTGGTTTGAATAGGAGAGCTTATAAACCCAAAAGTGTTGTGATTTTTCTTGTTGTTGTTTGAGAATTATAGAGGGGGTTTTATTTGATTCCAGGGAATGATTTGTTGATATATCTTCTCGAATTCTGTCATCTTTTTCTGGGTTGGTAAAAAGGAAATCTTCTTCACTGTTTGAACACATTTGTGTAATTGTAAACAAGGTACCACCAATGCCAGGTCAGGTAAAAGGTGCCCCTTTATGAGCCCAGCTCAGCTCTCATTTTGTTTTGGCTCTAGGATTATATGGAAAAAAAGTAACCACAGGTTTCTTTTCTGTGTGCACTTATTTGTATCAAAAGAATTTTAGTAGAAATATTTAGTGGGTTTAACTTCTCAGTGAATATTGCTTTATATTTCCAAATGATTCTTGTAGTGAATGTGAATATCGTCATGTAACCTCTAACCCAAGAATAAAACCTGGCTTTTTAAAGTGAAATTGTATTTAGATGATTAAATTTTATCAGAAAATCATGGTGTGGGGGTGTTCAGCAAATATTACTTCTTAATCTACTTGCAAGATTGTCTCTTCCCTTCAGGCTTTTAAGAAGGTGGATGCTGGGAGACAGTTACCTGAACCTGCTGGGACCCCACCTGAAAGAAGAATCTGATTTTTGCACCATGAAGCCACATGAGGGTCCTGCCTGCTTTCCTGATAGCTCAGGAGTAGTTAACGTGGATTGAAGGTCCCACACAAACAGTTTTTGGAGCTGTGCAAAGACAGAGTTGTCAGCTACGAGATTGCCTGCCTGTGTCATTATTTCTGCTTTTAGAACAGGTATTTCCATTCCCTTCCATATACAAAGGCCTGTGCATTGAAATGAGAACCTGACAGGATTAAACATGTGCAGCATTTGATTTTGGACTCAATGGGGAACAGTCCATGGGAAAGGATTTTTCTGCTTTTACACTGTTGAGCGATGCTGCCGACACGGATCCAAGCAATGACATTCCTAACCCATAGCAGGGACTCGGGGAGAATACAAGCAAAGCACTGAGCAGAGCAGCCTCTGGGGCGAAACTGCTTTTCCATGAACTATTGAAAATTAGAGTTTGACTGCAACACTGGCTACAGAATAAACTCCTGGGTCTCTGTAAGAGAGAGAAGAGTTTTTATTTGTGCATGACTTTGGAGCTGGCCTGCAGACACCACAGCAGCAGATAATTTAACCAGCAAACAATGTAAATGCCCTATTCCCGATTAGTGATTTGGCTAATAAGGGTGAGATCATGGAAAATGCTAATGAGGTGCCTTCGGAAAATCCAATTATAATGTAACCCAATTCAATGGGAGCTCTCAGCAGGTGACCAGTGGTGTGGGCAGAGCACCCCACACTCAGAGATGCCGTGAATCCCCCAAACAGACGAGCTTCTGTGTGTGCTTGGGGGGGGAGGCAGCAACCCCCTGTTTCATTCAGTTCCACTGTTTCCCTCCAGACTAACCAGCCCAGTTTGCTCCTGCCATTTGTGGTGCTTAACTCATCATCTGACAGCTTGTGCAAGCATTGTCTGCCCCGAGCAGATGATTCAACATGGGCTATTCACAGTAAGAAAATGGTGTTTGCAGGGCTATCTTTTTTTTCTCTGCTCAGTCATAATATTTGTCAGGCCTGGGCACAGGACTAAACTTTGACTCACACAAATCCTAACCGCTCTTATTGTGGGATATTATATTGTGGGATATTATGCTAGATAATTTGTATCTTTTAAGACGCATATAAAATGCCTGTAAGTTGCTTTTCCTCTTGGTTTTCTAGGAGCGATGTATGTTTCCCAAATGCAGGTGCTGCCCCAAAGGACACGCTTTCTGCAGTGACTCAGGCAACTTGGAGGGGGTGAGTTATTTTAGTTAAAATCAACTATGGTGTTCTTAAGGCCCCTTTCCTTCCCTGAGCTTTGGCAAAAATGAATATCAACACTCCCAGTTCTCCCTTAAAAGCTTGGTGTCTTTGGGGAGTTTTTGTCCTTTTTTTTTTTTTTTTCTGTGGGAATGAGACACCAGCATATCCATGACTTGACTTTTTTGTTTTGACTGACCACTGTTTTGCTTCCCAAGTATTTTAAGCTCTGTGCCTTGCCAAAAATTCGTTGGTTTAAAATAGTCTTTTTCTTCTGAAGGCCTGAAAGTCTATTGGTGACAGCCAAGTCAATGCTTATTCCATTCTATATCTGTATCTATTTCTTTCTACTCTTATACTTAGATGATGTATGGCATGATAGGAAGATTTCATTGGTAATAAGTAGGTTGTCTGTCTTTATAAATCACTAAATACTATCCCTCCTCAGTCTCAGGCTGTCATTTATTTTAGGAAGGAAAAACTGTTACTTTGAAATTGCTGATAAAGTTGGGAGCCATTTTAATGGCCTGAGAAACTCTGGGTACAAGAGGAGCTGGGTTCATGGTAGTGCTGTAGGCAAAGCACATGGGGTGTCCCAAATACTCCCCTACACTATCCTATGGGGAGGAGGCTGGATAACGTGGCAACAACATGTTTCTGGGTAATTAGGATTACGAAATTGCCGAAATTTTTGGTCTTATCCACCTCTCTCTCATTCTGTGGTCTAGAATGAGAAAAAGCGGGTGGTGTAGGGTTATACATTTTGGTCAGGCAATCTCAGCTGCTCCAGCTTGCCCTATTCTTCCCCACTCTGATGGACTGGGAATGTAATGAGCTGGAAATTCTGCCTTGCCCAGAGCACCCTGTGCTGAGTTGAGAGAATATTTCCAAGCAGGTTGAAGTTCTCGCTCTTATTTAAAAAAAAAAAAAAATAAATCCTGAAGCTTAAAAATGGTGTCTGTATTTTAACTTTGCTGTGAGAATGACAGAAGAATTCCCCTGATTTGTGCAGATGCAAGTTTAAAGGTCTGCAAGACACCACAGGGGTGGAAAATATTTTTTTGATTAATAAAACACTTTCCCATCAGGAGCCAGGATGCTGGTGAGCGCTGTGTTTTCGCTTACAGCAGCAGCAGCCCCGCTTCCACCTGCCCTATAAAAGGGAAACACCCAGGTGCTTCCTGTCCAAGGGCTGCTGGTGTGAGAATAGAAGGTCCATGCTGGCCACCAAACGTGCCGTGGGCTGGAGGTGGTGGGAGCAGGGCTGAGGTAAAGGGGGCAGCAGGAGTGTGACGGGGCACAGTTCTTCCTGCAGTCTGGTGATCGCTGGAGGAGTTCAGACCTTGCAAGACTGAGCCTGTGGATTGCAACCTTATTGGCCCAATGGGAGACACCAGACCAAGGGGGGTCTGGGGCTCTTCCCATGGCCAAGGGAAAGGATTTGGAGAAGGGAAATCTCGTGGAGTGACAGCAGGATGTTTGTATCCCATGACCTGCTGAAGAGAGAATCTACGGCTTTGACCAATGGTACAGCTCCTTTGTTGCCTTTTTTGCCATCTGGTTGGTTTCTTTCATTGACTTATTTGGTTTAGCTGAGAGAAGAGAGGGCGATGTTTTAATTTTCTGGGAGGAAGTTTTCATTTTGTGCCTTCCTGCGTTCAGGCTTCCTGTGTCTCATCTCTTAGTCGAGTTAATCCCAACTTAATCCATTTAAGGCAATGGCATTGTCCTGTAGGGCTGACACATGCATAGATTCTTCGCAAGTTGTTCACAAAACCGGACATCTCTGACTAAATGTAGCAGTCACTTAAAACTCAAGGTTAGGCACATATCACCAGCCAGATTATGTCCCTATGCTAAAAGTTAGGAAAAACTGCCCTTTTCTGAAGATTGAGATCAGAGCTGGTCTTTTTGTAACTCCTATTCTTTTCCCCTTTCTCTCCTCAGTGCCAAATTTGCAGCCTGTCCTGTATAGTCATGACCCAGCATGGACTCTGTGGAAATAATGTCAGAAGAAACAATACTAGTTATGCCAAATGGAAGTGATAAGCAAGGATAGCAGAAAAACACACTCATCAGCACCAAAGAGCAGGATATTTCAAAGAAAGTCCTTCCTGCGTAAGTGACCTGTCCAGACACCAAAACAGCTTTGGAGGGGCAGTCAGTCACCCCTTATTTTCAGGGTTCTTGTAGGAAAGAAAAGCTGTACAGGAGAAAAGCTGATTTCTTATGAACTGGGATAACAATACTCTCTTATGTTGGCGGCAGCAACAGAGGGATTACTTTATTCCCTGTTAAAATTCGCCTGTGGTCAAAATTTGAGTGGGGATGTCAAACAGGGGACTTGGACCCTCCAGTGACGCACTTCCACTAGAAGGTAGGGGGAACTTGCTAAAATCAGGTTTGAGGCATGAATATTGCATTAGAGTTAACTAAAAGCAGGCTCGAGTCTGGCTTAGTAATGCCAGCAAAATCAGTTGTCCACAGGGATTGCTCCTAACTCTTACTAGTGATAGTTAAAATTCCAAGTGTGTGTGTGTGTGTGTGATGTTGTTATCTCACTGCTCATGACTCCTGAAGAGACACTTGACTTCCCTGAGGATTCAGGTGTGGTGGGGTCGAAGTGCTGGAGCTGCTTTTCTCCCCCTGTCTGATAAATTCATAACACAGCACTTTGAAGCACAGCTAAGAGAGCTGCAGAACCAGAAAACCTCCCCACCAAATCAAACCCACTGCGTTGCAGGGTGACCTCTGTACAGCACAGTTCTGCATTACCATTACAGTTGGGCAACTGAAACACAAAAAAGCCCCCGGAAAAAAAAAAAGGGGGCAATTAAGCTGAATATGCTGTTAATTTAATAGTATTCCCACGTGGAGTCTTAGTGCTACCGTTCACAATCTGACCATAACTTCCTACTGTTCCACAGGTGCTTGTGACAGGCTCCACTTTCCATGCTCATTCCTTTGCAGTCATTTACATTGAAGTCACAGCAAACCATCTACTTGTCTTTTTTGGTTTTTTTTGGTTTTTTTTTTTGAGTCAGACAAGGTTTGCAGAAAGTAAAATTCCCATTGGAGGAGAACTTAGAGAGGTGGTGCTGTACTGTCAGGAAACCTTTCCCAAATAACTGAGTTCTTATTAATAGAATTTTTCACTTTGATGAATGGAAACATTCAAGCTATAGCATGTTGTATGGCTTTCTGTATCTGAAAGTACAGATAAGGGATGTGGGAAATGCAAGCAATAAAAAAAACCTCTGAGTAGTACCAGGAAGGGGGAGGATATTAATAAGGAAGGTTTCCTGTTTGTTCTTGTTCTTTCAGCCTATTCTCCTCAAATTTGTTTAGTTTCTCTATGTAAACATCACTATTGCTTATGAGCAGTATTTCATTTCGTGTTATTTGGATCAGCTTAATCATACGAAGACTGTAAGCCTTTCTTCATCTGGGAAGAGAATGATCCAGGCATTGCACCTCAATTTATGTGTGCTGCTGGGTGTGACACTGGCTCAGCATTTCATGGCTACCAAGCAGATGCCATTCAGATCAGTCAGTTGTTCTCAGAATTATTACATTTCAGTTGCAGGCATCTAAATCTCCACTAAATTCTTCAAGCTACTTTAAACTTTGACATATTAGTCCCTGAAATTCTGCAGACGTTCTGCCTCTAAAGCACCCAGAAACCCAGTGGGGCTCTGCAGAGCTCAGGCTGAGTCTGGCGTTGCTAAACTGCCCAGATTTTCCTTGCTCTATAGGAAAAACATGTGTGGAAAACTCAGGTTCTTCCAGGTGGTCAGGGGACTGTATGGGCAGGTGCTCCTGGGTGTACTTGCATATTTCTATTACAGAAAATAAGTGTTCAGCTATGGAGGTTTGAGTGTAAGAGCTAAATATATAAATATACATCCTCTTCCCTCCAGGAAAGAAGTCTAGCAAGGTTGCTGACACTTTTAACCTGGCCACAGAACATACTGTGTCCCCAGGGGAGAGCAGAGTAGTAAGAGAAAAATTAAGATTTCATTTTAACCTGGAGTTCAGCCTTCACCAAGGTCTAATTTTTGGAGTTTCCCAGGCTGAGCAGCTTTGCCTGTGTTAATGGCATGCTGCACTCAGGGCTGGCAGAGCCCACTCCCTGCTTTGCTTTCTCAGCTCCAGCTTTATATTTACACACTGCTGAGAGAGAAGTGTGTTTCCATGAGCTTTTATTTACCCTTTCATAAGAGTGTTCCGAGTTTACTAGAAGAGTTTAATTGGGCTCCAAAGCGTTCTGTCCCACTCACAAAAGCACACTATTGTTCTGCTGCTGTCTTTCCTCTCCTGGTGAGGGCCCTCCTGAGCTAAACCACCCTTTCTTCTCTGCCCACAGAGTGTGGAAAGGGCCATGGTGCACCTCCTTGGGCTGGAATGGCAGTGGACAATGGACACCCTTCCTGTCCTCAGCCTCCTTCACCCCACAGCGTGTGGTGTTTCAGCAGAAGGGAGAAGGTCAGTGCTCACAGCTGAGAGCAAGGTTGCCATGATTTTAGACCAGTGTGAAAAACCATTCCTGGCAATTTAAACACCTTTCCTCTGTAGCAAGGAAGTACAGTAAAAAACCCTGACTTCTCCAAAGGCTTCCTGGGCCATTCCCTCACCTCACAGGAGCTAGTTTCCCTTGGGCAAGGCACAAGCTCCTCGTTACAGGGAGCAGGTTATCTTTAGGAGTTCCCAAACACAGGTATGACCCTGCCTTTCCCTTTCACAGAGAGGAAGGGACCCAGGCAGAAGTGACTGAGCTGCAGCTGGTGCTAATGCCTTCTCTCTCTTTAGTTCTCCAAAATCCCATCTGTTTCTTAACAGGAGTAAAATATCATTTGAAAACAAATGTATGGCATCTTATCCTGCTTTCAAAGATTATGATGAGGAAAATGAGTGACTTCCAAGGTGCACGCTTCCTATTTTGCTTTTGCCTGGTTTTAAAATGCTACTTCCTTTCGCTTTCTCCTTACTATGCCAACACTTGCAAATCTTGGAAAGGAACCTTGACCCCTTGAATTACCTGTTTTCTCAGCAACACTGGGGATATTGGCATGAAAGGGATGGCCTTATTTTTGGGGGCTTGTCCTTGGGATGGTGATGTCCTTGACATCATCAGCTGTTGGTTGTACATGAAGGCATTACATGAGTTTGCCCTATCTGCCTGTGCTAGCTTGTCGGCACTGGGGAAACACTCTTTATATGGTGTGATGGGGCACTTCCCTCTCCCAGAGGGGCACATGTTTGCCACGGGGAACTCCCTTTCCAAGTTTGGATTCTGATTAGCAAAAGAGGAATTAAAAGAGAAGAAGTGGAACCCAGGAGAAAGCAGATTTCAGTAAGAAACTTGGGGCTTGTGAGATTTTTGCCTGCATGTTTCTTGTACTGAGTGTGTTTTTTAAGCCGTGATCTTAGTAACATTCCTCAGAGTCTTTCAGCATAGCAGGCCAGGGTGTTCAAAGACAATAAATGCCAATTCTATGTGGAGGAGTGGGAGAAGTAACTGGGGCTGCAAAATGTTTCATCGGTTTGTATGAAAAATCTTAAAGCTGATTCTGAGAAAAACAATTATCCTTAAGCAAACAATTCCACTTGGAATAGCAATACAAAGAAGCATTTCCAGCCACTTAGTTCAGGGGTGCTCTTTCCAAGCCCTCTGATTTAGCTGATTCCCTGTGTTCCTCCAGCTGTTTATGTAAAAAGGAGAGGAAAGATTAAATGAATGTATCCAGTCAATTCCTCCTTGGCCCTTACAGCTTGGGTAGTAGCCTGTCTATACAGATTTCCTAATGTCTTGAGGCAAACTCTCCCATGGGCTTCCCTGAGGACCACACACAGACATTCAGCTCTCTTCTGGCGTTTCTCTGTTAATTGCCCACCTTCTAACAAGCAGTCCTTGCTCTTATCAAGAGTCCCAAATAACTCCTTTTGAACGGCTGCAAGGGGATGGTAAATAGAAGAGTCTCTGTTGTGCCTTTTGCTCCTCATAACATATGAACACTGTACAAAAAACAAACTAGTGGGGCTGTTGGCTGCACACGCACGTCTGAGGCTGTGTGTGAGCCATCCACATATCCATATGAATCCTGCTGCCCTACCCAATGTGGGGAGGCTCCTACCAGCACTGAAGGCAAACAAGTTACGTGTGTTCCCACATGCTGTGCTCCTGAGGCAGAGGCAAACTTCTCCTCTTACTCAAGATTTTGGTTTTTGAGCTTTGCGTAATTGTGTTCTCTATCATTTCTATCTCATGTGTGTTCAGATTCTGCTTTCCTGGCCAATGCAATTTATTACAATTAGCTTGTAATCTTCTGCATTGGCCTTTATCATTTGTATACTCGAGACAGGAAGCAATTACAGATCTTTGAAATAGATGTCCTACTTAGGCACAGCAAAATGTCTTTCACAGGACCCCGTGTTTTATAAGAGAGAATTCAAAACCGTGATAACATCCTAGAGTGCAATCTTGGGAACTTTGCTGTTCCTGAGCTGTGCTGTCTCCCATCGATGAGGCTGCGTGCAGTAGCTGGAGAAGGTGCTGAGGGATGGGGGCTCCTGACACTGGTTTGCCATGTGACCAGACCCAGTTTGCCATAGGTGCTTCTCTTCAGGAAACTGAAGTAGCTTTCAGTTTCCCTGTTTTCTCACCAGTAAAGAACATGATACTGATTGCACAGGGATATTGTAAGGCTTGACGTTGGAAAATGCATTTAAGACAACTGCGTCAGTTGTTTCCAAAGCACGGGAATTCAGAGACTCCTGACCAGCCGGGCAGCAGGAGCTTTCACTTTGTTACCCTTTGAGCGCAGACCAAAGTAAGACAAGCTGGTGCTGTCTTGCAAAGTGCTGGTGCTGGCTTGCTGATCCTGTCAGTTCTCCTCAGGGTGGTTTGTAACTCTGACCCTGAGGACCAAAATCAATCCCCTGAACCAAACTGTGTCTGAAATTCCCAGGTTGGGAATTTGGCCCCAGGAGGACTGGAAGGATGCTTCAACATTTTGGGAAAGCCCACCAGATGGAGCTCGTGTTTGAGGAATAAAGCTCCAGCATGCTGGTGCAGAAGCTGGGAAAATAGGACATAGACCTTGGTTTCATTGGATTTTTTCAGCAACAGGGCTGAATTGAGCAAGCCTGGCTTCCAAAGTGCTTGCTTGTAAGAGGAAATGTTCCACGCTAAAGATGCGGAAAAGGAAATGTATGTTTGCAGGCAGAACTGCTTGAAGCTTTCGTTGATGTTCCATTTTCTTGTGGCAGTTTGATTTTGCAGAACTGTTTTAGCACTCCCTCCCTCTGTCCCGTAGTATGCTTCCCATATTTAATTATAATAAATACACCCCTTAGCTATTAAATCCATATAAAATGAAAGCACTGGAAAACTGGGCTAATGGTTTAGAGGAAAAAAATACACATTTGGGGAGTGAGAAGGGAAAGTCTTCAACCTTAAATTTAGTTACCTAAAAGACAGCTACTAAAACTTTGCAGTGTGGCAAAGAAAGCAGAATTAAGCGTGTCTTAGTCTGCAAAGTTTTCTGAAAGATAGAATCCATGGATTCAGAGGTCCAGCTCCTTGTCATTGCCACCAGGACCATGCTAATTCTGGTGTACATGTCACCTCTCAGATTTGCACTTCGAAAGCCTTTAAAATCACGTTTTTAGAAGCACATTTGTTATTCATGTAATCAAACTGCTGCAGTAATACATCAGAGAGCAGTGTAAACACTCTGGCTGTGAGGACGTTGTGCTTATATTCCACCTGGGTGGTACAAGCACCGAGGAGATTTGGGCCCTGAGGTGGTGACAAGTCATGCTCTTCGTGGAAAGCAAAGCAAATGAGTATCACTCATTTCACCTCCTAATCAGACAGGAAAGTTATTACAACCCACCTGTGTTCTGTGTAACGAAGCCATCCTGGTGGCACTGGGGGTGTCCTGGGGATAACATAAAGCTTAATGTGACACACTTGCTATCAGATTTATTTCTAAGCTGGACCAACCAACCAAAAAATGTGTTCTCAGTGAACAGCTGTGGTTTTAGCCAGCATGAAGCAGGCCTACTGCCTCACACCATGGGACTTCTGACAGAAAACAGTCAGATATCTTTTATTCTAAATCATAACGGGATGAGCTTCCCTTCAGCAATGCCTTTAGAAGAACCATTCTATAGCTCACCATCACAGTCAGTTATTGCCCGGAGTTCTCCTCCACTGTGTCTGTGTGAATGCCAGCACACAAAACATCACTGCTAATTGCCAAGTGCTGTTGGATACACTTGGGGAAGAAAAAAGGAGCATATGTGCATTAACATAGCTGGATGTACACTCTAAGTGCTGTGTGGCAGTTGGTTGTAGTTTTGCAGTAGCCAGATGTTGCACCATGCTTAATTTAATCTCTTTTTGTATTGTTACAGCCTGTAGTGCAGACTTAGTAAATGGATGAAGTTGAAACCTGGAGCTCCCAAGAGGAGAAAGGCTCTTTTCCTCATTGCTCCCTATCAGTGATTATAGAGAATCAAATCTTAGCTCTGCTGTATTTCAGTGTCTCCCAGCACTGGTGTCGCTGGTTAATGACTGACAATTTCCCTCTTGCTTTCTCTTTCTTGGTGTTTTCCATCTTTTAAGAAAATGGCATGTTCTGATTTCCTAGGAATCACGGGTGTCTGCTCATTAAATGTACTCAGTGACAGGGGTCACTGCTCATCCAGGGCTGTTCTGTCCAGAGAGAGCCACACCTACTGCCCACAGCAATGTTACGTGCCATGGATGTACAAAAATGCTCAGAATTCTGGGCATCTTCGTGTTACACCCAGCTTGGGGTCTTCTGGGAAAGTCCAAAGGGAAGAATGTTGTCATCACAGTGATTTAGGTGCTTCTGCTGAGTAGGGTTTGTAATTTTATGTGTTCTTCTTATCATTGGTTAACCAGAAGGGAAGAAGCCTCAGCCTTGGAATGAGAGCTGAGGATACCAAAGGCTGGTCATCACCTGGAGGGAGAAAGGAGAAAAGGTTGACGCCATGGATTTTTCAGTGGCCTGGAAGGAACTGGGACACTACAGACTCCTCTTGTCTGTCCTGTGCGAAGGTAGATCCTTCTCAGTCACTTGCCAAAATAACCCCAAAATCTGTTCTTTAAAACTGTTGTGGTTTTGAGCCTAGTCGGTTCCAGTCTTTTGTATTTCACAGGAAGTACTTATGGGCCCTCAAATATGCCCTAAAATTTGCAATTGCTACTGTTGCACTGAGGATTTATGAGGAGCAGAATCAAGCTGTATGTAGAGCTGAAGTTTAGGGCACTAAAAGCAAAAGCACTACATGCAAAAAAGAAAAAAAAAAAAGTTAATGCTTAGTTTCAAGTACTATTCTTGACCAGCTGATTCATGTTGGAAGGAAAAAGCTTGTCACTCCATTGTGTGTGAGTGTGTAACAGTGTGGTTGAAAAATAGTGACTTGAATCAACACTTTGCAACGACATGTCTAAAGCAATTATTCTTTGAAGGCAGGAATATAAGGGGAACCTGGGTCTGGGCTGTGTCTGTGGGAACACCTAGTCACGTAAGAATCAAAAGGTGCATGTTCTAGATCAAAGTAGCCAATACTTCCTAATACATCTCATTATCATACCATTCATCTTTATTAAATTCACTAGTTTTAATTAAAGGAATGGATATTTTGCAGAGTTTAAGGGGTCTGCTGGGCACTTGAGATTAAATCAGTGTTTTATTAACAATTTTATCTGGAAAGTAGATTAGATTATTTAAATTATGCAAAGTAGCATTCTCAGTAGAATAAGGTTATGATTAAGAAATAATGCTTGGAGCATGAAAGCTCTGCTTGTCATTATTTTTCACATTCAGATCTGGGATTTTAGAGTGAAATCATTCATCTTTAATCTGATTTTGGGATATTACATCAAATTTTGCAAAATGAAACAAGTGCTGCAGTAATGTCTAACAGCAGGTGTTTTCCAGTGGTGATGTGGGAAACGCCAGTGCTGGACACTTGATTCGATTGGACCATATTTTCAATATGTGGTGTATTTCTGGGCTGTTGGAGCAATACATCTTGTTAATCAGTTCATAAAACAGTAGGATTAAAAAAAATGCACTGGAGGTGTAAAACAGTCAACGCCAAGAGAGTTCCAAGATTAGCTTAATAAATAAAACATGATTGGATAAAATAGGCAAGTAATGAGTTGAGGGCAGCCCCAATGTGTAATTTCTTGGGGTCAGTGGCAATGCATCAGCTTACACTGCATCTGGGTAAAGCCTAGAGGGCATGTAATGGGGTGTCATGAAATTGTATTAACAGTGCTCTGCTGTTGAGATGTCTTGTTTCAGCCTTCTCCCACCAGCACTTTCAAGTGATGCAGCAGAAATACTGGGTTAAAATGCAAGCTGTGCGCCAACTGCTGCACGTGCTTTTGATTTTTCCCAAGAGAGGGTAGAGAAAATGGCTCTTATTAGAAAAAAGAAGCCATAATTGGGGCTAAAAGGGAGCCAGCAATGTGTGTAGGGTACGGTGCTCCCTTGCTGCCTGCCCAGGCTGTGCTCAGGGAAGCAGCAGCACTGGGGGAAGGTGTTCTCCCAGGTTCACGCTTGGCCCAGCCCTAAAGGGCCGTCACCTCTCTCACAGGTCACTCTGCTTCAAGCAGCCTAGCGGGCAGAAGAAAAATCTCTTCTTCAGGTGAAACCTGTGGCTCAGCCTCAGGCGAGCAAAACCCAGTGAGCAACACCAGCATTCCTGCTGGAAGCAGGAGTTTCATCTCTATGCTCACAGTGTTCCGTTTTATCGTTCACCTGCGTGCTGTCACTGCTTGGGCTCCACCTGGGCAGTCATGTGTTGCTCCTCTGGGGGAGGCAGCAGCAGCTACCAAGCCAGATGCTTCCTAGATGCCTCCTGAGGACCTTGCTGTCCAGCCCATTCCTCTTCTGAGACAGTGAGCACTGTGTGACACTGCGTAACTAAAACCCATCACAGCCTAGTTTATCAGGCATAATCGATTGATGAGTCTGGTTTAGCACCTCTGTTTCTGATGTTGATAAAGAACAGTATCCTTCCCCTAGTGACAAATGCTAATCAATGGATTACTGATAACAGATCTTCAGATCTGCACCGCAATGAGTACCATATAATTGGGAAAAAAAAATTATATATACATGCAATTAAACACACATTCAAGCACACACAATGTTATTTGTCCTCCACACCAAATGCGCAGCAGCGCTGGGTGCTAAAATTTGCAATGAATTATTTATATGCTGAATTATCCCTCTTTTCTCTCCTCCTAGAATATCTAATTGCCTGTTTCCATTTTTGTTTCAGAGAGGTTTATTATTCAGGATTTATTCACTGGGTATCTTATTAAACATTTCCTGCTCTTTCTCTCCATAACACATAATAACACACATCTTGTTTCCTGGTAGCACCAATCCATTCACTCCAACAGGGTCTCCCAGCATGGTGACACCGTGAGCAGTGCCATTTTTACCCAGACAGTTTACAGTCCACTTTGTGAACTAATTGCAGATGTTCCAAATTTTGGATGTTTATTTTCTCGCTGAAATCAAAACAATTCCAGCCCCCAAGTGAATGATCCACAGTTACAGACGGAGATTGTGACTGCGTGTGAATGAATAATTTGGTTCTCATCAGTATTTAGTGCCATGTTGTTCAGTTCCCTGGAAGCCTTTGAGAGGGCGGGAGGAGAGGATGAATTGGCCAGAGACAAATCATTTGGAATTTTGCTGATCTTCTACCCCTTCAGTTCCTCAGTTTTGCTACACAGACATAAGGAACAGCACTTTACATCCAGGACTTCTTGCCTGGGTGTTGCACCTGGCCATGCCTGGGACCTGTAACGATTGTACAAACAAGAGTCATCTCTGATTTCAGGGAGAGCACTTCAGTGGCAATTTTCTAGGTGCTGGGATAATACCTGGGATAGTCCCCTATTTAATGGTTTAAAGGAATCACCTACACAGGAGAATGTTCTGTATTTGGGGCTTTCATTTATTTGATATCCATTTAACTGGCTGCCCTGGTACCTTCCAGACATACACATAGTTTCCAGCATGTAAATCCCAAATCCGCCTCCTGTATCTGTGTTTAACATTTTTGTACCTTATAAATTTTTGAGAGTGGCAAATCTTATTGTGAAGGTGTTTTTTTAATGTGCCCCTGGCTGGGAGTCGCTCCGTGCTGAGCTTTAAATCACGACAGAGATTTACAGTTGTGATAGAGGTGGAGCTGCAGGCATCCAAAATGAGAGTTATCTGTGCAGTGTTCACATACCTCTGTAAATAATATCCCAGGGATGTCTTCCTGCTCCCCCTGAAATCACAAACAGTAATACCCCCTAAGAACAATAGCACTAAAGCTGTCCTCAGGTTGAAAATAATCGCTTTGCTTGTGTGTGAAGTGCAGTCTCGAGAGCTCTTTGGCTGGGTAGCAATATTTTACCTCTAATGACCTCGAACCCGAGCCGGCCATTTCTGCAGGGTCTACAAAATCCTGGTGTGCCCTGAACCGGACCCAGAGGTAGCTGCCTGCCTTCACCTGAGCATATCCCTCTCTGCTGGCTCCTGCGCGCTCCGAAAGCTTCGGGAAAAGCTGCTCGGAACATATTGGGTTTTCTTTACTAATTTTGGCTTTTTTTATTCAGTCAGATTCTCCCATTTTTGGATGATTGAATCTCTACACCTTCTGCATCAGAAAGAGGAGCCACGTGTATTTTGCTGAGATTTTTTTATTGAGGTGCTGCAGTTGGAACAATCCTCTGGAAAGGGAGAAGTTGGGATGCCGTGTGCCACTACCAGGTATTTTTGGTTCCCCTTAAATATGCATAATTTAATTCTAAACTTGTGCCTTTCCTCCCTTCCCCAAACTCCTACCCTTGAAACCTATTTGATAACAAAAACTATAGTTGTGAATGATGTGAAAACGGGGACATGAAAACAGGAGGATAACTGGATAGTGACTCCCGGAGGGGCTCTTTTTCTTAATCCTGGTTTTCTTTTGGTAAACTTACGTTTTTGAGCAGCCCCTTGGGCAGAGTGCTCGATGCCTCGCCGGGAGCGACCCGGCTGCTCTGTGAGTTGACAGAGTGGGAGGTAAGTGGCAGTAACTAATGGCAATTAGCAGAGGTCTGGACAGCTATGTGTCCCTGAAGACATGAGCTCTTTTGGGGGTTGTGTCTTCACAGAGTGAAGCTGTTTGTCACCCTGCAGAATATGACAATCTGCATCCTTGCACAGAGGATTTGCTGTCAGATTGGCTCATCTGTCTTGAAAAAAAAAAAAAAAAGGGAAAAAAGACGTTTTATTTTCTATTATTTATGCTTGCCGAATCTGTTGAAGTAGTAAGGAAAGAAAAACTACCTTTTGGGGAAATCACCCATCAGCTGCTATCAGTAATAACTTCTTTAATGCTTGTGTAGCACTTGATGGTTTTGTGACTGATGTGTCAAAAAGGAAACAAAAGCAGAGGAGTTTGTTTTTAAATGGCCAAGGACAGTTTCTGGTCCCAGGTAATGGTAAGAGAACTGCCCCTGACTCCCCAAACCTGAAAGCTGTCTCTGACAAAAACGTAATGAGGGAGAAGGTGAGAGGCTGAATATAAACCTTTAAGACCCGTTTGCTAAATTGCAGGAGGGTTTAATAAATCCCATTTCTCACGCATCCCTGACGGTCTCCGCAGCCCTCTCTTCCGCCTCCATCGCTGTCGGGATGCTCCGCAGCGCACCCGCAGCCCCGACCCCTCCAAGCAGCGGCTGCACGATAAAGAGGAGTGGGAGAGCGCTGCGTGCCCGGGGGCCCCGTATTCCGCCGTCCCGGCTTGCGGGCAGGATACAGCCTTCCAAGATGGATGTTTGAGTAGCCCCCGGCTGCGCGGCACAAAGCGCTGCGCGGCTCTGCCGGGGGGCTGCGGGCCGGGCTCCCCCCAGTGCCGGGGCTGCCCCCGGGCCCGCCCCTGCGCCCAGCGGTGTCGGGGCGGGGCGGCCGCGCCCCGGGGCATCCCTTGCCCGCCCGGCCCGGCCCGGCCCGGCCCGGCCCGGCCCGGCGGCAGCTGCCACAGACGCGCCGGGCGCCGCCGCTCCGCGCCCCTCCGTCAAAACTTTTGCCGGCTGCCCCGCTGTTCCTCCCGGGAGAAGGAGGAAGAGGAGGAGAAGCCGGGGCCGTGCTCTCGCCCCGGGGGCGGCAGCGGGTGCCCGGGGGGCTCCCGGCTCCTTTTCCCTAGGTTTTATTGTTTTTCTTCTCTTTTTTTTTTTTTTTTTCCCTCCCTTTCCCCCGCTGGGAGGGGTGGGGAAGGGAAGGGGCTATAAAGCTTGAAGGGACGTGCGTGACACAGTCCCCGCTGCTGCAGCCCGTCCCCGCCGGAGCGGGGGGGGGTAGGTAAACACCCGCCCCCCGAAAAGAAAAAAAGCCGCTCCCCTCCGCTGAAGGGACGGGACGGACGGGACCGGACGCCGCAAGGTAAGGCACCGGGCGGGGGAGTCCCCTGCGATTGCCGCCGGGGCAGGCGGGGATCGAGGTGCCCCCACTTGGGTGCGGTACCTCTCGGCCAGAGCGGGATTCGGCCACCCCGGCGCCGTTCCTCCCGCCGCGCCCGCAGCGCCAAGCCCCGCGCCCCGGCACCGCTCCGCCGCGGGATGCTGTCGGGGAGACCTCGGCGTCCTTTCGGATCCCCGCCTCGCCTTGGAGCTTTGGGTTTTCCTCCCCGCTTTTGCCTCTTCCAGCCCGCGGCGGCCGGTGCCCCACAATCCGGGCGGCTGCCGGGAACCCCCGGCTCGTCCTCGCTGCCGCTGGGCGGGTGTGTGCCAGGCAGGCAGCCGGCTCCGGCTTCGCCAGCATCGTACGTTGTTTTCCGGTGAAAAAAAGTGGCTACCAAAAGAAAAAAAAAAGGAGACAGAAGACTCAAAGTGGGATGTAAGTGCTGAGATTTGCTAAGTGCAGCCTGGCTTGTGCTTTTATTTCGACAGCAGAGACAATGGCTACAAAGCGTTGTTTAATCACTTGCAGATATAACTTTTATGTATTTAAACCTTCACAGTTAAAGGCTGGCGCAGATCTTTGAAAAGCTGTGATTCTGTGACTTTTTTTTCTGGATGTATTTAACACTTGAGCAGTAACGTGCCCTGGTTCCTCAGGTGGGTTAGCTTGGTGCCAGGGATGAGCGCGATCTTGTCTGTGCCATGCTGCTCAGGGCTGCCCTGGAAATCATCCTGGTGGGCACCGACGTGGACTTAGGCAGCCTCTGCAAGGCTGGTTTCAGAGAGCGGGTTGTAAAGCTTGTAGCTTCCCTTGGATTTTCCCTCTCCGTCAAAGGATCTGGTTAGCATCTAGTTACACTGATTAATTAACACACTTAAACAGTATCGCTGTTCTTGTGGCTTGACTGAGCTGCATGGGGTGAGCTCAGCGGGGAGGCTAGATCCCTGCCGTAAATACACGGATCTCCCCGGCCCGGCTGGCTGTTTGTGAGCAGATGGCAGGAGGCATTCGGTAACACCAGTGTGGCACTGGGCTTCCACTGGAGCATCCTGCAGTCAGGCAGTACTGGCAGCCTCATCCAGCACTGTCTTGCGATGGGCTTCCAGCCTCAATGCACTGATTTCATGCTTGGTCGAGATGATGGAATTGTATCTGTGTAAAACTGGAAGAGGTGAGAGTGATTGGAGGGTGAATTCCTCCCTGGGTGGTTGACAGCGAGTGATTTATAATGCTAGTGACCCTGGCAAGGCACTGCTGGCTTGGCCATAACCTGGTTTCCGTAAAAACAGTGCTCGGGTGTTAGACATCATCAGCACCCTTTGATGGGCTGTAAGAGGGTGCAGGGGGAAAAACTTTGTATTTCTGCTCAGTCTACTTCGAAAATTGCTGATTCTTAGCTATTTTAGGAACGGCATTTCAGATTGCTCCTTGTCAGGAATGCCTCATCCTGCTGGCCTCGCTCTCTCCTACCTCGCAGTTAAACACATGCGTACCTGGAAGAGGAGACCTCCTGCAGTCAGCTTTCTAGTACCCCTACAAGTCTCTGTGTGTACCTAGAGTAATGTCTGGAACTTAAAACCTGTTAATAGTTGAAGGACGAGAGGACTTTTTAATACACGGAGAGATTTTTATGTCCTACTCTGACCGTTAAAAATGTGGTGGAGTTGAAATGTGCAGCAGTGCATCATGCGTGGGGACTGTGTGGGTGTATTCAGGGTCCTGTGGTGAGAAGAGAGATATTTTGCGGGCTTCCTGTGCCAGCAGAAAGAGCCCCTCTTCATTTTGAAAGAGCCTTATAACACATCTGAAAAATTCCTTCTGCCTTGTCATGATGAGACCGTGGGTGCATCACGCTCTTTCTCTGCACGGCCGTGCACAGAAACCCCGATGACATTTCTGCTGTGTAGGCTGGGCACCTCAGCGTGTCATTGCAGCCCTGCCAGTGAGATGACACAACACACATGGGGACGTGCCGCGCTCTGTGGCACCCACGAGCAGAGCCAGCTGCTCCCTGGTGTTAGCCACACCTGGCAGGCGGTGGCACGCCCATGACAGGCTGCTGGCATCACCTGACAGTGGGTCACCTCCCGCCCCAGTCACCTTAGGGAAGGTCGGAGTTTGGTGGTCATATCACAGTCACAGAGGGAATTTGAACACTGTATGGGATGCTGATCCCACAGAGATTAATGTAGGCCCCTTTGTTTAATTGTAAGAAGGCTGTCACGGAGGTGAGGCAGAGCTGTGCAGGATCGCCCCGCACGCCTGTGTTGTTGTGGATGGCGACTTCGGAAACGCCGAGGAAAAGCTTTTAGGTTTCCCCCAATGTTTATAAATACAATATGGTGCAAACTGTCAAGCAAGCTGTTCAAAATCACATAACGCCTGTGCTGCCTTCCCTGTTTGGCTCGAATGCCTTCACCACGTACTCCGTGTTCATCTGAAGCTTAAAGCTCCCGGCACGCAGCTCCGGCCCATCTGCCACAGCTTTTCCAGCACCCTTCTCCAGCTCCTGTGAGCTGGGCTGGGGACACAGTTGGTGCTGTAGCTCCACCTTGGGAGTCCTGAGCATCCTTCAGTGCCATGCTGCTCCCGGCCAGCATGGCAAGAGCCCAGGCTGTCCCTGGAGCATCCCGGCTCGTACAGCCACACTGCACGTATGGGCAGAAATGCCGTCTTTGAGTCCCCTTTGTTGTCCTTAGAAGGTTTGCCCACCCTAGAAGTTCCCTGAAAATCAAGGGATAGTTCCAGTCATGCTGTGGTCTTCTCTCCCTGTCCCGTGCCTTCAGTAGGGCTGGATGGAGCCTGTTTGCCGGATGTTTCATTCTGAAGTGTGCCAGGGTCTTCTGCCTTAATATATATAAAAAGACAAGAAGTTTATTAAACTCAGACCTTTTTTTTCCTTCTAAAATTTATGTCCCAAGAGGCTGGTGATAAACAGTTTATTAAAAAGAAATCCTGATTTATTTCTGCAAATGGTTACATTTCAAGCTGGTACCGAACGGTTTTGCAGGAGACCACCTTTTATGCTTCCCATGGCAGTTTAAAAGATTGCTAGAAAAATAATCCAGAATCTAAGTAGGTTTGGATAAAGGCAAGCCAGGACTGTACGTCAGGGTACGTGGTGCTTTTATGCAGCGAGGCGGTGGATTTTACCACAGAACATCTGGGTACTGGCTTCAGTTACAGCCCAGATTTTAGTGGGATGACAAGTCTTGTTTGGCTTCGCGTTCATTTTGAAGTCACTAAACTTTATGTGAATAATAAAACTGTAAGCCCATTACTTCACTGTTTTCAAGGGGCTGTTTCAGCCCTCCTTCAGGGTCTCGCATCTCTCTAGAGCTGGTTTTATTTTGCCTTGCTAAGTGGGTATTTACCTTTTCAGCCTCTGGCCCGCTCTGGCAGGAGGCTGATTTACTAATTTGTATCAATAGACACACCAGGTTTCCATCCCACCCCACAGAACGTGCATGTTTTCTGCATTAAGAGCAGCCTAATGAAAACTGCACGTTCCTCAGGCAGAGCATTCAGAGGGGCTGATGCTGTTAATGGGGAGGACGGTAGAGCTGCTCTGGGCTACCGGTTTAGCCACTTGTGAAAGCTAAAATAACGGGGGAGGTTTTGGTTTCTTTTTCTGTTTGATTACAAAATGCAGAGGAGAAGGGTAGACCTGACTGAAGGAGGGAAGGGTCTCCTCCTTCATGTAGGAAATCAAGTTTGCAAGCCCTTATAGAAGGGTGCACATACTGGTGGGAATGCCCAGCTCCAGGGATGATAATCTCTACAATTACATAAATGTTTGGAATATAAGTTTTGTGTGAGAGTGTGTAGACAGGCTGTGAGACTGATGTTTACCTTAATTACAGAGCACCTGGTGCAATACCGAATGTTTCTGGTATCTCTGTCTGTATGGGCAGGAATAAACTAGAAGAAGTCAGGATTATGTCAAATATCATAGTTAAGACCAGTGAGAAGGGACTTAAGTACTGCTTGAGCTCTGCTAAATCACGAGTGGAGCAGCGAGTGAGCGAGCAATGCCTTGGAGAAAAGGCAGAGCTCAAGAATCTGCGTTCCCCACTCTGTTTTACATCGTGACTGAGATGTACTTCTCTGACAAAAATCCTCATTAGATCAAGCAGGCATAGTTTCTGCCTGAGAAAACGACTCAGAAAGCCTAATGCTTGTGCAGGGGTGGAAGGAGCTTTGAAGACTGAGATGTTATGTTTGAAAACTTTAACAAGATGTCATTAGGAGAGGAAGTATTTGCCCTTAGTACGGGAAGCAGGTCAGGCTAATAAATCATAATTCTGGGAGAATGTTCTCAAAGCTGGAAATGTGTTAAAAGGAGGAGAGAGAGAGTAAATATTAAAAAGAAATTTGTTCTTTCCGAATTACTTTTCTCATTTGCAAGGACACCCATGAAACAGGAGAAAATAAATGTTAACACAGAGCTGTAACAGGAACCAGTCGAAAATCCCATGGCTACGTAGATGGCTTTGATTGCACCCCCGGGAGTGCGTCGGTCATGCAGGACACGTAGAAACGGGCAGAAAGTCGTCTCAGTTCATGTGTGAGGTAGCTGATACTCTGATTTCACCAAAAACCTGACATGGGGGACATTTTAGAGGGTGAGTTTTAAATGCCATTCGAGTAATTAGCAAAAATGAATGGTTTGAGAATCTCCAGTACACGACTTTTTCAATGAACAAAAATATACCTGATTCAGCAGGCAAATCCTGCGCTGAGCATCTTTCAGTGGGCTCTGTCCCCCCACCTGGGCAGGTAATGGCAGCATGTTTAGCGTTTCTCCAGAGCACTCAGGGTTGTTCGGGTTTGGCCTGAATTGGGGCTGCTCTGGCTTCAGGTTAATTAAATTCAGTAGTTGCAGAGATGTTTGCTGCTAGTGTGACAGCTGAGATAAGAAGCAGTGGGTACTTACTGTGAGCACCTGGAAAACTGGAAACCAGAAGGCGGTAATTTATCCTTCCTGCTTCATTCCCCCTCTTGGTGGGTCCGGATATGAGGATATAAGCGCCCCTCCAGCGTGACCCTCACACGCTCGCAATAGGACACACCTCCGAGGCCCACACCTCCCCTGGGACTTACAGGGGAAAAGCATTGTTTGCCTAATTAAACAAATTTATTTATAATAATAATAATATTTATTATTATAATAATTATTATTTATAATAATAGTAATAATTATAATATTATTATATAATAATTATTATTATTATTTAAGAAAATGTAACTTTAAAGGGGTTGAAACTTTTATCAGGGAGTGAGAAAAATTATGCTTTTCCCCTTTCTCACTTCTGACTTGCTCAATACCAAAATAGAGCAGTGCTAGACCAGCTACTCCTCCTGCTGTGAAGGTATCACAGGTTCTCCACACACATTTGCAGGGATGATTAAACAGGGCGGAAGGTTTTTACAAAGCAGCCAGAATATTGTGAAGAAACAAGCCTTCTCTCTCGCTCTTGCCGCTTTGTTTAGGTGCAGCAGATTTGCTGCTAATTTGTTTATAGTCAAACAGTCTAAACGTGTCTCAGCATTCTGAAACCGAGAAACCTGATGCAAATTAAGCAGTTTACAGATTGGGATGATGATGGTGTGGGAAAGCCAAGTGTCTCGGAGCTGCCAGCTGGTCTCTGGTTGTGAAGGAAAACATCAGTAAGCAGCACTAACGGTTTCTAGTCCCCATTCCTTCCCTTCCTTTGGCTATTAAATCTGTATTTAATTCCCTGTGGGCTTTCTCTCCTGGGTAAGTATTACTTACTTGAGTATGATTTGTAGGACTAATAGGATCTTACCCTTATTTGGGGAAGACCCTAGGGGCTCTCTCAAACTGATTTTTCAGTAATGAGAAATAATGAATAAAAATCTAATAGTCCTAGGGGGCATTAAAGTTACGATTTTGCAGGGAAGATTTAATGTCGGTCAATTAAAACTTTTATAATCCTGTTACAGTACAATGGTTCGTAAAAAAAAATAGTACAAGGAAAAATAAGTAGGTTTTAAAACCCTGTCATATCACGTGAACAAGTCTAACTTAATTTGATGTTTGAATTTTAAAGCAAGAGACTAAGACATCTCCTGCAAGTGTGTAATAGCAGGGTGGCAGGCTCAGGGAAAGAAGTGTGCTATGTTAATTTACAGAGCGCGTTCTAATCCCCACTCATCTAAGAAAAAGCAGTTGCAAGGTGTCTGTAAGAAAACCCAGGCAATTAGGCCTTTAACTCGAAAATTCATCTTACTGAGATGTACTTCCAGTAGCTCAAAACACGCTCTGGCTCCACCTGTTTCTCATGGGGTTCATGACCATTCCCACTTGGAACTATGGGCTTATCATGGCTTTCTCCAACCAGGGACTGAGCAGGCACCAATTTGCGGCTCTTGGTAAAAAAGGACCAAAGAGCAGATACTTTTTTGAATTTACAGCTTTTGGGGTTTTACAGTGAGATATTAACTGCGATGCTGAAATGATGCTGAAATGTCCATTAGCAGTAACTCATCCAAGAATGCTGTAGCCATTTCCAGTCCTAGTGAAGAGACACCCTCAGAACAGGGTGCCCAGAAGGATCCATGCTGGATCCCATGCCACAGCTCTCACCACATTTACCCCCTTTGGGAAAGGCAATGCCCTTGGCATGCATTTCAGTCATCTCTGAATGCAGAAATTCCTCTTTTTTTCCCCCTTCTTGTTTCCCTTTCTTCTCCCTTCTTTCCCCTGCTGTCAACTGAGAATGTATGGTTGCCATAAGAAGGCCTGAAGGTTTTGGGGCTGTTTGGATGTTCACTCACCCATGACAGTGTGACCTCCCCACCGTATGTGTTCCCTGGGCTTTTGTTGGCAGGAACCAGATGAAGGACTAACCTTTCACCTGCCAGCCTGGACAAATAAACACTGGCCCAGCAGTGGAGTGGAGCTGAAACCAACCCTTTTGAAAATCTGATTTTTCACATCCGTTACCACAGCTCTGCAGTTGACCCTGGCAGGTTTGAAGCTCTGGCAGCACATCGTTTTGGAGCACCCATTTTTTTGCACTTGGGAAAGACTTCCCAGCTGGGTCATGCAGAGGTCCTCTGCTTAGAAAGCCAAAGAGGTACTAGAAAGAAGGCTGAAGACTGGCAGCTCCCAAACAAGCTCCTGTTGTTTTTTGGTGTGATGGGCTGGTGGCTGGTGGGCTGTTGTGTCTTAGAGCCTCTCCAGACAGTTGTGTGTCTCAGCTCTGACCAAGGCTCACATGTGGCAGCAATTCCATGGTTCTGCCTCTCCATCTCCCATCCACTTTGCCCGTTGGAGGCAAATCCTTGCTCAATTGTGTGGCTTCTTAGTGCTGGAGAGGTTGAGTGATGCTGTGTGAGCATCTGGGGGAAGTTGGGATTTTCTCTGGAGGCAGCGGGAAGTGATCCATGCTGGATCTCGGCGAGTCCTTGCTGCTGTAACTGTGGCTGAGATCTGCCAGCTCCAACACCCAGCGTGCTGGTAGAAATATGTAAATATCAATAGCTGCAGCACTACATTTGATACTTTCCATTTCCAAACACTTGGCAAATGTTTACATATTTCCAGCAGCCCTTTTCCAACTAGGGAAAATGAGACACAGCATCTGTGAATTACCGGGGTAGGTTACAAATCATTATGAGAGAGCACCTTAATGGTTCATTAAGGATTTGTAGGGCCTAATATTTCTTTTGCGTGCCTTTAAAGCTAAGGCAGATAATATTAAAATGGAATTAAATTTTGGATAGTAAGTTCAATCAGAAAAATTTGGATTCTGATGATAATTAGGGAACTGTAAATTTTGGAGGATCACCTATCAATGTAACACGTATTACTGTGGTCGTAATTAATATATGTTTGTCATCTCCTCCCAAGTAACAACTGATAGGACAAATGGAAATGGCCTGAAGTTGTGCCAGAGAAGGTTTAGGTGGGATAGCAGGAAAAATTTCTTCATGGAAAGGGTTGTCAAGCACTGGAACGGGCTGCTCAGGGCAGCGGTGAAGTCACTGTCCCTGGGGGTATTTAAAAGATGTGCTGGTGTGGTGCTAAGGGACATGGCTTAGTGGTGACCTTGGCAGTGCTGGGTTAGTGGTTGGACTCAATGATCTTGGGGGGCTTTTCCAACCTAAACAATTCTCATATAGTTTAGACTCTGAAGTCAGTGGAAAAAATCAGCATTCCTTTTGAAGTCAGCTGGGGATCTAGATTGCAGGATTCAGGTGTAACTGAAAGTGACACAGGGATAAGATCGAAAAAATATAGGAGAGAACAGAATAAAATAGAAATAACTTTGTTCCTGCTGTTCATACAGATTGTATTTTTTCCTGTCCCATATTTAGTTAACCAGGAATGTTCCTGGATTGAAAAAACGCAGAACCCAACCTTACAGTTGCATTTGGTGCCAGATGCCTGCTACAGTTTCTGTTTGAGTTCCCATTGCTGTGTCTTTGCCCCAGGATAGCGACTGTTACTGCAGGACACTATCCTGGTGGCAGCGCAGGGATGCAGTCACTTCCCCAGGGACTGGGGAATTGTCTCCTGGGCACGAGCAGCATGGGTTGTTAGTGCTTCTGCCGTGCTCTGCTCTTCCAGCTTACAGAGGGCTTTCTGGAGAGCTGCTGCTGTTATGTTCCACGCTGTTGCAGTCATTGCTGGTTGTTACTGGTGAGGCTGGGAGCGCTGAGAAATCCTTGATGCTAAAAAGGGATGTATGGTAACATTGCAAGTGAGAATTTCTGAGTAGCCCTTGCAGGAAACCTGTGTGTAGGGGTGGGAGGTGGGTGTGAATACTAACGCCTTGGGGCTGGCTGTGGCTTGTAATCCCATGGATGTATGTGGTGGTGTTCCTGACCCCGATGAAAACTGTGTGTCTGATGGAAGCTCTGGGAATCAGCCTCTGTGCACTTACCAGGGTTTCAGAGTAGTCAGCGATATTCCCTTTTTTACTCACCTACCAAAAAGTGAAAGGGAAGAAGTGCTCAAGTGATTCCAGTGTGCTCATGGCACAGCTTTCCACGAAGTGTGAGTGCTTTGGTTGTTGCTGGAGCTGCCGGAGGCTCAGCTTCCCCCTGCTCCTGCTCTGCTAGTCACTCTGGTGACCTGCAGCTCCCTGCCTGTCCCTGCCTCTTCCACAGCTCCCTGCCCTTCACCAGCCCCTTGTTTTCTCCTCTTTATACAACACCTTGCTGTCTATGAGCAGCCTCCAGGTGAGTGGTATTCCCCAGGCCCTAGGAATGTCTCAAACCACTTTAACTCCTCCGGTAGTTAATGCAGTAAAGACTTTGGGTTTATGTTTTAAGCTTTTTCCAAAAGTCCTTCTGATTTCCAGCTGTAAGCCCCGACGGTTTGAGGATGTGACAGCGGGATGCACGGACACCCTGTCCCTTCTCTTTGTCACGCCCTGACAAAGGGCATCATCCCTGTATGGTGTCATTGTGAAGTATTCCAGAGAGGCAGTGGGAAACTCTGTCCGAAATCCTAACATGCGGGTGTTGGTTGTAATTTGTAATTGTTCGTGTGTTCCTCCCTGCTAATCCCCTTGCTGAAATTCATTAGAGAGACAGAGCAACGTACACCCGGAGAGCTGTGCTGAAGGCGCAGTGACTTGGCCGGGGAAAGTAGCTATTGTTTTATGATTAAAGGAAGGGATTATATTGGGATTTCCTTGAACAAGAAAAGTCTCTGCCCTACTTTTATTGCCTGTAACAAGGGGATAATAATTACTCTCCATTATAAAACACCTCCAGCTCTTGCAATGAAAGATTTGTGGTAGGGCTGCATGGCATTCCGAGTTGGTTATCTTAAACAGCCTGAAGTTGTGCAAACTAAGTTTTCTCTGCCTCATTTCTCCAACTGGGGCTCAACCCCTGCTGAGATTATGGAAAAAATTCCTCTTCTCCTTACTGCGTCAGACTCCGAGTCTGACACGAGGTTTTCCTCTGGAAGAGCTGGGACCGGTCACCTGTCCCATGATGCTTGCCCTCTCCAGGAGCAACATCCAGCCACCTGGAGGTTTGGGAGGGTGAGTAGGAATGACAATAAGGACACAGGAGTGGCCAAGGGAAGTATAATTTGGGCAGGGGGAGGGCTGGCAGCTGGCTGCCACCCATGTGCTCCAGCACATCCCTTCTTCCCGAGCCGCTGCCATCCCTGGCAGGGACAGAACAACTGAGCATTGTACCAGAGGCCGCCGGGGACTCGCTGTTTGTTTGCCTTTGACACTCGCTTGGGTCGAGGTGGCTGTGAAGGGGAGAAGTGCTGGTATGTGGTCTCCGACTGAAAGAAGGAAAACTATGAGGCATTTCCTCGAGTGTCCCAAATGGTATCTCCTGGCTCAGCTGGTTTTTGAAGCATCCAGCCACCACTAGCTCCAGGGTGACGATTGTGATATAATCAGAGTTGGATCTGTTTCCACTAAAAGTGGAAAAATAAATAAGGCTCGGTTTAGAAACAAAAGAGTCCATGTAAAATTTGATTTTTTGATACCGTATCTCCCTGACTATGTTTGCTTTTCAACCTGTCTAATTTGAGACAGGTCTGCATTTTACAGTGATAGCCCTTTGGAGTTAACCTCTCCCCCAAGCTGTAGCTCCCTGCCACTGTTGTTCATTAAGATTTGGTGGAACTGTACCCTTATTTCTTCATACCTTCTTATTTTCACATGCTTGGATTTTTTTTTTCCTATGCTACTGTGATTGCTTTGCTAAAACAGTACTCCCAGCAAAGGAAAATCGTGGGTTGAATTGGAATTGCAAGAGGCAGTTAGTTAATCCACAGATTATTGACACGGTGGACCCTAAATGCTTCAAAGGCACCATTATAGTCCATCGTGTCCGTGCGGACTTAGGGAGCTTTAATCCATGGATTACAGGTCCATAAATGCTCCTGCCCTCCCAGTTACAACTGGTCCTGCCAACAGGGAGCTGCCATGTCAAGCTGGCTGTGGCACTTCACAAAAATATTTGCCTTTAAAATCCACGGAGAGAGCAGTACACCCCTGCATCCCTGTCAGGGCTGCATTCCCTGTCAGGAGCTCCAGGAGAAGTCCCACAGCCCTGCCTGGCCCGTGCTTTTCCCCAGGCACAAGGCAGGACCAGACACCAAGTTTTCAAAAGTGCTGCTTTAAAAAAAAAAAAAAAAGCTACCACAAAAAAACCCAAATGAAAAGCGTACCAAACATTTTCCAGATCCTTCAGGGAATAGTAAGCATTAAATGGCAGCCCTTCACTTTTCCCCTCTGCTCTCCCCTTAAACAAACAAACGGAGCAGTTCCCAGTAAATACTTCAGTTGCAAAGGCATTATTTTTTTTTTGTTTGCACATTTAAAAATAACTAATTGTATTACAATCGAAATCAGTAGGTGCTTTTAAACCCCTCTGTTTCTCAGGTGATAACTGTGTGTGCTGAGGTGCGTGTATTTGTGTTATATATCGCTGGAAATGAAGTGTATAATGGAAAAGCTCACCGCCTCTTTACTTGCAGCATTCCTATAATAAGTCAAAGAAGTCACACAGTACCCTTTTATTTCCAAAGCTGGACTTAAATGGTGTCAATAAATCTACAGGCTTATTATGAGATGCAGCATGGGTAATGTAAACAGCAAAAAAAAAACCCAGCACCCCAGAGTTTAAAAATAAGATGTAAGGAGGAAAAAAGTCAACCATCCGTATAATAAAAAGGGAAGAAATGCAACACAAAAGCACTGTGTCGGGCAGTGCCTTGAAATTATCCTCACTAAATTACAGCCATGCACTTTCCACTCTCTGTAATTACACATGAGGGTTTGGTTATTCCAGATGAATTTGCTTCAGGTAAACCCAGATCTTTTTTGTTTTGTTGTTGGAAATCCTTTACAGGTCTCTGTGAACTACAAACAGTGGAGGGGTAAAGCAAATGATTTCCATAGATCAAGTCAGTTGAAGATGACTATGAATAAACCTGGCCTTGCACATGGTAAACCCAACACTCTTACTCCCTTTTTATGGAGCGTGGGTATATTCAGGGACAGTCTTACTTGGGGCAGTCAGAAAATACTGTAGTCTTGAGCAGTGAAATCAAAAATGGGGTGATTTAATCTGCCCCTTAGGCCTCCTGTTTCTGGCTTTGGTTGAGGATATGCCCACCCCAGTGATCCTGCAGACTGTGAGGAAAAGCCTGTGAGGTGCTGCCACAGCTCTGGCTAATTTGTCCCTCGACTCAGAATCTGAGCTGGCTGCTGCAAATCCCGTTATCCCCTCCATTTCTGCTTATAATTGCAGTTTACCTAGAGATTTGCAGGCCTTTTGAAGGCTTTGAAGTTTGTTATGCAGAGGTTTTAAAGACGGGACAGAGGGCTGTGTAGGGCTTGTGGAGGTGAGATTTTGGAAAGGTTGGGTAAGGCTCACTGCCTGAGTGGGAATTTTTAACAAATAGGAATTTGTTGTAATCATCGTAAACCCTGTGATCTGATGTAGCAATAATCTTTATGTATGTGCCTATAACTGGAATTTATAAAATAGCTAGGCTGATTCTTTGTGGAAGAAGGAAAAAAAAAACCCAGCCTCTGTCAGGGTGGTAAATTCTGAAGTGTTTGAAATAATTCATATCCCAATGTACAGCATGGATTTTTCATCATCTGTTGATTTACTTAGGTAAATACATCCAGGTTTATTAAGCAAACCTCTCCTGAGGTGTGGCTGTTGCTGCCAGAGTGTTTGTGTAGCCCAGGAGCTGCTCACCTGGAGACAGGACTGCCACATTCCAGGTGAAAATCCAAGGAAACCCTGGCCACCTGCCCTGGGTTCCGTGTCCCAGTGGCCTACAGGCAAAACTGGGTGGCCTTGTCCCCTGGGAGAGGAGATGGGGACACCCCCTGGATGCTCCCTGCTCATAGTCTGGCTCCCCAGAGTGGGTCAATCCGTGGGACTTTTCCCTCTGGAGTTAAAGCTCCATTTAGAGAGAGAGTTTGGGGGAAAAGTGAGAGGTAAAGTTGGGCCATTAGAGGGCACTTTTGCAATCCTGGAGAAGGAAAACGGTGCTTATTATTTCACTTAGGACTGTTTATTTTGGCGCTCTCTTAAATTCAGTGATAAACAGCAGGCAAATCCCTCCAGTCAGCAGGAATATATCAATAAAATATTGACTCAGAGTTTAAAAGAAAAGAAAACATGATGAGCTTGTAGAAAAGGGAATAAAAGGCATTTCAGGAGGTGGCACAGAGAGCAAAAAAATCCCACAACGTATTTCACATAATTTCCATGGCTTAGCAGTGCAATGCTTGGACCTCAGCTTGTACCTGGCTTCTAAAAACAAATCCAAGGCAAGAAACTCGTTTGATGGAAGTTTCTGAGGGCTTGGGGGCTAGAGCAGGAATTCACAGGCTCACATCTAGCAAGTGCATTTCCTGAAGTATTTCAGGGTATTTCAGGGTGGGATGGGCAGGGACCA
>JAWMRA010000130.1:4279054-4302287 GCA_035584735.1 Pseudotriccus pelzelni | reverse complement strand
GTATTTCTGGGTTTTTCTGGGTGGTATGGGCAGGGACCACAGAACTCACCTTACTGCGTCTCTTTGTAGTTTGAAGACAAAATGCTGTTACAATGAGATAAAGGCATCAGAGACAAATTTGTACCTTGTGGCTGCTCTGTGGTTGTTAATGGGGACAGAAACACCCTTTTTGGGAGTTCTTTAAGCATACTAACTGGTGAAATTATTTAAGAAGCAAAGCTTAGCCTATAATCAGAATAGTTTATTTTAACAGAGGTTACATTGCAGTGGGACCAACCATGGGAATACACAAGGTTGCAGTTTCAGGGGGTTCACGTGGAGGACGCTGTCTGCAGAAAGCGTCAGAGTTTCTTACCTAACCAAATAATCTGCTCTAACTGTTGTGATTAAGTTGGAAAGAATTTCTTCCCCGTTGGCCAATGATAACACTCGAAAAATCAATAAACAGCATGTTACAGCACACAAAAGTCATCTTGCTTTGTGCGAGAGGAGCTTTCTGCTGACTCCGGTGACTCGAGTCAGTAAGTATTTTGGATCTTTGCTCCAAAAGGTCAAATGCCATTGAGTTTTTTGATAAGTATCAACACTTCAGTCTGAATTCGAGGAAATACGTCTGTTGTCATCAAAAGCTGGTTGGGATAAAATCTGACAAATGCTGGGAAAGCTAAATCAGGATTTAACCACTCGGGGGCTCGCAGTGGGCTCTCCATGCCCTCTGGGCCGTGATGCTGGGAGAAGCTTTTGCTTTCATCTTTCCATGGTGTTCCACTCAGGGAGGGCAGGATATGGCTGCAGATACAGGAATGTGTGTCAGACCAGGGAGGGAGAAGGTTGAGGAGGGCGTGAATGAAAGGAGGGGAAGATAAAATTGCATCCTGTGAGGGAATATTTAGCATGCGTTGCTCATGGCTTATGGATACTTTGGAATTTGCTCCATGTTCACTCTTCCCTCTTGCGTCACCAGTTTCAGTGGGAAAATAGGTGAAGGGCGGGGACTGAGCTGGACAGCAGGAGCTGGAAAAACCAGTAGAAAGCAGGGCAAGAATCAGCTGAGATAAAGGGGCCAGCAGCAGTGGAGGGCAGGGGAGAGGAGGTGTGCAGGAGGGGTGAGCTGGAGGGATCTGTGTGTTGGTGGAAGGAACAAGAAGCTTTATGTTTTCTATTGTTGCATAGAATATTAGAGAAAGATCAAGTGTGTGTGTGTGTGTGTGTAGGGAAACCCAATCTCAGCAGTAGATTTGATCTTAAAAAGAAAGGGTTTGTTATAAAGTCATAGTTACCGTACGGGAGCAGTGCGTGACTGTGTGTTCAGCCAGGAGACAAGATAAAACTGTTCCTGGCAGCTCAGCTTTTTACCAAGTTTCTCCCCAAAGCCAATGCTAACACAGTTGAGGTAATGACCTAAACCTCCTTTCCCCCTCCCCTGCCCCCAATTTAAAAAAAATTATCATGTAGCAGTTTAAACTTGATATACTCATACCAAAAATGGGCTGTTTCCCCCCCCCCATACACTCCCCCCATACCAGAGCCAGTATATATGAGATTACCTACTGTACTGAAAGGAGATTCCCAGCCTCTCCCACTGTACATGTTCGGGTAGTCATTACTGACCTACTTGTAGACATAATAATGAAAGGCTGAGATTATGAATTATTGTGCCTAATTTGTAAAGGATTCTCTGCTTTTGTGTTTTGCAATTCCCATCAGGCTTGAGGATTAAGCCCTGCTGAATTGCATGCTAATACCAATGTGCTTTGAATATGTGTGGGTTTATATCACATGTTTTCCTAATTCACTATTTTTGTAAAGAACAGTTTCCCTGGAAATATTTACTTTCCAGGGGATTGTTGGAAGCCCAACCAAAATCTCCTAAGGAGAGCAAGGCCTGTGTCCCCTCCATGTGCTCTGTGCTGGCTTTAGCTCCCAAGTCCAGCGAGCTCTGTCTCTGCTGTGGCAAAACGCCAAACTGGGACTCTACCAAAGTATGTGGCAGGCTTTGGGTAGTGACAGGGAGAGATAAACATTTGAAAGCAGTGCATAGGCTTGCTTTCAGTTGCATTTCAAGGTGGAAGGTGCCTGCAAAAGTGCATATGATGTTGTTACAGGAACGCCCACGTTTCAGCAGGGAATCAGCTGCACGTGGTGCCCCCTCCTGAGGTGGGATTCCCTGTCTTTGCTGTAGGATGCTCCTGCTGCACTGCCCACTGCTGTTGCTGCTGCTGCCACTCGGCGCCAGGCCTCAGAAGTTCCCGACGAGGGATGAGGAGCTGTTCCAAATGCAGATCCGGGACAAAGCGTTTTTTCACGATACGTCCGTCATCCCGGATGGAGCGGAAATCAGCAGCTACCTGTTCCGAGACACCCCTAAAAGGTACCTCTGCTTGGCTCAAGGGAGGAGGTCGTACTTTGGAGATAGGTAGCTCTGTTTGCTGAAGTAAGAGTTGGACCCAAACCAGAAAAAATCAAATGCCAGTTCTGTTTGGTGAAGTCAGTAACTATGCGAGTTTCCATCCCAATCTGGCCTCCCCAGCTGAGGGCCTGTCCAATTTATTTGATTTCTGGGATAAGCCCAGAGCTCCCACAGACCGCAGAATTTCCCTGAAGTGGGGCCACTAACCATGTCTGGAGGCAAAGGGAGGGAGAAGGAAATTAGAAACTATAGGCTTAGCCCACCACACTTGTCTCTCTTCATTATTTCATATTGGGCTTTAAAGTAGCAGTGTAAGGCAGTCTGATCTGAACTCCCCACTTCCAGAAAAAAATGAGGTTAGACTGGGGAAGAACCTGAGGCTCCAAAGAATTCAGGGAAGAGCAGCATTGCCATCATATCACATTCCTCCTCCAGCCTTCATCGATGAGAAACACTTTACAATAGATGATGTTTAGAGCTTGTGGGGATGTGGGAGGGAACCTGGATGTGCCTGTATCTATAGGTGTTTCCAGGGCCCTTACCTGGCCATAGCATAAATGTGTATCCTGCTTTGAAGAGCATATCCCTAAACTCCATGAGAGATCCCGTTTCCCTCATTTATATCTTTGTGACTATTTACACTGTACACAGTTAGTGTAGGGGTAAAAAATGAAGCTAGTGGAGGGGAGGAGCCCTTTGCTGTGTGTTGACAAGGAAATGTGAACTGTACTCCAGTGCCTGAGTGGGAGGACTCCCCTCACCTCCTTAGCTCTTGCCCGCCGGCCTTCCCACATTCCCTCTGCACACACTTGCCTGTCAGTAACACTTTTGACTCTGTTGCCCTGCCAGGACCACTCTGATCGTGTCAGGTCAGTCCCTGCCATGACTGCCGTCAGGAATTACTGACGTGGTCTGTTAACCTTCCCCTAGGTATTTCTTTGTGGTTGAAGAGGACAACACTCCCTTAGCAGTGACTGTGACACCATGCGATGCTCCTCTGGAGTGGAAACTAAGTGTGCAAGAGCTCCCAGAGGAAGCCAGTGGAGAAGGTTCAGGTAACAAACAATGAGTGATTTTCCCTGTGCCTCACAGACCTGCTTTTCTCCTGAATTTGAGGTTCCTCAAGCGCTGAGTCTCACAGCAGGCCATCTTTAAGATTTCCTGCTCCCCAGTCCTGCCTTTGTGCAGCAGACGGGCAGCAGGGAGCAGCATGAAAGGGAAAAGAGCTACAAAAAGTAAAAGGAAAAGCTGAGGTCACAGAGAGCACTGGATGCTGCCACAGAGTAACTGGGTTTCATGGGGGCTTTGCTGTGAGCTGTGTTCACAAGGTGAGAACTGGAGAGACAGGTCTGGGGTTGCAGCAAGGGCTGAGCTCACCCCTTTGAGGGGGTAAACCTGGAGCCGTGTAACTGCTGCTCAGGAGAGAAAAGAGCTTTGGCTTCCAGAGCTTCTCACACGAGTGCTAAGCTGTCACACACACCACACGGGATGGTACACACACCTTTGGTCTCCACTGTATTTAGCAACAAAATTTTAGCCTGACTCAGAGAGCCAAAGTCAAGGCCCAATGTCCAGGAACGGGCAGGTGACTCAGTTCTCCTGGAGGAACTCTGTGGCATCTCCAGGTGGGATACCTGATATTCCCATGGAAGGTATTAGCTACCATTCATGAGACTCTGCTAATACTGGCCAGGTAGAATTTCTGTTGCGTTTGGTTTTAACCTGAGTGCCAAACCAGTTTTCCTCTGTGATCTGATAGAAGTATTGATTACATCTTCCTCAGAAGACAAAACCTTCCTTTTCATCTCACATTCGTATTTTATGGAGTAAAATGTAGGTGTCTGTTAGAATTTCATTTTCTCATATTCACAGAGTGTGTCTATACAAATGCTTTTCTTTGCTTGCAATGCAGGTGACCCAGAGCCTCTTGAGCAACAGAAACAGCAGATTACCAGTGAGGAAGGCACGGAGCTCTTCTCTTACAAAGGCAATGATGTGGAGTACTTTGTGTCCTCTAGTTCCCCATCTGGGCTGTACCAGTTAGATCTGCTGTCCACAGAGAAGGACACCCATTTTAAAGTCTATGCAACCACCACTCCAGAGTCAGACCAGCCTTATCCGGAGTTACCTTACGATCCCAGAATCGATGTCACCTCCCTGGGACGTACAACAGTGACTCTGGCGTGGAAGCCGAGTCCCACTGCCTCCCTACTGAAACAGCCAATCCAGTACTGCATAGTCATCAACAAAGAGCACAACTTCAAAAGCCTCTGCGCCGTAGAAGCCAAGCTCAGTTCTGACGACGCCTTCATGATGGCTCCAAAACCAGGCCTGGATTTCAGTCCGTTCGACTTTGCCCATTTTGGCTTCCCTGCGGACAACAACTCCGGCAAAGAACGGGGTTTCCTAAAACCGTCCAAGCTTGGGCGGCAAACGTCCTCAAAGCCCAGGGTTGACCTGCATAAGGTTTGTATCGGGAACAAGAACATCTTCACCGTGTCTGACCTGAAGCCTGACACGCAGTACTACTTTGACATGTTTGCGGTGAACACCAACACCAACATGAGCACCGCGTACGTCGGCACCTTTGCCAGGACCAAGGAGGAGGCCAAGCAGAAAATGGTTGAGCTGAAGGACGGCAAAGTGACAGATGTTTTCATCAAGAGAAAAGGAGCCAAATTTCTACGGTTCGCCCCCGTTTCATCCCACCAAAAAGTCACCTTCTCCGTTCATTCATGCCTGGATGCTGTTCAGATCCAAGTGAGAAGAGATGGAAAACTTCTCTTGTCTCAAAGCGTGGAGGGCGTGCGGCAGTTCCAGCTTCGGGGAAAAGCGAAAGCGAAGTATCTCATTAGGCTGAAAGGAAGCAAAAAAGGTGCTTCCATGCTGAAGATTCTGGCTACAACGAGGCCCAACAAGCAGTCTTTTCCTTCTCTCCCAGAAGACACGCGGATCAAAGCCTTTGACAAGCTCCGCACGTGCTCGTCGGTCACGGTGGCCTGGCTGGGCACGCAGGAGAGGAACAAGTTCTGCATCTACAAGAGGGAAGTGGATGACAACTACAATGAAGAGCAGAAGAGAAGGGAGCAGAACCAGTGCTTGGGTCCAGACACAAGGAAAAAATCAGAAAAGGTTCTCTGTAAATACTTCCACAGCCAGAACATCCAGAAAGCGGTGACCACAGAGACAATCAGGGGCCTGCAGCCTGGCAAGTCCTACCTGCTGGACGTTTATGTGATAGGGCACGGGGGGCACTCTGTGAAATACCAGAGCAAATTGGTGAAAACAAGGAAGTTCTGTTAGTGCCCCTGTACATAGAAATATATGGAACTCCAGACTGAGCATTATCCTACTTCCAAGTATATGGATTGACTACTTGCACAGCTGAGAAGTTGTGAGCTGTATTTGTACTGTGTAGAAAAGATATCAACTTGTATATTTATGTTTACATAAGTAATTGTTTGGAGGAACTGAGGCTGGTGCTCTCTGGCAGCACCTGGCAATGGTATTATCATGTGTCCAGTGGCCCACATGTGATGCTCAGTAGATGTCCAAGGTAGCAGGAGACCTCAGAGGAACTGGCACGCCTTTGCTTCCATATTGCATGAACTGCTTCTAAATTATTTTATACTTAATAAGGCTGAGATCCATCATCTGTTACTCACGGAACTCACAGACGTACACCCTTTCTCTCAGTGTAGGCGGTAGGGTTTCTGTAAATTATTTTATAGAGTCTTGTTTTAAATGTTTATGTTTCTATGATTGTAAACTATTAAAATCTCCCCCCCCCAATAAAATACAGATCTAAACTAAGTATTAACTGGGCTGCACATGAAGCAGTTTCATTGCTAATGTAAATTCTTACCTAGCTGATTTCCTTGTTTAAATACTGTATGTATTTCATGTACAAAGTTGCCATAACATTATATTCCTGTACATAAAATTAAAAATATTAGATTATATATTGTTTCTTTCCTTTCCTTTTCTATTAGTATTTCCACTGTGTAGATTTCTGTAAGATACTGCACTTCCGGATCTCAGGTTTTCTAAATTTTCTCATTTGTTTTTCCATGCCACCTTCGTTCACTCGAGAGCTTGTAGGGAGCTGCTTAGTGGAAAACACACTTCAGAGAAGGAATTAGCCCAGCCCCATTTCCAGAAGCTCAGAGCAGGATACACACTGCCCCAGCCTCAGAATTAAGGTACAGGTCAGGGCCTCAGGACAGGCAACAGACTTTTTCCCTTGATCCCATCACGTGTGTCAGTCTGTAGCACCCAGGCAATGCATGTCAGGGCTTTATTCAAAGGTGATCTCTGTTTCTTCCTTAGGTGCCTGTCCATAAAACATCCCGTTGCTGTGGCCTTAGTGCTTATAGCCCCCTCAGGGCTCTGAAGATACGTGTGGAGAAACAGAGGTATGAGGGAAAGGGACCAAGATCTGTGTCAAGGCTGAAAGCAAATTCCTCTTAGGCTGCTTGACAGAGAAATCGAGACCTCTCCTTCCCTGCAGAGGTGAGCTCCAGTTTTCCATGGCCCCATAGTGGTGAGCTCAGGAGGTTTTCCTCTCTGCTGCCCCCCAGCCCGTTTCAGTTTGCAGACTGGTGGGTGGCAGCAGGGTTTCGTGGCTGCACAGGCTCCTGTGCCATCCCACAGCCCCAGTTTGTTGTGCTTCTCCCAAGAAACAGGGGCAGATGCCAGAGGAAGGCTGATCAGAAGGTGCCTGCTGTGTTTAATGTGGTTATATAACAACCTAATAATTGAAGTTTAGATTTTTCTGGAGATGATCTCCTCATTTGGAAACATCTCCCTGGTTTGTTAAGGGAGCTGCTTCAGCAACACACTCTTGCTAGATTACCATGCCAGGGTGTACGTGAGCAGCAGATAAATACAGCTGGGAATCCTCAAGAACAGGACTGTGATACCAAGGTTAGAGTACCAGCTGCCAGGGAGATACCTTCCCTACACTTCACTGTCCAAAAGAACTACTGAATTCCTAAGCTTACATTTTTTAAGCATTTCTCTATTTACTGCTGCCAGTTGTGTAGGGAACGGCACCCCTTCCATTGGCCTGTTTTGATGTTTGCTGGGAAACATATGTGTCACCACAATTCCAGCTCTATTTGTTCCCTTTAGCCAGATTTCTCTGTTTGGATATTCATCCAGCTCACTTGGCTTTTCTGCCTGCTTTTAGCCCCTTATGTTTGCAGTATGTCACAAAATTAAAACTCCCCAAAATGCGTGCATCTTCTATTTCTGAGCACTGTGTTTTCAAAGGAGAATGTCACAATAGTTGTCTTTATTCCCTCTGGAATTCTTCTTTTCCTGAACATCTAGCTCTAATTGTTCTTCTGGATGAAACTGAGACCACACTGGTATCACATCTACTAATCAGCATGTTATTGTTCAGGTCCTAGTGGACCCAAGTGGATCTGAGAGAGACAGTTCTTTGAAGGGTGGAGGTAAAATAAGGGCAACCGTTTGGACAGTGCAAATGGAAGTCAACCTTAAGTGAGGGGTGACTGAAGCAGGTATTAAAGTAAAATAGGTCTCATCTGCTGGGAAAGCTCCAGACGGAGTGTTTGTGGCAGCACAGAGCCCACATAGGAAGTCATAGCATGGGCAACATCAAAAAATATCTATTACAAACTTCCTAGAGAATAATGCATGGATAACTGGCATAAAAAAATCAAAAAAGCTGGTATATTAAATATACCAGAAATTATATTACAGGGTTTCTAAGCACAAGCCTGGAGAGGTAATTAAAATATAAACTTATTCAAAAACCTTTGTGATAGCAGAGATCAGTCGTCAGGTTCTGTGGCAATACACACATCTTTGGTCTGAGTGAGCCTCAGAGATGGTCCCAGATGTGCACAGCTCTGCCAGTAGTGTGAGTTCTCAGTTCTACATCTACTCATTCAAATTACCATTTTTCTTTATGTCCTCTTCCATTTGATAATGCTTGTTTCCTCTTAAACTGTCTCCTGGCACTCCAGTGATGTTAGAAGGAGGTCAGAGGAGTATGAATTTTTGTTTCTTGACTCTTAGACACTTTTCATCTGTTTGCCTGTTACTCTTGCTGCTGGTTTTCTGCCCTGAAGGTGCAGCAGAATTAAGATGTAGTTTTGCCCAACTACATTTTCCCTCTTTACACAAAGTTTTTATGGTGACGTGGCTGCCAAATAAAACCACACCAAAGAAGGTGGCTTTTCCCATCTGCTTTTACCCCACTTGCACTGGTTGGAGCGGCTACACAAAGCACAAGGCAGTTCCCCAGGGCGATGTCAGGCTGCTCTCCAGAGCTGTGACTCCAGAGGCCAGAGGATGCAGCTGGGCCTCATTACCAGCCCCACCGCTGGGGCCAGGTGACCCTGCTTCCTTCAACAGGCCTTTTCACAGGAACTATAAAAGATGCCTGTCCTGCCTTGCACTGGTATGAGGTGAGACAGCAGTGAGGTGTTAGAGGTAGATGAATCAGCCTGTCTTTGCTTTTTGGTAGGAGACTATTCAGACCTACAGAGGCTTTGGGTTTTTGTTTTTGCTCTGCCAGAGGGAGTTACTTCATTTTGTGTTGTAATACTGCTATTTCAGCTGGTTGTTTGTAAGTGATTAGTAAATATGGCCCTATTAAAAAAAAAAAAAGTCCTTCTTCTTGTCTCCTTTTCTTTGAAAATATAAAAAACCACTGTTCACCTGTGTTGGGTCTCCTGAACCTGCTAACCTCTTGTATAAGAAGTTTAATTTGAGCAGTGATGTCTTACTTCAGAGAGCAAAAAAAAGAATTTTCTGAGTCTTTTTCTGTTCTCCGAACAAACAAGAAATAAGTGCTTCATACCACACTTATCTGTTGATAATACAGTGGCAAAGCTTTTGCAAGGCTGATACAGAGGGAATAATTAATAGATTTTTTTGAGGTATTCATTATTCCCCCCCTGCTCTGCCTGTGTGTTAAAGCTGGGCTTGGATGATAGTGTAGTGTAACACCTGCTAGAGGTAAGCAGGGCTTATTTGCTTCTGTTGATTTATAAAATGTCTGTTTGTAGCAACAGGCAGCTAAAATGACTGTAAATTTCTGCTCCAATGGCTTAGCTTAAATAAATGTTGACAGGATTATTAAGTATTAATCTTATAATGCATGCCTTGCATGCAGAGACCTGAGTTATCGTTTTAGTTGCGTTAAAATTCTTTTTCTAAGTCTGGTAGCGAAAAATCTGTCTGACTGTGTGAACTCTGGTTGTAAGAGGGGAGTAACACCACAGATGGGGGACATGCTGCTTTAGCCCGCTTTGCTTCGAGAATGAGAGTTAAGAATTATCCTGCTTATTCTCAAAGTATGGGGTTTTTGGATGGGACGGAAAAGGTCAGAGAGTCTGGATTACAAAATTATCTGACTCTGGTGCTCAAAGATTTTAGTGTGTCTCTCCCCCCCACTCTGCCTCCTGATTTCTTTAATTGTTAAGTAGAAAAGCATGTTGTAAGTACTGACTTCCCACTCCCTGCCTTTTCAAGTGACTGTTTTTAAACATTGAATTTTCCTGTTGAGCTGCAGCAGCTGTTTCTGGCTGTGTAACTTAATCCTGTATGTAGAAGAGAAGCTGAGCTTTTCACATAATTTCCCCATTAAACCTTTCCCCCAGTAGCTCTGTGTTAGTGAGGAGAGCCTTTCATTTACTGTCTTTACGTACTCTGTGGATTTCAGAGTTACTTTTGAGTTTTAGTGAATCCATGAAAGGCCACGACAGAACTGATAGAATTCAGGGATGGTTTAGTCTTCTAAACAAGTGTTTAGACTGGTTTATAAACTTGTGGTATTAATCCTGTCAGAGATGCAAGTTCTTACTTCATCTCATCTGTTCAGTAGTTCCAAAGCCTACTTTGGAAGAATGCTTTTATCACTTCTCTAAAGTCCATGTCACTGGTTATAATAATCATAATCCTCAGCTTGTCTAGAAAACCACTGCAGCTACCAGGGTGTGGGGGACATCTTCCCTCCCTTGTCTTTTAAAGCCATTTCTTTTTAAAAACTATTTATAAATGCAAGTTTAAGTGACCTGATAACACTGATAGGTTTTTTGAATACAGATAGCTACTACTTCCCAGCACAGCTTGTCTGTTTATCTAAAAGGGACTTATCTATCTCTAAATAGGCATAAGTGAATACTGAATGTATAGCTGGCACCTGATCTTGCAGCCATTTTGTATTTTGGAAAGCTGACCGATTTCCAAGTTGGATTTCTGCCTGCTGAAAAGCGTGTGGAGTTGAGGTACCCTTTGATGAACTGCTAGATAAATGTCTATAATTTTTAAAAAAGAGATCCTCTCCTCCTCTGGAGACTTTTCTTACTGATCCCATGCACAGCAAGGAAAACTGAAAAAAAGAGCGGGTGGAAATGCTGTTACTTGGATATACTTGCTGTTTGTAGACACAAACTGATACGACAGTTAAAAGGGATGTTACATCTCAAAGGCAGATAAGTTATCATCAGAGTGGGATGATGATGGTGGGAGGGTGTCCCCTCTCGGGCAGTTCACCGTGGTTCTTATTTTACTCCTTGGAATCAGGACTTACTCCTCTCTGTGTCCCGGGGAGTGAATGAATTCTTTGAGGACACAGGGGTGAGGAGCCCTGCTGAGCATAGGCAGGGCTCACACATGGGCTGTGGGCACTCTTGATGTTCTTCTTCCCACACGCCCATGTGTGTGCCAGCTGCAGTCTGGCCCCGTTAACATGACAGTGTTCATTCTCCTCAGTTCCCCATCACACAGCTGGGAAGCTGAATGTGGAATAAACATAAATACATTGACTTCAAGTTTCTTGCTATAGCCTTACAATCAGAAGCTGGAGCCAGCTCTCTCCATTTGCTGTGCAACAGGGAGGCATTGTTCCTCCTCTTGGCTTTTGTTTTCCCAAGTACTGTCTCTTCCCAGCCGTTCTCACAGACTGCCAATGTGTTTGGGTTTTTCTGTTAGTGTTTGACACATGTGAAGCTAGTGGGCAGGTACACCAAGCCAGTGGAGATTTTGTGCTGTTCTGGAGGGCTGGCTCAGCCTGTGTGCAGAGCAGAGCAGCTGCAGGCTGCCTGCAGATGTGGACCGGATGGACAGTTGCTCCTGAGTGATTCCGTTATGTTTCCTCAGATCCCTCTTTGAGTCACGTCAGGCAACTGCTCCTAACCCTCTAATGGCTTCCTCGTGTCCTTCCCCTCTGTCGTTCAAGCTGTGCAGCTGCTGGGCAGGCCAGCACAGTGACGAAGGCTGGTGGAGGCAGGTGATGCCTAATGGGGTGCAGACAATGCAGGGGTTCTGCTTCCTCTGTAAGAGGTGACAGCTGAGGGCTGGGTAATTGCTCTCATGCCCTTTCCAGAGTGGGTGGAGCAGACCTAAAAGACTTGGAGCAAAGGCTGTGCCTGCTGCTTTGGTGCGAGCAGTAGGTTAAAGCAAGTTACAGCTGTTTCTGGATCCTGTTCAGTCACAGGTTCCCTGTTGGTATCGATAAAGCCCCTTTTTTCACTGTGTTTTGGGAGCTGTTTGATCACTTTCCTCTGGCCTTGCTCAAACGGCATTACAACTGATTGTATAATAACTCATTCTAGCATTCATGACATGCTTTGTAGGAGGCTCTGCCCAGAGGCTTTGATCAGCAGCTCCCAGTTCAGATGGAGTATGGAAGTGGAGACAGGATTTTGTAACTCTCAAGTCTTTACCAGAGCCTCGTGTTTCTTTATATCCAAGTGTGCAGGGATTGCTTTTGAGATCAGAGCTGTTTCTGAGCTCACATTGTGCCCTTGTGCATAGCTTGTGATGCTGTTACTCACTCACCCTTCTCTAAGAAGTAAAGCTTGACAAAGCTGCTACCTCTGTTCTGCATGTAGTATCTAAGTCTTTGTCATCATAATTAAATGAAACACTAAAATACCTCTGTCATTAAAAAAAAAATTAAATCTTTGACAAGAGCTTTGAGGTGGGTCTGTCCAGACCTCTTCTCTCAAAGAGCTTTTAAACTCAGACCTCAGGTTTTCTTTGAACAAGGCCCACACCAGATAAACCTCTTGCAACAGAGACAAGAGAGAGGAAAGGCAGACTAGACATGGGGAAGGGCTTATAAACAAATCCCCTGCTGCTGGCTTTGTCCTTGTTTCCAGCCTTGGTTTCAGTCAGCTCTGTGGCTTTCGGGGCTGTAGCAGCTGGCAAGTTCATTCTGGTCCCTAGTGAACTTTTCTCATTGTCACTGGGGCTCTTTTTTGTCTTCTCCTGCTGCTTTTGGCCTCATCCTGAGCCTGATCTGCGTGCTCCTCTCTCTTTGCTCTTTGCTTCTCCCCACTGAACCACACCCAGGAGTTCACAAATGAAGATACTTCAGCTTTCCCCCTGCAGGGGGGCCCGCTTGGCTCTGTCTCTCCGTTTAAAGGAAGATAATAAACCAAAAGAAACAAATAAATTGGGTGCTGTCCATCCTAGCCCCTAACAGAGATATTTTTTTCTGGAAAAAGAAATGTATGTTGTGATAAATGTGAAATGTGCAATATAAATATTTAGCTACTGTTAACTCATCTGTTAATATTCCCTGGCTGTCTTTTCAAAGTTGTTCGTGTGCTTCTTTGTATGATATTTTCGTCAGACAATGCTGTTCTCTTCCATCTCAAAATACAGCCACTTGAGTTCTTGTATAATGGAGACAATGTTCAGTTATCCGCAGCTCCAATTTGTGCAAAGGTTAACTGGGTGATCTCTTTGACTGCCCTGTAGCTCCACTGAAATTCCTGCTTTCCAGTTGCTTTTCTCGTGGCCTAGGCTGCTTATTTCTGCTAGGTCAGGAGAAGTGCTCATAGCAAAGAGTGGAGGTTTGGTATTTGCTGTATTTTCTGCATGGCATGAATAATTCTGCTCACATTTTCCACTCTTGTCGACCTCCTGTGTAAATGCAAGTGTAGGTGTCTGCTCGGCCTAGGAGCTTAGATTAGGAGGAAATATCGGCTGGGTAGTGATTCAGTGATCTTGGGAACCGTAACAAACCTTCATCTGCTAAAATAATGCAGCTCCCACTCTGCTCTGCACAATGAATATGGTTCCTTTTCTCCTGCTTCAGCCTAAATCTTCCTAGTAAGTTCAGAGGAGTTGCTCTGGTGGAAACACCCATCTGTGAATTAACCACCGGTGTAATGAAAAGTTATACAAATCTGTAACCTCCAACAGCAGGACATCCCACAATGCAGTGACAAACAATGATACTGAGGAAGAGGAATGGGCATAAAAGGAATAAACAATAATAACGAGAATAGAGGCGCATTTTCATTAAATGAAAACATCTTAAACAGTGACCTTTCTGACAAACCACAGAAATAGCAAACATGCAGCACTTTTAATAATAACTGTTCCATATTGTAGTTTTGCACACATACCCCCTGGAAGCTTAATGCAGTCCAAATGTCTATCCCTTGGACAAGGCCTGCGGGCATGCACTCTTTGATGGCTGAAGGAGCAAGTGGCAGCTTGCACGTTACTCAAACCTGCAGGAAATCTATGTTCCTGACTATACCTCTCTCCATTTCAATATGGATTTTTATAATTTGATGTTTTCTTCATAGTTTTCATTTGTTTTATGGGTGGGAAGTAAGGGGAGAAAGGAAATAAAGTTGTTGGTAAATGATCTGTCCTAAAAGGTGTATGCAAGTATACTAAAAACTACTTGTCTTGAATTTAGTCTAAGCCAGCTCTACTTCCTACTGGTGTACACATCATCAATATCAAATTGCATTTGAAATGGATAAATGTCTTCAGCTACATGATGGAGGGTTTTTTGGTTGCTGTGTCCCATTAGGCAGATACTGTAAGCTGGACAGAGCAGGGGTAGAGTGATGCCAAAATTAGTAGCTGTTCTTTCCTGGACTTCTCAAAGCAGTGGATTTCTTACAAAGAAAGTATTTATTTTTAGGTAATTGAAACCTTTTAAATTCTCACTTCTAACAGCTTTCATCAGTGGGACATATGAGTTGAAATAACTGCCTGGTTCCTAAATTAGGGGATAATATGTGACTTTAATCTTTCATAACAGTATTTATTAAGAACAAATTTTCAAAAGGCAGTTGAAAAGAATTAGGGATTAATTGCATTCAACTAAATGTAGGCTATTAAGAGTTAAAATACTTGTGATGGACAAATGCTTCACCTGTGTCTATTGTTTTGCTCCAAGCCTTTTATAGTGCTCTTTTTGCTCTGTCTTTTATCACAGTTCATTGTTAGTTATTACAAATATTCTCCAGCCTTCAAAATTTCATTAGCAGTGATGGTTATGCCTACAGCCTCCAAGTCTGTAAAGAGGTGAAACAAAGGAAAACGTACTAGTGCCATTGTTCTTTGATGGTGTTTTAGCAGAAATAAAACGTGTGGCATACAACCCAGTAATCACTGCAGCTCGTAAACTAAACGGAAGTAATACAGTGTCAAGAGCTATTGCACAAATGATAACATGCAGCAACTCCAAATAGCAAAAAGATGGTTTCTTTCTAAGAAACCATAGAGAGGAAGTGGAGACTCTGCTTCTGTTCTCTGCTGGGGGCTCTGTGTGTATGGAGCAGGTTGGTAGGTTCAGAGATCCACTGGTTCGACCGTAACAGCAGCTGCATACTGAGTGCTCTGCAGCCACTGTGCTTCCCTCCCTCCCAGTTTTCCCTAGGGCTCCCTTATTGCTGTAAGAATACCCTTGCTTAGGCACAGATCAGGCAAAAGCATGTGAGTTGTGTTGTATCCTGTGACTTCTGAGCAGGTTCTTCCTTTTCATGCATGTTAACAGACAGGTGAAGTGTGTGTTTGTTGTGCAGGGTGGTCACAGACATGTTGTACAAGGACGGATGTGGCTGCTCCTCAAGTGCAGACAAGGCTTCTCTCAGACCTTCTGGGATGAGTTATTACAGTTTGGGCAGACTTTCATTAATTTCAAAAAGGGCACGTTAATGTCTTGTACCTCTTGGAAGACACACTTCTAAATAAGATGCAGCTGTGCTGTGTTTTTGGGCCGTTCCCTCAGTGCTTTATGAGAAAGGATGACTAACTCATTTACGGCAATCCTGAGCACTCATAACTCTATGTGCCACCAGTGTCCAGATGCCTCAGGGCGCCTGGCAGGCTACCACTTAAAAACCTAACTTAAAAAACACAATGGGACTGAGGGGGGAAACAGCAACCCTACTGTGTGATATATAGAATGGCGTCCCACAAACAATGTCCAACCCAAACTCTCCGCAGCCCGACCCAGAGGGGTGCCATTGTGCTCTCTGAAATGGCAGAGCAGGGAGCAGCAGATGCTGAGGGAAAGCACTTCTGTAGGCAGGCTTTGCACATGGCCAGAACCAGCTACGGCTTTAGGCTGAGCGCAGGAGTTGTTGGTCTTGTCAACCTTCAGAAAGGAAGAAATGGCAGGCATCTTACACGTGTCTTTCTAGAGCTTTTCTTCAAAAAGTGTGCTTTTCAGAGCCTCTTATAAATCTGTATGTACATACACAAACTCTGTTCCATTGGTCATTCCCTGTGCATTTCAGACAGCTATAGAACTCCTTGCTGACTCCAATCTGCTCTCAAAATCAACTTCTGCCCCAGAGTGTAGTTTTAACGGGCCTGTATCAAGAGTTTATATCAGCTTCTACTCTCAGTGAACAGTGAAAGTGATTCCTGAGAGGGTGCCATGTGAAATCCTCTCCCCCAGTTAATTCAGTGTCCAGACATCTCTGCCTTGTGAAGCTGAGTAGACCTGTAGAGCTTAAAGAAAAGGCTCTGTGTGAAAGAGTCAACTTGTTTGAATCGTTCTGCTGTTGCTTGTAAGAAAGAACATATTTTTTTTATTTTTGTTTTGATTTTAAGAACATAAAAATAACAAAGGTAATAAAGAAAAAATCTATTCTTGTCTTTAATCCCTCTATTGCTTTCAAAACTGAGTAGCTTTAGCAGGAAGTATTTGTAAGAACACAAGTTAATCTTTGGAATGGCTATTGGTTTGTCTTCACTTTTCTTCTGTTATTTTCTTGTTTTTCTAATGTACATAAGTAATTTTACGGGTGATCCTCACAGAACTTGGCCACAATACCCAAAAATCCTTTGAGCTGTGTATCTGATGATTCTTGCTTCTTAGATTTTTTGGAATCTAGTCTAACATCTTGATGTTTTGGACAGTTGCTGAGTACCCATGGTGTCAGATGGAATATAATAGGGATTAGAGTTGTTAAATAGAAGCATTCAACAGAAAAGCCATTTTCAAATACTCATCCTGCACGGTTTAATGAGAATCTAATCCCTGATAAATGTTGGTAGTTTGATTTTTTTTTTTCCCTTTTTTGGTGGTTTTGAGTGGTTTTTGTTAGGCTCAGTTCATTCTAAACATGCATGGGGTACCCCTGATTTCAAACTTACTGTCTTCACCCCTAATGGTTTGGCCACCTGGGTTTTTGTGTGGTATCACAGGTCAAACACCATTGATAGTTGTGAATTCAACATTTCAGAAAAGCAAGGAGTGGCGAAATAAATAATTGGGATTCAGTAAATACTGGAGTCTCATGCCAGTACTTGAAACACACGGTCTCTTTTAATTTAAAGTCTACAAGATAAGATAGACTAAAGTGGTGAATTGAAAAGGATTCAAAGAAAAAATTTTAAGTTCTTTGAAGGGGATGGGGAAAGTATTTGCTTGCTACGAGTTGAGGGTGTTTTCCTAGTAGAAAGGAATACTAGAAATGCCAAAACGAAGCAGGAATGAATACAAGATGTGAGTAAAAAGCCTGGAAAGGGGTGAGAAGGGAAAGCAGTGAGAAGGTATGCAGGAAGGCAATACTTAAATGTGGAACCTGGTCTAAGATGACAAGTGTTGCCCCTTAGGTGAACCTGGGAATTAGGTTTAGCTCCCCAGCTAGGGGATATAGCTGTGTTTGTTCTCCCATTGCCTGTAGGCCTTGGAACAAACTGTTCTCTTCTGGGACCAGATTTCTTGATCAGGGGAATTAAATCTCTCCAGCTCACAGTTCCGGAAGAAACTAACACGTATGTAGTGTGGTTAACTGGAATATTTAAGCCTTCCATTTGTAGTTCAGACACAAGGTAGTGGATGTTCATCCTGTTGAAAAGAAAGTAACTCAAATGCTGTTTTTCTGAGAATGGGAGGAAAACAGTGAGCATAATAATTATGTGAAAGATAACCTGAGACAAATCTCTGAGTGAAGACAGCAGAGATTGTGCAAATGTGCTCAGAATGCCAGAATGGATTTTCCATAGCTGGCAGTTCTGAGAAATACCTTCTGTGTGTGTGTAGCCATTCTCCAAGGATTTAGAAACATTCTATGCAGCAGCTTAATGATACCCAATGTAGTGGAGTTTCATGAAGAAGTGAAAATATGAATATCCAACCCCACGTGGCAGACATGACAGTAAAAGGTCGGTCATGAGAGCTGTCATCCATCTGCTATAATAATAATAATATTAGCAAACCACTGTGAGTTCATAGTAGTCAGCCGTCTTCCTGCTACAGGAAAGCCCAACATGGTGTTCCAGCTTCGTGGCCTGCTCAGGAACGGTGGAAAAATACTTGATGGCATTAAAGCTCTTTCAAGGCTTTAGAAGGAATTAGTTGTGTGGTTGGTCTGCCAAATATGATGAGTTAAAGGTTAGTCACAGAGCAGGTACTGAAAGGGAGCCCAATTTCCATATTTTTTCAACAAATAAAACCAGCTGCACAGAGTAGGAGTCAGCTTGGTGACAAAGCTGGTGTCACAGCAAGATCCCTCTCAAGACTAGGTAGCAACTGGAGGAGGAATTAGGTAAATTTAAGGCTATTGCTCCCAGAAGGAGCATATGATGAACAGAAGTGCAGGGCGTAATGGGAAACTGGGCGTGAGGAGGTGTGACCTTTGTGCAACAGGGCAGGTATGTGAATGGTGAGGACTGAAGGAACCAGCTCGCCAGGGAGAGGCTGCATCTGGAAAGTCACTTTCCATTAATGAAGGAAAGGGTGAGCCGATCCTGAAGGGGCTGACAGGAAAAACAGGGTGTGTGACAGCAGTTTAGGAAGCTGCAATAGGATATCCCTGAGCTGGGGAAGACACTTTTACAATGTGTGAGGATGTGGCCCAGTTCACGTGCTGCTGCACTAAGTGGTTCTGTCAGTTGCTGTTTCTGAGGAAAATAATGGCTTACACTAAATGTTGTAAAATAAGTATTTGGAGTTCTGTGCTGTAGTTTCTGTCTTTCCAAGATTCCCCAGGTTCATGTTTTTCTGTGTTTTTTTATATAGGAGCATAACATGTGAGCATACCAGAGGTCAGCCTGTGTCCAGTAGCAGTTTTCTTTACAGTAGTTTTAATGTACTTGAAGGCTTATTATTTCATATCCAGAGGTTTTCTGTTCTCTGGACTAAACACCTGAATGTCTTCAATTATTCTTCTGAGGCCTTATCTGTTAGAGTTTTGTCATCTGGACATCTGCTCCTTTGTCTATAAACCCTGTAACTCTCATAGATATACTCCTCATGATTTTTCTTAACAAAACCATGTCAAAATTTTGCTCTTCCACTTTTTTTTTCCCCCCTAGAAATGTGATGCCTCAAAATGAATCCAGTTCTCCAGTTGAGGCTGAGCCAACACTGAAGTTCATTTTTATCCTGCAGTCTTTCATGCTGGGTATATAAACATGAGTACATATTATATTTTCACATCAGCAAAACAACTTTGACTCAGGTTCAGCTTAAGACCCACTATTGCTTTGAGTACTTCTTCTCAAGAGTATTATTCATGTAAAATTTCATCTTTTTTTCTTTAAGCCCTAGTTTAGAACCCTCTCAGCCAATAGGACTGAACACTTAATATGCCATCAGCTTGGGAATGTAAATAAACATGTATGTATTTTAGGGGAAGGAGAAAAATTTTAATTCTGAAATCCTGGCACCAACTTCTAGGAATTCAGATCTCCAGGAAGGGAATTTTGACAGCAACTACTCTGTACATGTAAGCAAAGAATGAGACATCAGTTTTATCTTAAGAGTTTACAGCTTTGCATGACCTTGAGTATCACAACACAAGAAGTCTGTATTAGTTTACAAAACACCCAAAAAACCAACTGTGCATTGATTAGAAGAGAGATTTGGTTGGGAAATAATTTTTTAGTTGCAATGTTTACTGAATTCAAAAAGCTTCAAAAGAATCAGTGTAGAAAAAAAGACACAAAAAAAGCCATCCTTAAAAATAGCTCTGAAAGGAATTTTGTTCAGCACATCAAAGTGCATTAAGGAAAGAACAGCCTAAGCTTTTCAGATTACCAGAAAATACAGACAAAACAAGCAGTGTTAGAACTGGGAAAAAACCCCACTGGGACACCAAGTAGATGTGACTTTTTGTCATATTTATTTCAGCAAGAAGATTGTTTTGCATAAGAGATTGAGTTTTTAGTTGCTAATATGACATGTTTTAAGTTGACTCCACGTCAACACAATTCGTTCCAGGTGCTTAGTCCCTGAGCCTGGTGATGACTACTGGCAAGGGTGCCAGTGTCCCCAAAGCAGGGCAGGCTTTAAAGGCCCACACAGTTCTGAGAGTTCATTTGCTGTCTCTGTTTCCAAATCTTTCACTTGAGTCTGCTGATCTTCTTGGATTTGCCCTCAAAGGCAGTACAAGGGTCATCATGTCTGTGTGTGCTGGCATTGTTGTGTGGACTAAAGATCCATATCCAGCTTGTCAAGATCAGGTTGGATGGAGCTCTGAGCGACCTGGTCTAATGGAAGCTGTCCCTGCCCATGGCACGGGGTTGGAACTGGATGAGCTTTAAGCTCCCCTTCCAATCCCCTCAGGTTCTTCCATTAGACAAGCTGTAACCTTTGCTTCCTGAAAACCTCAATGCAAAATGAGATAGTGCAAAGCTCTGTTTCCACCCTGGTCTGCAGTGTAGAAGGTCTGGGGATTCACTCATGATAAAAAAAGAACAGTGGTCCCAAATGAAGTTAAGGACTTTGTACTTGGTCAGAGAAATGGGCTTGACAAATTCCAGGGAAATACCTGACTGAAACATTTGCAAAGCTAAACATTATTTGCACACTAGACATGTGCAGGTTTACAGGAACGAAGAGGAAATAGTCTGGCAATACTTTACATATCCTGCAAATGGGGTACCGTGCCGATGAGACAAAGGCTGGTTCTAAAGAGCTGCTCCCGATCTTATCAGGTTATAAGAGCAAGTGGATGGAGTTGGAGAGGAGATTCATAGGTTCAGGAAGGAAGTTTTCAAAACACACCTGCAAACTCAATTAAACTGCAGTGCAGGGATGTCGTGTGGACCAGAGATGATACTACACCATCTAATCAAGGGATTAGCTATGAAAAGCCATCCTTTCTTCTGCAGAACATGTTTTTCTTCTAAGCTGCTGGATACTTCAGCAGCTGGCATGCTTACTTCTGGAATCTTGAAGACTATTTTGGTCTTATATCTTTTCATTTCCTAGAATGTGACATATTAAGTATGACACTTAATTAACTGTTCCTCAAGTGAAGGAGTAACATACCGTGCTCCTGGTGTGATGTTGCAATGAGTGCTGTAACTCCAGGCAAAAACCCTTCTAATTATTTTGTTTGTCACCACACGTGGATTCCTGCTATGGAATTTCATTTGGGGCACATCAACTTTCATGGCTACATAAGAGCTTCCTTCTGGAAATGCCTCTTTCTCTTTCCAAGGAAGTTAAGGAAATAATTCCTGACAGCATTACGCTTCAGACCTGAAGGCTGCTGGATGTCCTTGTGCATCTTCTTAGTGTTTTGTGTAGTTCTAAACATGCAACTAGGGAGCAACATGGAAACAGTCGGTCAAAATGTTCAGTTTCTCTGTGCTGGATTGCAAATGAGTTACAGCTTTAAGGTCAATGGCTGATTAATTGAAATAAATAAAATATATAACAGGTGGACAAGCAGTTGTGAATAGCTGATCAGTGTCACAACACTCAGAACGCTACAGAAGGAGAGGCTGGTATCTCTTTTTTTCAGTGCTGTATCATCTCTTCTAACTTTTTTTAAACTGAATAAGACACAGGTAACTGCTTTCCTTGTTGGAATAATAATGGATTAAGTTGACAAAATAAAATAATTAGTCTTATATACCTAAAGAGCTTAAAGCTAAGACACACAAATGCATTGCAAGTTGTGCTGTATTATTACATCTAACTGCATAGTAAAAAGAAATCTTTTAAGGCTCAAAATGAAGGATCCCCAAGCTTTCTGTTTTGTTTTCATAAGAGAAAAATACTGAGGCCTTAATAAATTGTAAAATGATTTAAAAATACTTATAGCCTTTAGAAAAGGTCAAAGGGAAAATGATGCCAACGTTTTTATCTGACATTTATTAAGACAGACTGGAATCCATTCAAGAAAGTGTTCTGTTCTACAGAAATACCAAGTATATTTAGTTACGCATGTGGAAGCTTTCGAGCTGGATCTTAATGAAAAGAATAGTTAAATTTTGCTCTTACTCTTAAAACAGAAGCAGTTTCATCAGACAACTTATTTCCCTTCAGGTCACTTTATTTGTTTTTGAGATCTTAGAATTTTTCCTTATATAGATTTAGATGCCCCATTTTAATTCCGTTTTTATTACTAAATTAACAGTGAGTGTCCAGGCTCTCAATCAAGGTACAAAACCTATTTTCATTCCCAAAACCATTCTTTCACCCATGTTATTGGAGTCTCTCTTCCTTTTGTTTTTCTTGTCAATGTGAGGGCTTCATCTAATTTACCATATATTGAATATCATGCACTACCACCTCAATTTTTCTGTATATACATGTGTTAGTCAAATTGTACATTACCTGTTATAAAGATCTTTTTAATAATGCTTTATGATACTAAACTGTGACTCTGTAGGTGCTAAATGCAAAATGGCATCATTGTGTGCAACACGTAAGGGAACAAAAAAATAGTCAAAGGGAGTTTCATGTTCAGTTAGGTGTGGGGTTTTTTTAATTTTATTTTTCCCTGGATGCCTGCCTATGGGCTGGCAGGAATTCAACTGATCTAAAGCAATACATGCACTTTTGTCGTGTTCACTGTTGTAAATAAAATTCTGAACATTTTTCATTCCTTCCTACTTGGTGGAAACTAGGAGCTTTTAATACTTCTTCTATTTATACATCTGTTAAGGTCTCTGGAAGAATACTAAGAGGAAGAGGTTATTATGCTCCAGTAGCTTAATTATTATTATTAGCAGCACCATTTTAAAATATGTCTATAAATAGAGTTTTTCCTCCTTTTGCTTCTGCTTGCCTCACGTGTCTTCATACTTTGCAGTTTTGACTGCATAATCAGATGTAACCTTTCCAGCTATGACACTGTTTCAGTTTAGAGAGCAGCAATATGTGTACGACGGGGACTGAAATCCCAACCCCAAATAATCAGCTTTCTAGAGAAAGGTCAGTGTTGGGTATTGTAGTTTTATTTCACAGAAGTGTGTGTAGGGTGCTGGTGTGTGGTATTAGCAACCTGCTGGAGTGAAACTTACCTCCCTGTTCAACTACCCTGTGTGTGGTTTTAGTCAGAAACTAAGCTGGTCTAAGACAACTGCGCTGTGAGAATACATAGGACGTTAATTTTTAGAGGAAAAAATGGTGATGCTTGCGTTCTTTTGAGGTTGCTCAAGTCCCTGGCATTCCATCCTGAGTCCCCGAAAGCGGAGGATTAAGTGTTTTGCGAAGGCGAACCTGGGTTCACCCGTTTCTGCAACACAAAAAAAACCCGGCGGGTAAATCCCCGTGGGACGCGCCCTTCCCGGCGCCCTCGCGCCCTTCCCGGCGCCCTCGCGCCCTTCCCGGCG
>JAWMRA010000130.1:4204331-4278954 GCA_035584735.1 Pseudotriccus pelzelni | reverse complement strand
CGCGCCCTTCCCGGCGCCCTCGCGCCCTTCCCGGCGCCCTCGCGCCCTTCCCGGCGCCCTCGCGCCCTTCCCGGCGCCCTCGCGCCCTTCCCGGCGCTGCCCCGCCGGGCGCGCGCGCCCCCTGCGGCCGCCCCGCCCCGCCCCGCGCGCTGGCCCCTCCCCTCCCCTCAGGAGCCGGGAGAGCCCCGCATCCAGCCCCGCTTCCTGCCGCCTGCCCCGCTCTCTCTCTCGCGCTTCTCCCGGTGGGATGGAAGTCCCCGGGAATCCTCCTCCTCCTCCCCCGTGAGCAGGCGGCGGGGGCCCGAGTTCGGTGCAAAAATGCTGGGCATGTACGTGCCGGATAGGTTCGCCCTGAAGTCGTCCCGGGTGCAGGACGGGATGGGGCTCTACACGGCCCGCAGAGTGAAGAAGGTGGGTGATGGCGGGGGAACGGCCTGGGCCGGCCCGGCCCGGCGGGGAGCGGCTGCCACGTATCACCGGGGAGCGGGGCGGCTTCCCCCGCCCCTCTGCCCCGCTCCAAACTTCGCCTCAGCCGCGCTGTGCCCGCCCGGGCTCCGTCTCCTCACGGCAGGCACCGCCCGCCTTTTCCCCCTGGCCGGTACAAGGAGCCTCCCGGGGCGCTCCCCCTCAGGCGGGAAGGGGCGCGGGGGCCAGAGGAGGGTTTGCTCTGAGAACTCCTGTTTCTTTCTTTCTTTCTTACTTTCTTTTTTTTTTTTTTTTTTCCCTTCCAACTTAGTTGTGTTTCTGGCAGAGTTGTGAGGGCAGAGCTCCCCCGGGCGGCACCGCCTCCCTCACGGTCTGCGCCCTGAGGGGGTGCCTGAATGCACGCCCGCCTGTGTCCCCCTCACCCCTCACGGCTCTTAGAGCTCTGTGGATGATTCAGTTCCTCGTTTTGGGATAATTAACCCGGGCTTGTGACCGACGTGATGCGGCTGAGCCGCTCGTGTCTCGTGCCCCACCCAGGTGATGCCACCTCACACCTCGTAATTGAGGTGATCGTGATCACCTGAAATCCCAACCGTAAGTGTCCAGGTGGCTTGTCAGGACACATCAAGGCGTACCCAAAGGTATAAGCTCTGCAGTAGCGTACACGTTTGTGTACTTTGCATGTTTTGCTTTCCATCTTTGTCCTAGTTTTGGCTCTGATTCCTTTGCCTAATTTTTCAGTGATTTCATCAGTAAGGCTTAGACACCATGGGGTGGAGGTCTCTTATTTTTAAGGTGTCCCTGAGTCTTAAGGGGGAATAGAAGGGGAACATTTTTATGATATTTGGCTTAAATTTTTAACACTGCAGTTCTGAACTTTCATTTGAAAGCCTTGGGGAATCACACAGGAAGGTTGTACGCTACGAGCATCTGTTAATCCTCGGACTTTGAAACAGAGTGAAACTCGTGGAAATCAGCATCCCCCCATATACAGCATACAGCTGGCAAGCATATACAAAATATCAATTGCAAATGTCAGTTCAGAGGTCGGGGGCTGAGCCTCTTTTCTTTACATTGTTGTCAATTGAACCATTAAGAGGTTCAATTAAGAGGCAAATAGAGCATTTTCTTACCTGAATTACTCCACATCACTTTAGGACTTTGTACAGGGCTTTGACGGGCTGAGGCACCAGCTCTTGAGTTGTGAGCAGTGGTGAAAACAGATACTCCTAAAAATGGTTGGAGACCTAAGGCATGGCTGTTAGGAGAGGGATGAGTGTGTAATTAACACATAGCCAGGCTGTGTTTTACTCTTTTCCCTGGAAAGAAAAAGCACATCTGAAGCACTCTCAACACGTGCTCCTGTCTAGTAATGAGGCTCAAGTGCTACACTTGATGGCTGTCATACAGAGTAGCTTATAGCCATTAAATACCATGGAGATTTGGGATTGGGAAGAGGTGTTGAATGTGACACTTAATTGTGAAGTAAAACCTGTGGTGCTGAGTGCACCGTTTTCTCTCTATTGCTGTCACACAACTGCGGTTGTCTGAACTGAAAGTAAAACACATTTCAGATGATCTTGTAATCAGAAATTGCAGTACCAGCTCTCCAAGTGATAAATAGGCCTCTGAAAATTCTGCTATTAGCAAAGTTTTGGTAATAATGCATTCTGAACTGCTGTTGCCTGCCATCTGCTTGCGCACCTTCAGGCATTATGCTGGGCTTTCAGTTTTTTTTTTTGTAAGCATAAAAGGGGAAAGTTTTTATTTTGTTACCTTAACAAAGGTGTGATTCTTGTGAACTTTCTGTTTTCCAGCTGCTGGCCTTTGCCTCCAGAGCCACCAATTTTATGAGGCTCTTGGTCTAACTATCAGAGAGCCATTTCATTTCCCAGTGTTCCTTCCACTGCCACTGGAACATTAGTCACTGCTGCTTTCTTGAAAGCAACTGTTGAAAATAGCTTTTTCAGCATTGGAATGATGTGCCTTCATATATTGAATCATTTCTGTGGCTGACTTGAGACCGTGTTGTGTGCCTCACTTCCGTTGATCACAGAGCAAGTTGAAGTCTTAAGTATGTTTTTGGTTAATGTATATTGGCATATGACAACACGTTTATTAACTAGGAATAATGTGTGCATATATAAATATATATGAAGAAAATGTTCTAGAAGGCAAAATGAATAATTGCGCTTTTCCCCATGGACCTTTGTATTCCAAGACATGAGGTTTTGTTTTCCCTCTAAATTTGAGAAGCCATAAAAAGCGCTTAGAAATCTGAATCACCTACTGCTCATGTTACATTTATTCTGCATTCTGAGGTGGACATGATGCCTTTTGCTATAGTTTTGAGCTTCTAGAAGATCTTAAACGTGTTGCAGTAGAGATTTGGAGTGTCTGGGATGGGAATGTTGTGTAGTGTTCCTTGTTCTTGAGCTGCTGCTGTGCTTCATCCCAGGGGTGCTGTGGGCTTCAGGGACGGGTAAAATTAACACTGTCGGTGATGTACACACAGACCTGTATTGACCTGTTTTCACCTTCATGGCTCATGAGGTCAGAGAAGGGGGAAGTTTCAGTTTGAGTATTAAATCCCAGGATTTGAAAAGGTGGCAAGCGAGGAACTCTGACATCATTTATTAGCAAAACAGTGAAGGGTGGTTTGGAGATCAGTAAGAATGAAGGACATGAAGCCCCACAGTACCAGTTCTTGCTGCCACTGCCCACATCTGTGTCTCCATCGCTGCTCTGGGCTCCAGCTGCTGTCTTGTGCTCTTCTTGTCTTTTCCCCCTCTGCTTTGCTGCTCTTTGCAATGAAGTCTTTGTGCATATTTAAAAATACTGCCCCTCAGTTCTGTTGCCTTGTTCTGCAATGCCGATTTTGTTTTCCTTTGTTATTACATCTTCAGGTTGAATTTTAAATATGAGTTTGTTTTATTTTTTTTTTTTTTAATTTGATCGGTTGTTTCCAACAGGAATGAACCTGGAACTTTTCCGTGCTCCTTTTTCCTCTTTCCTCTCTCTGTAGGCAGTCTGTAAAATCTAACCATGAGGGAAAACATGTAGCAGGCTGTTTCTGGGAACCTGGAGTGTGCCTGGGGGAAGGGATCTGTGGACAAGATCGATACTTTCATTAACCAAATTTTTTAAAAAGAAACATCGAAGTTGCTTTTAATATATAGTTGTGATCTCTAATGCTTAGAAGCGTATAGAGCTTTTGGATCAGAATATGCCTAAGCGAACATGGCATCCTGGATTCCAGGATGTAGGGCGTATCACTGCAAATAAGAACAAGGCAGCGTGTGTACTGTGATGTCTGTGAAGGAAAAAACTCCAATACCAAATACTTTTGGAAGAACATATCAATGGATGCCTTCACAGGCGGTGTTGTGACTGGCAGGTGGCATAACATTTTAATTTTGTTTATGGAGGCTTGAATTAATTCATAGACACGTGCATACTCCCTACATTTTTGAAGGAATCTCTCAGCATGATCAAACCTCAGTTATTCAGTGTTTTGGTTTGGGGCACTTCAAAAAGCAGCGTTGCAAATAATCTCAGGAATAAATCTAATGTAAACTTCATGCTTGCCAAATACCGTGTTTTGGTTGGATGTCTGTTGCAAGGTGCTTCCTGAAAATTTTGTAAGAAATGTAAGAAATTCGACTTGGACATTTCAGCCTTCTTCAAGATAAAGAAAAATGCTGCTTCCCAAAGGGGAAATAAGCACGTAGAGGAAAGGTATGGTTTTAGGAGATTCTCCAAGCTGTGAAAAGAATGGGAAGGAGCTCCAAGTTGAGCCCTCAAGGATGTGCACCTTCTTGGCATATAGTAGGACAACAAAGGAAAACTGTCCTTTTCTGTTTGAAACTAAAAATTATTCCTCTGCTGGAGTTTGGTAGTTCACTTACCTTTTTATGTTTTGTCTCCTACTGATTCTTTTTATTTTGTACTTATTCCTTAGGGTGAAAAATTTGGCCCCTTTGCAGGGGAGAAGCGAATGCCGCAGGAACTGGATGAGAACACGGACTGCAGGCTCATGTGGGAAGTGAGTAGGGTGACATCATCACCTCTGGCAAAAAGAGTTCTCAGAATGAAGTTTTACTGTGACAAATACTTTTTTTTCTTTTTTTCCCCCTAGCTTAAAGATACTGTCGTGAGATTTTGTGCTTTTAAATTACGCTCTTTGGGTGGAGGGGGACTGACTTCTTTAAAACTATAAAGAAATAGCAAGTGATAGTTTCTAATCAATGAAGTGTGGAAAAGTTATTAAAAGCATAAAATAATTTTAACAGAGGAAGCTGTAAGTTACTGAGATCCTGATTTATGCTCGTCAACAGGTGTCAGTTCATGGCTTCCTTCAACTGTTATAAAACATTTTCTGGTGTGATACTGGTGCTGGGGTTTGGCACGTTGTATGAGTGAAGTTCTTAAATTGTAGCAACTTCTAGTGCAATGAGTATTTGGGAGATCTTTAACAAAATAAAAACCCTGTGCAGTGGGCAGATAGCTGAAGGCGTAATGAGTTTCAGGGCTCTTCTGTACTTTTTTTATGTGTGTTAGTCAGGAACAGTAGTTTATACAGTAGTTCCTGTAGTTAGGTCCATGATCTATCCCAATTCATGTTGTACCTGTTTGCCTGAAGTCATAATCTGAGTTTACCACTGGAGGAGATTCCACTAACTGAAAAATACACAAAATTGTGTTTCCAGCTTGTTATAAACACCTTTTTGGTTCTTCTCTTGGGTCTTTGTAATCTTTCTTTTTCTGCTGTAGTTCTTTGAGCAGAATTTCTTTGTTTCTTTTTTTCCTCCCCAGCCAAGCAGTTTTTATTGAATACATATTTAGTCCCCTTTTACACTGAGGGGGGGACTCATTTCTTACTTTTTCACTTTTCTGTGATTGGAGGTGGAAGAATGACTGTTATTTTTATGTTGTGGCACTGTACAAAAAAGCTTACGTTTGACATCTGGCTTGAAGCACTCTCAGTGCATTTACCACAAAACACATATTTATTTGAGAAATCTCTAGCATTAACGTCTCTGAGCAGCTTATAAAGAGGGCACAATATTGATACAGCCTTGCTAGAGCTATAAACAGATTCTGTGCACTGGAACCATGAGCAGTGGCAGAATGCTGAAAGCCCATCTCATTAAATCCAAACTCAGTATAAATATAGTGAGTGGCAAAATATTCCTAGGTGAGTGTTAACTCCAGTCTGTGAATCCCTGTTTTCCCCTTTCTTTTGTCCATTTTAATGTAGGGCTGTGCTCAAAATACCCTGTCTGAGTAGAGGAAGAGAAGAGGTGTGGACAATTTGTTCCCCTTTGGTTATGTACTCAGCAACTGTTCTCACCTTGTTTTTTCTCAGCTGAAAAAAACCCACCACAATGTGGTTTTATTACAGATGTTTGCTGAGGACAGAACATGCTGATGTGCCCTGGTTCACTTGTCTCTTTGTGATATCTCTGCAGTTTATATTAAATCAGTAAAATATTTGAGCTTGAACAAGGTCTGCAGAAGATGGTGGGTGGATTACAGCAATGAGGAGTTTGTTGCAAAGCTGCATGCTTTTCCAGATTCCTCATTGCTGATGCTTAAATGAGATTTATCTGTTTCTGTAAGACATAAAATAAAAGGCAAATACGTGTATTTACTGATGACACTAATATGACCCCATCGACAGCAAACCAGAAAATGAGCTTTTTATGAGCTGTTCTAAAATCATTTCATAATATCTTACTGTAACCTAGTTTTGAGAACCTTGAAAAGATTCCTGCATACCAAATTTTATGACTTCCTGAATAATGGTTTAACCCAAGTTGTTCATGTTTACTGAGGTTGGTCTGAACGTGAGCCTTATAATATAATTTAAATCGTGCTGGGAGTAGTCTTAAGTTGAAAATTGAGACCAGGAATGCAGAAAGTAAGATGTTGAGCAGTCCAAGTAGATGATTATTCCAGAGCCTGTGGAAGGCACGCACAGAAACTAGCCAAGCTTGTGTGTAGTCAGCTGTAGCAAAGGTATTAAAAATAATTAATTTGAAGACTATTGGATGAAGGTACACTAAAGCCTAACTTCACAGTCTGTTGGCATTCAAAAAAATGTGTTTTCAGAGAGGACAGCTTTAGAAAGAAGGCTGAGTAGGAGAGGCTTTTTGTAAGCCAAGTAAAAAATTCGGCATTGGTGCAATGTTTCTTTTCTTGGGAGGTGATGCCTGGGACCTGGGCTTCAATTTTGTGGAGTATTTGTCTGTGAGGAAGTTTCCCACATGCATTTCTAGTTGTGCAGAGTAGTGCTCTGTGATGTCGTCTGTTTTGATCAAGCTGTTTCTTTTTCTCTGGGACCAGCATTGTGAACTGGCATCTTTAAGACATCACCTTGAGATAGAATTGCACACACTGTGTTTTCTTTTGGTCTTTGGGAAAACATGGGACCCAAAACATTTATCAAGCCCAGTGATTTTGTTAAATAAGGTTCTGAAGATGAGGGAGTTTCTGTATAAAATAAATCTAGCAGGGTGCCATTGCTCTGCCTGTGACGTGCGTTGTTTTGAAGAAATCAAGGGTTTATATTTGCTCGTTCAACAGATTCCAGAGGAGTGGGGTGTGTGGGAAGCATCCTTGATCTTACTGTTATCTTTGTAAAGAGTTACGGGCCGAATGAAATGTTTTATTTATGTGTGGTGTGAAAGGGAAAAAATGCAAATTTGTGGTAACCATAATTAGGACTGATAAAAAGCCAAGAAAACGTCCAAATGGCCTTGTGCTTTTTCTTTCTTACCGTTAAGAAAACACCTCTGTGTTACCCCCCAACTCCTGTGTCATCTCTCTGACTGCTGTGCTTGTGAAGGACACAGCCAGTTGCTGGTGAAGAGCTGAGAGTTTTGTTCTTGCTCTTATCATCCCACTAACACCTTGGTTAAATACTGCTTGGTGTGTGTCTATTAGTTCACTTGGCAGAGCAGCTTTAAATTATGCTGGAAGAGCAAGTGCTTGAAGGCAAGAAGGAAATAACCTTTAGGTATTAAAAGTTCATGGAAGCTTTTGCTCTGGAGGCTCAGATGTCCCTTTGCAAAGGAAAGATTATTGTCCCTAAGCAGGAAAGTTTGTCCCTAAGCAGGCATTCATTTCACTGCTGTTGGATTATGGCAAGCATATACTTCTGGTGATGACTTTGGCAAATGTTAAAAGAGGGAGGGCTGGAAAGACTTAGTCCTTCCTCAAATACTCTGACATACCATGAAGAAATGTTGGTCAGGGTTGGATGGAACATAATATGCCATGTAATGCTGAATGTTACATATTTCAGGTTTGGTTTCTGTCTGTCTGCCAAGATCGTGTTTTCTTCATTGTTTTATTAAAACCAAGATGATCAAAAATCCGTCTCTCAATGGCAGTTAATGTTTGTGTTTGTATAAGAAAATGAAATGATCTAATGTTTCTACTGCTTAACTCTCATCACTTGTGCCGTGACAATTGGTTTTGGTTAAATAAGCCTGCCTGGAAACTGGTGAAGGCAACAGAAAATCTGCTCTTGACAGTTTTACATCAGAGCTGTAATGTTTAGGGTTGAGGTATGAGAAGTCAAGCACTTTAAGCTTGGTGTATTTAGGTGAAATTTTTCTTTTTTTTCTTATTTCTTTGATATCTTGCCTGTTAAATGTGGTTCTGGCACACAAAGGCATTTGCATACAAGATATGAAGTCAAATTATGTCCAGAGCTTCATGATAAAATAAATCTTGATTTGATGAATTCTGTGTTTGCCCTCAAGATGAATGTAATAACATAAATCTAGTTCTTAGCAATGTAGTCTTCGTTTTTTCTGTATGAAGACTACCTTCCCAGTCGTCGTTCCTCAGATGGTATTTACATTTAAAAATTGTTGGCTTTTCATGTTTTTGGGTGAATCTTTGTTAAATTTTCAGAAATGCTTTTGTTTTTCTCATTTCTTAGGCAAATGATCTGGACTTTCACACAAGTTAGAGCTGCAAGTTTGCATCCTAGATTTTCAGTTTTCTTAAATGAATCCCCACTGGCACAGATAGGTGTCCAGAGTAGTTATTAATGTTGTTATCAGTTTGTTTGTTTAACTAGATTTCCATTAAAACCTGCTTTAGTCATCTTTATCGATGTTTTGTGTTGGCGCCGGGCAAACCAACGTCTCTGCGTCTGGCAGCACAGAACAAACCGTGGGGTGCCTGGAGCAAGAGGACATTCTGGCTTTGGAGAACACTGGAGAGTGAAAAAAAAACCACCACCAACAACAAAAAGGATTTCCATTGAGGTCTTGGAAAAGGAAATAAATACCTGATGGGAGCTCCAGTAGTATTTATATCAAAAGTTAATGAGACTTTGTATTAATTTTAGTAACTTTTGTAACAGCACCCTAATAATCTTCTGTCTTCGGGGATGAGAAGAATCTATTTCCAAAAGTGACTGAAGCTTAGCCTCCCATCCTCAGTTATGGGATTTATGTAAGATGTAGGAAGCACCTGTTAATATGCTGAGATGTTCATATTCTGCTCTGAGCTTGTTCTAGAAAATCACACACTATTTCCTCAAGGAGATTTGGGTGTCATTCCAGTGAACGTGAAGTTCATCCCTGCTTATGGAAGCTCCACAGAATGTCAGGAGGAGTGTAGGAGTGAGCCTTCTGTCTCTGGACAAGGTCAGGTCACATCTTGCACCAGGAGGAGCTTCGTTAACGTGAAAAACTGTGTATTTTGGCTGAAGGAACATGTCACATTTTGTCTATGTCCCAGGGCTTAGTGAGTAAGGAAATCACCAGTTGCTGCCTGAGGTTTCTTTTGCAAGTGTTGTTTTAATACTTTCTCCAACCATGTTAAAATGTGAGTTTGTTCTCTGCAGTGAGCTCTGTGATGGGGGTCTGAAACTGAGGATGCAGAAGTATTGCATCTACCTGTTTCATTCTTTAACAATAAAAATCATGTTTGCAGCTCATTAAAAAAAAAAAAAAAAGCAATGCAGAACACAGTGCGTATCTTTACGTGATTGTTTGATGAACATAGATTTCTCCATTTATAAATGTTTAGAAAATGGTTTCCAGAAAGCAGGCAGTGTGTTTACTGCCCTCAGCAAAGATAACCATCTGCTTACTTGCAGTGAAGTTTTGTTTTTCTCCTCTTGCCTTGCCAGGTGTGCACAGCAGAGCGTTTGCGATTGCAGTTATGAGCATTTTGAAGTGGCACACGTGACAACCTGGGACGTGTCTTGGAAATGTGGGGATAATTTCATATATGCTGTTTGTTAATTGGCTTAATTTATCTTACTGTAAACACATTTGACTGAGTTGGTTCAGGCACCTTCGTGTTGAGTCTCAGGAAGATAATTCTTAGGCATCTCCATTTGAGGGGCGCTCATGTCTGGTGCATGCTTTGGATACCTGTGTGCATTTTAGGTGTTTTAAATATGAAGTTTGGGATTCACTGCCATGGTATTCAAAGACCAGTTGTTCCTTTAGGAAACTTGCTATCCATGCAACCAGAGAAGGAGTGGTAAACGCCACCAGTGTAGTCCATGTTAAGTGCAGAGTTTTTACTGTTTTTCTTGACTTTTCATCCTCCCACCTGTGTATTTAATGCAGCATTATTTCTTTATGAGGTGAAAAAAGCAGTAGAAAATATAAAATGTTTTTAAAGGATTTACTGTATTCTTTTTTCAATAGTTTCCTTATGTGCTAAGGCTTTGCTTTGCGTTTTACATCTCTTTATGAATTGGCAGGGACTGAGAAAGCATAACTGAGATCATTGTGTATCGCTGAAGTGAATATAAGTTATTCTTATGTGATTTAAGGATCAAGCAAATGAAGAACTGGTGAAAAGGTAGATACTGTAACAGGGTTTTTATAATTTAATTGCTCAGTGATGCTAATCAGCAGTAGTCACTGTTGTCATGGATTTCCTGTGTGGAACTGGATGACTGTTATAGTGTTACAGAATGGTTTGGGTTGGAAGGGACCTTAAAGGTCATCTTGTTCCACCGCCTTTGCCATGGGCAGAGATGCCACTCATGAAATCAGGTTGCTCAGGGCCCCATCCAGTCTAGCCTTGAACAGTTCCAGGAATGGGGCATCCATGATTTCTCTGTAAAACCCATTGCAGTGCTTAGTGTTAGATAGTGTTGTTCCCAGGTGCACTAAAGTATGCACATTTGACACTTTCCATGGTGGTTAATCTATGTGTTTGAAAGTCAAAGAGCTTTTAAAGTTTGAAATGCTGGCACTTTTCTACAATGTGTCCTTTTTAAGGTATGATGTTTTCTTTTGGAAGAAAAGTAATAAATTTGGAAGACCTATTTGTTTGCAGAAACTACAGTAGGGTTTTTGGTTGTCTTTAAATCTGAGAACAACATGCTGTCATCAGCTATTATTGTAAGGGAATACAGTTTTTCCTTCCTGATGATATCCTACATGTTTAGATAATTGAAACAGTCATACTGAAGGAATATGATATTGCATCTATTAGAAACAAGTATAGCAAGAATGTGAGCAATTTAAAAGCAAAGCCATGAGGACAATCTAATTTTGATCTTACTTAGCCGAATTCCCTGGCTCTTAGGAAATACCTACATTGGATACATCTTGTTGACAGTTGAAAAGGAAAATATATTAATTATAAAAATAAATCACATGGAATAGTAGTGTGGCTATATGACCTTTTTGCATGTCTCTTTATCATCTGTATCAGTGGAGATTCAAGTGATTTATTATTTAAAATTAAACAAACAGGTTTTTTGGCAGTGACAAATGTATTTTTTCAGCAGTATGTCTTTGTGTTTCGAAGCTGAAAAATGACTTGGTTAGTATTAAGTTTTTTATTTCTATTACCTTCATTTTTTCAATGTAAGCTAGAACTTTGTTACAATCATAGAAATTGTATGGATCTGTAACTGTAGCAAAAGCTCTGGAGTCATCCATGTCTGTATCTTTTGTGCAAAATTCTTTTTTTTTTTTTAAATTAAGTTTTTCACTTAGTGGGCAAAGCCTTACACTTGAACATGTCCTCTAGTAAGTAACTCACAGCCTACATAGGATACGAATTTGTTTACTGAAATTATCCCCTATTCTGATAACATTTCAGCCAAGCACAGTGTAAGACTCACTGCTGTTCATGGAGGCTACATACTTAAAATCCTTTTATTGATATGTATATAGAAGATATTCAAGTGAGCTGTAAAATAGGAAATATGGAATGAATAAATACTGATCCTTGATCTGAAGATAGATCTCCATCCAAGGGCAAGATGGATTTTGCCCTTGCTAAAGGAACCTCTCAGGTTGTATTGGTTTCTGGCAAGATCCTAAAGGAAAAGAGGATTTGAAGGAACAAGGATAGAAGAAAAAATAACCTGAGCACCGGTGATGAAGCTTTCAGACTGGGGAGGCCCAGGCAGAATAAAGTGTAAGGAAAGAGAGGGGGAGCTCAATAAGGTTGCTGAATTTGAGTTGCCCCACTATTCTGAGGTGAATAAATCTGTTTACGGGAAAAGATGAATGTACACCACAGCTGTGCTACCTGTTGAATGCAAGATTGACTTGCTGAGCATGCCTTAGTGCTTTATAATGGTGTGTGTTTGGTAAACAGTTTTAAACTTACTTCTTTTTTTGTTTGTGTAATGTTGCAGGTTCGTGGGAGCAAAGGCGAGGTCCTTTATATCCTGGATGCGAGCAATCCCCGCCATTCCAACTGGCTGCGCTTTGTCCACGAGGCTCCATCCCAGGAACAGAAGAACCTGGCAGCCATCCAGGTAGATTTGGTGGATTCCTACCATTTGCCTCCTGTTATTGATCTAGTAATTTGATCTCCTCTTTGGTCTCTGTTTCTTGCAACAAAATTGTAAGGTGTAAGAGAAGTAGCAAACTGCTTTCCCGTTTCTATCTTTCTTTTTAGAATTGAACTCATGTTTAAGTGTAATACCATAAATAAGATTGATATGATGAAAGAATCTGATTGAATCTGATATTATTTTAAAGGTTTATATTAATCCACTGTGATGAAATTGCATTGAATCACTTACATGAACCATTTCTCCTGATTTGAAGTGAACAGTGTACATAAAAGTAATTTCCAGAGTAGTTAACTCACAACGGTAACAACAGTTTAATTTTCTCACTACTGTCAAGTTAAGCTTTTGCCTGGATATGGTTGTTTTCTTGGCACTGTGGAAACTGAAAAGGTAACTATATACCTGGTTGAATCAGGACTAATTATTTAGGTGCCTATTTGTGTTCTGTGCTAAACTCAGGTATGGATTTAGGTGTGTGAAAAACAGAATTGTGCATTTGACTTATAGTTTGAAATTTAATATAAAAGTGAGACAGGCTTGAAAGGAAGTATGGTGCATAAAATATTTCAGTAGAAAACAGAGAATTGAAGGATCTAATTATCTGATAGTATGATCATGTAATACTGTAGGATAAATTAACAGAAAAATAATTTTCTAGTCTTTGCTGTTGATCTGAACCTACCCACTTTATTTTTGCATTTTTATAGTTGTCATTTGCAGCACTCTGTGGTAATGAATTCCACTGTTTCAATTACACATTATGTTGAAGTATACTTCTGTTTTTCTTCTAGAAACTTCTTAGTTTCACTTGACACCCTAGTCTTTGTATATAGCAGTGAGTAGTTGCTTTACCTCTCATCCCTGAGGAGTCTCAAGCACTCTCGGTAATTAGCACATCATGAGTGCACGGGCAATGACAGCAAGTGCAAAGTCAGCTTCTCAAGAGGGAGCAGTGGGAAACATCCATGTTCACTATGGTATTTCCAATGAAACACTCAGTAAAATGACCCCAGCTTCGCAATAGCTATTTTAATGGAATATCCAGTGTGTACCAGTGGGTTTCTTGATAAGGAAAGGGACCCCAGCAGCACCTCTGCTGGGGTCTTGCTTCTCCATCTCCCCCAGGGACACCTGAGTGCTCTCCATCTTGGAAAGGCATTGTTATTCTGGTCATGTCTTTCCTCATGCTGCCTGCAGGACCTTTCCTGTGCTTGTGGTTTTGTCTTCTCCTGCCTTGGCCTCCAGGAACTCATCTCCGTGCACTTTTTGGATTGTGGTTTCTGCCTTCCCAGATATTGTCAATATTGGTTTTACTCTGGAAAACACGACAGCCTGGAGCGGCAGGCAAAGACCAGGGAAGGGGGTGGGCTTGTTTGGGGAGGTAGCAAAGGAGAACTGGTGTAACAGGTGGGCTGAAGAGCTAGCTTGGTGCCAGGAAATTGGAGACAGAGGGAAGTCAGGTAACTTTTAAAGGAGTGGTTGTGGGCACAAGGAAACTGGGTAAGGAGTAAGAAGGCTGGGTTGGAGCCAGCTGGACAAGCTCAGAAGGATGTAAAAGCCCTACATTCCCTCAGGTAACAAAAGACTATGTGTTGCTTCCTTCTGCTGTGTTTTAAGCTTTCAGAAGTGATGACATATTGGTGATGGCACTTTTGGATGAAGGTGTGATGGGCTGTCAGTGACCCCATGTTACCTCTCAGCCTCCCCTCTTCCAAAGCACATGTGAAAAGTGTGCATGTGTGGAATAGCCAAGAATCTGCATGGGAGAGGTGCCTGGAGTGGAGCAAAAGTGAGGTAACAAGAGAACTGTATTTGCTGGGCAGTGTAAAAGATGACAGTGAAGGCGGGGAGAGAGAAACAAAGTTGAATAATAAACCAGGAATTGTGTGAAGGGAAGTTGTGGTGCCACCAGGACCAGCACTTGGAGTTCTCCCCCAAGGACTGTTGTTGCCTGCTGCAGGTGGACAGTGTTAGGAAAACAGCCTGAGTAGTCTAAGCAGGCAGGCAGGTGGAACAACTGCAAGTGTTTTCTTGGAAAATGGGGAGATTATTAAAATTATTTCAGAGGTTTCTTACTATGTTTACTGTGCTTGCATGTGTGTGGATTAATGTGCTTCATGCATGTGCTTCTGGATAAGAGGGAGAGAAGTAATTCTTTTGTGGTTTCTGGAGAACTTCCATTGGTTTCACTGAAAATGCTGCCTCTAGGAGCTACTACAGCGTGGGTATATCTTGATTAATTAGTCTATATATATATATATACCTGGCTATTAGCATTTGTTTGGCTGGAGAAGCCAGACAAATTAACCCTTGAGGACAAATGAGTTTGGATTGGGTTTGGCACTAAGGCTTTTCAACGCAATTGCAACCAAGAGCACTCAGGCACTGACAGTCCTTAGTACTTCTTTCATTACTCTTTTTCCTAACCAAAAGTACAGAAATGGGTACTAACCAGGATGTTTTTAGACACAGGGCTGTGAAATAAGCCCCAGATGCATGTAGAGAAAGTACAGAGATGGTGAGGATGCAGCAGTATTAATAAAAGCATGGTTGTTGGGGTTCATGAACCTGCTCTTTGTTAACCTGAATAATTAGTTCTGGTTGCTCTTTTCTGTGATTTACTGTGTAGTGTGAGGTGTGTCACGTGATCTAATGGAAAGGTGTGCTATTTGATTCTTTAATGAGTAAGTTTGGGACTTTATTTCTGCCTGGGATACATGGCTTTTCCTTTTTTGTTTTTAATTCTCAAAATTTTTAATTTTTAAAATTGTTTTTTTTTTGCAAGCCAGTAATAGGTATGTGCTTCCCTTCATAAGGTTGTCTTGCTTTTAGAATAAGGTTGTCCTAAACAGTGATGTATTGGAGGTTTACCCCAGTGGTTTTATCCTGTGTAAGTGGAGACTGACTGTAGAAAGACCTTTTACTTTTCCTCATGTCGAGAGGATGTTTGGAGTTTAGACTGCAGTAAATTAAAGGTCTCTGCAAGTTGACAGAGACATATGAAAACCAGCAACTTATAGCCGTGTGCAGAAGTTAGGTTGGAATGCTGATGGATATCTGGAGCGCAGAATAGATCTGGAGGAAAAAAAAGGCATAATTTTCTTTGTTTTCCAGTGCTGTTGTTGAGATAAGGACAGAAAAGTGGTGCATCCTTGAAAGCAGCAGCTCCATCAGGTCTGCTGAATTAAGAAGATTTCACTCTTGTGTGACAATATCTTGTATAATATATACCAGACCTTCTATAGCTCAAGGAATGCTACATCCCTGTTGGCAGTGTGAATTAATCTTAGTATATTACAAAAATTAAAAATCATTATCTTGTCCTTGCTCAGGGAAGCTTGTTACAAAATATATGGCTGGGTGCAGTGGAAAGAAGCTTCAGTTAACTTTGCTGGATGTTAATCAGATAAGCTTTAAGATTTGTGATAGAACGTGGGAGTCTTCAGTGCATAACAATGAGTCTCCTGCAGCGTTTTGGGTAGTACCTAAAGTAGTTGGTTCACATATGGCAAAAAGAAAAGGCATCTCTGAGTATCACTTTAGGAGACAGATGGTTTTGCTGTGGATTTCCTCCCCTTATTCCCCACCGTGCCAACCTTGGTTACTTTAATTAAATATTGTCAAAGACTAAAGTTGTCAGTTCGTGTGTCTGGAAGCTTGTTGAGTCATTGTCAAGGTTTTGGAGCTTATTGTTATGTAGTTTGTCCTGTCGAGCAGAATGTGGTCTGCATCTCTTGGCCTTTTGTGGATCCAGTCTGCACTGATTTAAACCAGCAGAAGGTTTACAGTGTGTTTTCCAGATGTGCCTGCTCGTTTGGTAGTGGAGACAGCTGAGCCTGCTGGAGAAGGCTGGGAACCTTAAGGAGAAAGAGAGAAGATAACACTGTGTAAACATGCTGCCGAAAGCTGTGTTAGAACTGATGCAGCCAACAGAGCTAAAGCTGTGTCAGTTATCTACATTTTGCTGTTTTGCTAATGCTCAAATATTCCATTTTCAAACTCTGAAGTTCTTGTCAAGCAGAGTGTGGCAGGAGAGGACTTAAGTGCTACCTTCACCTTGATCTGAACTACAGTGCATAATGGAAAAACCTCCCAAGTGAGGCAGGAGAATATTTCCCTAATACCAGCATAGAAATGCACTTTATCCATGAAGCCTCACTGGGAAAGAAGACTTAGAAAGGCTGTTGTAGCATTGTGCTTACTGAGGAATTGAGCCAACTCTTCCATTGTTGAGGGGTGATAATAGTTCTGGGTCCCATACTTGTGTCTGGATTTCTCCTTTTCTGAGGTAACTATTTATTGTTTGTACTTACTGTATGCAACAGGAAGGAGAAAATATTTTCTACCTGGCTGTGGAAGATATTGAAACAGACACAGAACTTCTGATTGGGTACTTGGACAGTGACATGGAAGAAGAGGAAGAGGAGGAGGAAGACGTAACTGTTATCCAGGAAGTTGAAGACAGTGGCAACAATAAAGAAATGCAGCCATCTGGTGAAAAAATTGCAGGTGAGCAAGATGTTAGAAAATAGGGTGACTTGAGAGCTGAAAAGAGTAACAAAGGAGAAAGAGAACTTTGACTGCATAGGACTGGGGAAATGGAAGGTTTCTTGGGTTTTATCTGAGTTCTTGTATGAATTATCTCTTTATTTTGTTTTGACTTGAGATTCTTTTCTGTCTAATAAAAACCAACTATTCCTGTGAATTACTGGGTAATAAGTGAGCCTAGATGTCATAAGTAGTAACTATTAATTTTTTAACTAAAGACAGAGCTTGTTTCACCTGACACAGCCTACGTTTTTACTCTGTCGGGGTTACTTTCCTTCTTGCTTAGAAGGGAGAGAAATAAACTTTTTCCTAAAGCTGTTCAGCCAATCCTAAAGGTGAGGTGTTTAAACAAAGGAAGGTGACCTGAGCTGTTGGGGGAATTCTCAGCATCTTTGTCCAAGTAGAGACAACCTGCATGACTAATTGGGGCCAACAGCCTAAGTCACACCCATCTTAATACTTTGCCTCCATTTGCAGTAATGCTGATGGTAATCCACTCAAGATAGGCTGTTTATAATCCATTCAGAGACAATGTCTTTTGGGAATTTCAGGATGCCATTTTGCAGTAATCTGTTTCTGGCAGAAAATCTCTCTTAATGTAACCAAAATATTGCCTGAAAACGACTACTTTCTGTTGGTTTTGCCTCCAATCGTGCAGATCCCCTCACCTGTAAAGAGGACCATGCATGCCCACACTGTGAGTCCAGTTTTGCTAGCCAGGAGATTCTGGCTGAACATCTGCAGACTTTGCACCAAAAGCCCAGTGAGGAAAAGGAATTTAAGTGCCGAAATTGTGGAAAGAAATTCCCTGTTAAACAAGCTCTACAAAGACAGTGAGTAGAAACAGGAGTATTTTTTCAGGCATCATTTCAATTGATTTCATTCAATCATTTATTTCTCTTGAATCTTAACTTAATATTTAATTTTTATGCTTCTGTGTTTGTACCCTTACTCTGCTCTAGCCTTTTAATATGTTAATTTCTTGTATTTGTGGGAGACTTCAATTTGAATAGCAAAAATGTTGCTAAATTTTTATATTTAAAAATCATACACTGTAGACCAGATCAAAGCTGCAGTTTGGTGCAGAACTACTGGTCTCCATCAGTGGAATATTTAGCAGTTTAGGAGGTGTAATTTTTAAGCTCTGGGTGTTTTGTCACTAAAGTTATATACCTTTCAATTATACTTTTGTGCAAAAACATAACTGGTTTTGTCTTTTGTTGTTTATATATTTTTAATGGCAATTAAATAGATATATTACATTATCTTACACATTTAATTACAGATGATGCATTGGATGTTTAAGTGATTATAGATAGTATGATTAATGTAACTCTGTTGTATTGGAAAGAAACACAGTGCACAGAATGCACTTAAGGCTGCTTTTGTAATAAATTGATATTTTTTGCATCTGAATGATGTTGACGTTCCTAGAGCTGGCAGCAGAGATCTGTGTTCTTTCATAGAAATAAATAAAATTGTATAGCAGAGAAGTATTTGATGGAGGCAATTAAATATTTTGTCTTGAATCTAGCCAAGTTCCCTCCAGTCTATAGTAGAAGTTGGGTGTGTACTGTGTATTTACATCAAGCCAGGTAAGATTAATCCGTGTGAGGGAACAGCAGTGTGATCCTGACTCTTGCTGTTTATGCCTTTGATTAGTCCCACTAAATTCCAGGAGACTTCATACATGAGATAGGTTCCTCACCTACTTGAAAATTTGTAGAGGGGTGTGTGTATGTATATATATATGTGTGTGTGTGTATATATGTTTTTAGCTACAGCAAGGCTATGTAAGTTGTAGAATGTCACACTTATTTTCTTTCTTCTTTTATTTGTCTTTTAGTGTCCTGCAGTGCACAGAGAACATCAGCCCAGGAGAGTCCTCCAGAAGCTTCCAGTGCTCAGTTTGCAATACTGCCTTCAGCTCAGAATCGAGGTTTTGTGTCCCAGTTACTGGACTGCTGTCATAGCATTGCTGGGCTGCCTTTGCATGCTCTCTTTCCAGCTTGTTAGTGTGTGGAAATCCTAACAGGGACAGGAATCAAATGCTTTCCTTCCTTTCTGCTGTAAGTAATGCATGAGGTGGCTTTGGGACTCCGCGGTGCAGCGTTCAGCTCAGAGTACTTGCTGTGTGTCTGCTTTCTGGAGATACTGCTTTATGTGTTGTTTTTTTCCCGTTATTTGTAATTCCATATAGTTATGAGCAGCACAAGGAGGCGTGCAGAGGGGATGCCAGGTTCATCTGCAAGGCAGAAAGCTGTGGGAAGAGGTTCAAGAGTAAGGATGCCCTAAAAAAGCACAAAGAAAATGTTCACAGCGGTAAGAAAAAGCTTAATGCTTCCGCAGAGAAAACCCCCTCTAACGTGTCCACATCCTTAAATTTGCAAGTCAGAGTAAACATTGTCTTTGGTTTCTTTTTTTAATGGATTCATTTGTACCAAAATGAAAATTAAGAAGTAACTAACTGCAGGAGTAACTATTCCTCCTCCCTCAGGGAGAAATTACTGTAAAGCAGATGAATCATTAGTCTTCTGCAGGAAATGTAATAGGCATCTTGAGAAGTTTAAGGCCGGCAAAGGTTAGATGGAGCAAAATGTTTCAGTAGTGGGGAAAATCAACCCTTTTTGACACTGCACAAACTGCTAAAGGAATTGGTGAGTTCTTGATTTTTTGGGTATTTTCAGGACACAGTGGGTTGTCTTTTCTGGAAGACATGCTTCCTGAATGAATAGGCTTAATGAGGGTGTTGCATAAAATTCTATAGTCTCTGTTGTGCTGGAAGCCAGACCAGACAATCCACTGGTCCTCTCAGGCCCTGGTGTTTTTATATCTGTGCACTGCAAATCAATAGTTTTCAATTGAACTTGATTCTCTTTTTTATTTTGTGAAAGGGCAAAATACTGCTTTCATGTCCACAGTGCAGATCTCAGTTCTGGCATTCTGCTCTCTGCATGTTCCATCTCCATGTCTGTGGAAGATCCCTACTGTGGGGACAGCAGAATTCCGGAGTGCACAGAAAAGTTGTGCATATGAGTTAATGATGGCACCACTGAGATGCATTTGAAGATTTTCATTACGTGAAATCGCTTTCTCCTGACAAACCCTTGTATGATCATACAAAAAATACCTTCCATAATCATTCTTATACAAGGTTATTTCCTTTTTTCAGTATTAGTAAGAACTTTTCTCAATATATTTAGGCTTAGCTCTGGTCAATTATGTAATGGAATTCCTATAGCTACCTTCCTTTCCTCTCAAAAGGTCTCATTAATGTCCTTGTGAGTTGAAGGACTAAGTGTATTCCTGTGTTATGTGTGTATTTGCATATATAAATGCTTGTCTTAAGTCTTGTAACAGCAAATGTGTTTGTGAGATTTAATACTTTTTTAATCTACACATTTAATTATTGAACCAATGGCTGGACAAGGTGCATTGTAGTAAGAAGAATCAACATAATAGGAATTCTTCATCTTTGGTCTGTGTCCATGCTTTTTAGTGTCCACTGTAGCATGAACATGTTGTACGTAGGATAGGAACTATCCTGCATGGGCATGTAATTATAAACAAAGAATTAGATTTATAGTGGCTTTATCTTGTAATAAAATGGCATTGTGGGTTACTAAAATGAATTTCTAAAGGTAAGTAATAGATAAAACCAATTAAGTGGCCTGTCACTTTTTAAAAGAGCTGTGAAAAGAGAAAGAAAATGAATCTGTTATCTGACCTGTAGCTGTTTTCTAATTTACGTTTTAGTTGAGATTTGAATTTGTGATCTAGTGCCAGTAGGATTTCCCTGTTTTGTTCATTTAAAGATCATTAATGAGATATTATTTTATATAGTAAGAAGCTTGATGCTTTCTAAATAAACGAAGATGGAAAATGGTGGCTTTGACTTCAGTTTGGGATATTTTTTTGTTGTTGCTGCACTAACTCCTGTATTGACTTCTGGACAAAATGAACTGTTCAGTTCTGCAGTGAGTTGTTCCTAGATGTGAATTATGCTCTTCATATAGGATTGGTGAGGTATGATAACATCTATTTGAAGGTTTTTTTTCTTCATTGTTATGGTTTTCTTGATTTACATTCCATCAGTAACTGGCTTGTTGGACACCCACAGAGAACTCCTGATACGGAACACTTTGAAGATGGGCTACAAATGTTAAAAATCTAATGTCAGTTGAATGACCTGTGAAAAGTCACAGGCTCAGTGAAAATATTTAGGTTCTTTCTTAGCACTTCCTTTTTAAGATGTTGGTGGTATTTTGTTTCTGTTTCAGGAAATTCTAGGAAGAAGCTGATGTGTTCAGTGTGCAATAAGAAATGTTCCTCAGCAACAAATCTCCAAGAGCATCGAAAGGTCAGTGAGATGAAGGCTGACTCACAGCAGGCATTGACTTCCCTGAGCTGCGAGGCTGTGCTGCTCAGGTCACTTGAAAGCTGCTGTAATGCAAGCCTTGGGTAATCTTTCCTGGTTACAAACCCAGCAGCTTTTAGTGGCGCTGCTTATTTTTGTAATCGTACTTGGTTAAACCAAAAAGCTTCCTAAAGTTTTAGTGCCTCTTTTACCCAATGCAGATATGTTTGTGCTTTGATCGTTCATGCATCCCAGCATTAAGTCGGAGCTGCCCACAGTTCTTCAGCATTCTTAAACACTAAACTCAATCTGAAGTGTGTTATGTAATGACAGCATACAGACAGACCATAAAATAGGTTCATGCGCCTTCAGTTTTCATGCAAAATACAGTCAGTGCTTTCTGCATACCATAAGGTCTTATTTGCATTGTAGTTAGACAGTAATAAAATAATTTCTTCCTCAAACCCGAATTCTTAATGTCTTTTTGTTTATGCACATAATATTGTATAACCAGAACAGGAGGGGTTAACAGTTGGAAAAGCATCTGTTGAAGGTAAGGGTGTTCATGCAGAAATACAGATGGACTATGAATATGAGATTCTGAAGCCATGATACTAAAAGGAAGTCCCTGCAAGATTAATTTGATAAATCACTAAAACCCAGGAGATTCTGTTTTTGCAAAAAGCTGCATTGTACTGTTTATCAGATTAACTGTAAGTCCTGGTTATAACCTGGATCAATTGAGGATATAGATGATATCAATTAAAATACATTGTTGCAAAGGAAATGGTGAGGCCCCTCCTTTTAAACTTGTTTTGCTCCTTGCCTGTGTTACTTGTCCATTCTTGTCTAACTTTGTTACTCCTCAGATCAAATCCTGGTGTGCCTTGCCACACATGTAGTTAAAACCTTTATGCGCTGATGCACCTTTCACACATCAGGCCCTGAAAATGCAGAATATCCTGGTTAGTGTGTCCATTTCATTAAAATGTTCTGTTTCAGTAGTTATAATTCTGTGCAGACATCGTCACCCACACTAACCAGCTTCTCAAATAGCATTGAACGTGTCAGTTGAGCACTTACTCATTTTAAGAATCACCGTGAAGATTTCGTGCATCAAACTTTGTTTACTCTTCTTGATTGGCTCCTCTTTTAAAATATCCAGGAAACAGATATTCCAGATTCACTCACATATCAGGTAGTGAAGGAGATTGCACACAGTAGGACGCATGTTTGTCTGTCTGCTTTAATTACTTTGCTTTTGTGGGAAGTGGGGCAGGATCATCATTGCCAGAAATATTTATACGGGCAATAAAACCAGTAAGAAAACAATTGGTGACAGTGGGAGAAAGAAATGTTTTTTTGCCTCTACACATTTCCTGTCAATGTAAAGAACTAAAAGCAGAGAATAAAAAGGGTGAAGTATAACAAGAAATCAGTCCAAACAACAGAAAGAGATAAACATGGCAAACACAGAGAGAGGAGGTGAAGAGGGTGGCTGTAGGGGATTGATATATGTTTACTTTCTGAAGACATGATCTGCAGCTTTCATGCTATCTTTGATTTCAACTCATTTTTATCTTCGTGTGTCTTGTGCATTGCTTGTGCCTTAAATGTCTAAAGATCAGCCCTTCTGTAGCCATACACAATTCACCTTTGCTGTCATCAGCTTCTGTCCCTTAATCTTACCTTCTTGTTTTTCAGACTCTTGCTTGTAACATGTTAATTTTTGGTGTAATGCCTTTTTTTTATATTTTATGTTATGTCAGTAAATTCAAGGAAATGCAGGACTGTGGGTATCCCCAGTTCTCTTTTGTCTTATTTTTCAGTTGTACATTACTGTCTTCTATTTGGTATTTACTGCAGTCCATAGTTTGGGCTGTTAAGTGATATGATGGTATAAACAAAATTGAATTCCCAGCTACACAACTCAGGAAATGCTGTACAGGAGCTTACAGAAGACTGGGTAATAGAATGAACAAATTTGTTGTAAGATTTCTTTTCTGTAAGTTTGTGATAGAACAAACAAAACACCATCTGAACTGTATTCTGAGACCAAGTTCTAAAGTTTGAGTAAAATGCAAAGTTCAAGCACTCAACAGTGACAATAATGAGCAAGGAAGCAAGGGGACTTCTTATCTTCACTGATACAGATTCTTCCTAAAGGATTCTTTTTAATATAAAGGCCTCATGTTTTGGATTTGAATTGCTCACAGGAGCTTAAGCTTAGAGGTGAGCACATGTATGTGAGTAGCACAACATTTAGTCCTTGATGACCTTCTGTGCTGCAGTGTTGAAAATACTGCATTTACAGGTTGAGACACTGCTTCCTCTCCACTGTCTTGTATCTAAAAGCTTTTAAGAGAAACAAGCCAGCAGGAGTTTGGTAGTTCTTGTGTTCTGAAATTCGTACAGAAGCGATGAAGTAGTTTTCTGTGTTGTTTTTGCCAGTAAGACTAGAAGAAAGTGTTCTGAGAAGTTATTCTTCATCTATTTTTTTAATGCTTTCCTAAAAATCAGATCCTTTTAAAAGGATCCGACAGCTAGAAACACAGGTTATGCAAGTTTGCAGCATCGTTGTAGTGCTAATTTTTTGTTTTGAATTATGAATTTTTATTTTTTGGGGGATGATGTTTCTTTCACCAAGTGACCAGCCAAGGGGAAATCACAGAATATTTATGATAATTAATATGGCAACTGGCTACTAAATAGTTAGTTTGTTAGGGAATTTCTGTATATGTAAGATGCATGATCTGGTTTGAGACATGCATTTAATTATCATTAAACACTCATTTTGCAGGTCCACGAGACCTTTGAGTGTCAGGAGTGTGACAAGAAATTTATTTCGGCGAACCAGCTGAAACGTCACATGATAACTCACTCAGGTAATGTACAAAAATAACTCAAACCCATGGATATGTGGATTGTATTTAATGTACATGGAATTTTACCTGAACTAGGTTCTTATAGAAGGCTTGATGAAATCTGTGTTGTGCTGAGCTGGTCAAGCAAATCTCAGGTTCCAAGGAGACTATCTAAGCTATCCTATCTAAACCTTTCAAAAATCCAAGTGTAGTGCTGTAGTCTTCTCCGGATTGCTGCTTCGTCAGGCTGTTTTGTTGTGCCAGCTGGGGTACCAGGTCAGTGAGCTGCGATGGGGCAAAAGATGGTTACATGGCTTATAGAGGAGGGGAAAAACTAGAGAGTGAAGAGAAGAGGATGGGATCCTGGGGCATGCTGTCAGTGATCTGTGGTCAAAAGGGAAACATTCGTGTATGTTTCAATGGGGCCGTGTTCCCGTTCCATAGACCATCCAGATATTTCCCTGTGCCCCGTGCTCTGCCAGCACAGGTCACTGTGAGCAGGGAGTGGCTGCTCCCTGGGTTTGGCAGCATGACATAGATCATCTCTGCCAGGTTTTTCATTGCAGTCCGGCATTTTCTGTGTCCTTCATTGGTGATCAGAAACATCAAGCAACACAATGGGAACACAAACATCCTTCTGTTAAATGCATTAGCATTGAAATAAATGCAGGTTTTTACAGCTGCACAGGCTTACAGTTGAACTGTTTTCTTGGTATCGGTCCACACCAAAAGCTCTTTTCTGCTAACATAATCTGTATCTCAGAGGCTCCTGGCTTTCTTCTGACACTTTTGGATGAGCATTAGTGTAGTTAAGTTGCAGTCACCAGTTGAAGCAGGAAGGCTTTTTGCATAGGAACCCTTGGGTTTGGAAGCTAATATGTATATTGTTAATTAAGTTTTAAAACATTTAAACTGTCATGCCCTCTTTCACATTTGTAATCTGGAAACAGAGTTTTCCTCTTTGAAGTCGTTCTCTTTTGATTTAAGCTAATTAATCAGAATTCAGTTTTAGCAATGAGTATTGCAAAGAATGTGCCAATTTCTTTAGATACACCATGGCTCATCTTTTGTGAAGTGACTTAACTGTCTAACATAAAGGGCATTAGATGTCTTTCTAATTGGTTTAATCTTAATTGGGTTGACTTAATTGCAAAAATCTCTCTGAGGAGATGACTGTCTCTGCCTTTCATCTTCTCGCCCTGTATAAACAGGAGATTAAATGTCCCCCACTCATTTTCTGCAGAAAAACGCCCCTACACCTGCGAGGTTTGCAATAAGTCCTTCAAACGACTTGATCAAGTGACTGCACACAAAATAATACACAGTGAAGATAAACCTTATAAATGCAAGCTTTGTGGAAAGGGATTTGCCCACAGAAATGTTTACAAGAATCACAAGAAGGTAAAGCACTCTGCTGTTGTTGTTTACAGGTCTGCCGGCCTCAGATTTGCAGATTTTTTTTTTTCTTCTTGGAAGTGGTTCATCATTAAGCTCTGCCATGCTTATAAACATGGGATTAAAGTATTGGAGAATGTAGTGTTAGTGTTCTTTGTTATATCCAAAGTCTCAAAATACTAAATCAATTCTAGTAAACAAAAAAGTTAAATAGGCAGAAGTAAATCACAGTTGCTTGGTCAAAAGCATCAAATAAATCCGATTTTGAATTTTCTGGGAGTTTTTTTGTATTGTTTTGGTGGGTGGTTTTGATGTTTTTTGGTTTTGTTTTTTTTTAAATACTAGGTTAACAAGTTAAAAGTGTAACTGATTGAAAATGTCTTCAAATTTATTTTTTTTTAAAATACCACAGTTGAATAAAACTAAGTGTAGTCCTTTTGCAGTCATTGTTGGACTTAGCAGCAGATGCTTTCAAACTACACTAGATTTAAACTTGTTAGTGCTCACATAGTAAAACAACACCAGAAGAAAGGTTACCTGAAAAATAGGTTCACAGAGGGTTGTTCTGCTTGTGTTTAATTTAAGCTCAAATCTCCTTGGCTTAATTTCTATAATGCCTGTCACTAGTTTTAACCTGGGTTTAAATTTTTAATGGCAAGTCTGTATCCATGACTGCTGTTTCAGAATCACAAGACTGTAAAAAACCCTATACAAACTCCACCCTGATATCCCCATTCTTACAAGTCTTTCACAGTTTGGCTTGTGTTATATGCCATCTGGGAATTTGGCACAGGATCTTTGCACCATCTCTTGCACTTGGAGCCATAAATCATGTCAGAGCAGGAATAATGCCCCTTGCAGGATGGGATGGATTGGTGATGACCATCTCACATGCAGCAGCCTGCTGAAGGACAAGATTAGCTCCCAAACGTGCTCTCATTGCATTTTATGGTTTGGACTTCAAGAAAACAGCACAGAATCTCACAAATTGGACATGTTCTAGGGAAAATGCATAACATACCATCTAGGAAGATACATAAGTATCTTCAGTTAATACTTCTTACGTGTTTCTTTGTCTTAATTTGCCATTGGTGACTGGTAGGGAGTTTGGGTTGAAAATGGACTTGAGGATTAAGTATGAATGAGTAAACACTTTGACCCAATTCTGTGTTTAAAGCAGCAGCACCACTAGCATAAGAAAGGATTACAGGCTTCACTTAATGGGAAAAATATTAAAATTCAGACAGATTTAGAGAGTTCCTAATTTTGACAGAATTCCTTAAAACATGTTGGAATGCTTGTTTCCTGGACCTGCTTGCACATAGTACTGGCTGTAAATCAACTCTGTTCTGTACTGAAAGAAACTTGTTGCTGTGTTTACATAAAGATTCCCCAAACAGCTGTAATATTCCCCCATGGGCCTCCACACTCACTTGTTCCACAAAGAAGTGAACATGAGAGACAAGAGACTAACTTAGATGGCCTGAATTATTATTTTTTTTTTAGACACACCTCTCTCCATTGGGTAAACAGCATGAGGAGAGGCAGGAGACAAGAGGGGAGTATGGATGTGTATGCACAAAAACCCGTTGTCACATATATAACTCAAGGGTGTGGTGGGTTGGGATGCCAAAATAGTTTAAAGTGCCATGATTTTGGGAAGGCTGCACTACTCCTAGGGAAAGAGGACAATGGTTCTTTTTCTTGTTTGCAGGAACGTAGAAACAATTTTTAATTGTGTATCATATTAATATATTTCTTCAGCTTGGAGTTTTGATGATTTTTTTAGCTGTGTATTCCTTTAAGAGGTACTCCTAAGTTTCATTCTCTTTTTGAAGGAGAAAAGTTGAACTCTAAATAATTTCAGGGTGCTTTTTTGAGTTCAAGTTACTAGTTGGTAACAGGGAGCTTAGAAACCTTCAGTAGGAATGCTGGGTATAGTAGTTAAAAACACTTAAACCAACAGCATTTCACAGCAAACAGGCCTTAAAGTTTGAAAGCAACATGTTTAAAAAAACACTTGGGATTTTGCAGCAGGCCTCCATCCTTTTTACATATTACAAGTGACAGAATAGAGATGCATTTTGTGCCTTTGAGTTCTTGATTTGTATGGAAACTTGCTGTTGTTTCTCTGGTTCCTTTATGGGGGTTATTTAACCTGATTTCATGTCGGAAGTATCAGAATAAAGATGGCTCCCACAGCATGTGTTTTTAAACATCTTTCAGGTGTGTGTGTATATTGGGTCATTTCAGCAAGGCAAGGGAACAGTAGCTGAAATGAGGAGAAAAATGGAGTATGGGCTTGTGTTGCAGACAAAAGCAGTCACCTCTCATGAAGGTTGGATCGGATGAGGGTGCATGCTCTGAGCCATGTAATGCAGATTACCTCCTTACAAGAGATGTTTTTGTTCCATCTGCTCCTTTGTTGCCGTGTATAGAGGATGAGTTCAGAGAATAAAGTATGAGGGTATGACAGTGAGCAGAAATAGGTCATCAGACACAGGATTTTAAAGGGTTTATGGTTAATCCAGGGTTGTTTGGTCCTGGGGAGCATAATGATTTGAAACAACTGTATTCCATCAGTTTATCTGTTGAGAATAAGTAGCCTTGGGCTGGGCTTAAGCCTCCACAGATGCTGTGGTAGGAAAGGCTGCCACGAAATACTCCCTAAGAGCCTGTGCTCAGTTGCTGCAGATGATCTGTGTACCCTTGCATGAGATTATGCCTAGGTAGGTGGTTTTCTTTGTAGTGAAGTTAAGATGTGAACATAAATACATATATTCTGATAAAAAGACCAGAAGAACTCTAAAGGAGATGCTAAGGGGGAGTTCTGTACAGATCTCTGTGCTCTTCAGTACTCTCACTCAGGTGGTGAGTGCTCCAAAGCAGGGCATATTTTCAATAAGCATCATGAACTTTGCGCTCGTGGAAAGTGCCAGATTGACAGCTCTGGAGACTGAACCCTTCTATTTATCCACAGAACAGGTACAGCACAGACAGCAGCACTGCCAGCTTCCCCACAGTGTCTCCTCACTATGTCTCAACCCTGTTCTGGAGGAATCCCCTGTTGAGGTGAGAAGGTAGTTCAGTCTCTTCATGTCCTGTCAATCCTTGGCCTGACTGCCCAGGCTGTGAGCAGGGTGGCAGCTCATGCAAACTGGGATGAAAACCTGTAGGACCTGGGCTGAAACATTCAGCAGATTTCATGTGACAGGAGATATATCCCACACATTTGATGGTTCTGCAGTTGCCTTTTTGCTTTAAGGGACGTAGGCTGAGGCCAAGGAACTGACTTGGAATCCAAAGCCTCTCTGTACCATTGCAGTACTCTCATTTTGGTACTATGGGTATCTAAGAGGACACTGGGGTTGAAATCCCCACAGTGCCCTTTTTCTCCACAGTTGAAGGGATAGCTATAATGGTTGCAGGGTGTTTTGAATAGCAAAAATAGATTATGTAAATACGTGCTATGCTAATATTTGCCCTTAGTCTAATTAACTCGTTTACCTAATTTCCTGCATATTATAAAACACTCACTGTCTGTCCCCTTTTCCTCCTGGCACTGCAGCTTCTAATAAGGTCCTTGTGAGCTAATACAATATTTAGACACTGATGTTTTAGAAACCTGCTTTCCTTTGCAAAAATAGTAGGAAATTTGGTAGATAATAAGTTGTACAGATTAATGTACTATCTACAGTGGGACAGCAGTTAATAACTCAGTGAAACAGGGGAAGTGCTTTGAAATGTATAAAAGTAGAATAAAGCTGGAAGTGTCGCAAGCTCTAGAAAAGAAATATGTTTCAGCAACCCTGTAGTTTGGGAGAGTCCTCCCAGCTTAGTCTTTTATTTTATTCATGGTTTTGAGGCTGTTTTTCAGCTACAATGAATTCTTCTACAGCCAACAAAAATCTCAGTATTGATGCTTCCATGCCTTTGGGGTTTTTTTTGGGTTTTGTGGGTTTTTTGTTTTGTTTTTTTTTTAATAGAAGAAACTGAAACAAGGATGCGTAAGGCTATTGTCATGATTTCAGATATTTTCTTTGCCAAATGTTAGGTGCTGTCTTGAGCATCAGGTCAATTGTAACTTCAAAAAGGGGTTTTGTGTACATGTTTTAAAGCATTTTTTCATATTAATAAGTACTCCAGACCAGTGTTAGTACAGATAGAGCAATGCAACTGAACTTATAGGTTTTTCCCTGGCTATTCTATATTTTGTCTCAGTTTACGTCTCACCTCTTGTGACACTGTGAGGGCTGGAAAGGCACAGTTATTCAGTAGCTGCTGTGCTGACTTCCAGGATTCTGGATCATGGCAGAATGATTATTTTAAATCTTCACTGCTTCCTGAATCCAGTCCAGAAAATTAGCTATAATTGCTGTAATGACAACTAATTGATTTCCATAAGCTTTTCCCCTGACGTGCTCTCTTCCATCTGCAGACCCATTCTGAGGAGAGACCATTCCAGTGTGAGGAGTGCAAGGCTTTGTTCCGAACCCCATTCTCGCTCCAGAGGCATCTGTTAATCCATAACAGTAAGTGCTAAGTCAGAGAGGAAAAAGAGCTTCCTAAGTTCTCACCCTTCACTGAGAAAAGCAGATATGTGGCACCTTGCTCCAGTATGCAACTTGCTGTGTTAAATTGGTATTAAGTTTCAACTCTAACCGCAGGCAGTTAGAAAATTCAGAACCAAATTCAAACCTTGTCTTTAAATGCACTTAAATGCAAATCCAAATAGGCTGTGGAAAATCTAGCAGTGATTTGAGGTCTGACGACAAGAGATTTATTTCTGCATTCAGTGAGATAGTGTTACCTCCATTTTAAGAAAGAAGTGGAAACAGAGATAACTTGGTGACTTACTCAGCTTTTGTGGGTAATCCAGTTTAGAGCTTGACGCTGAGATTGTCTCTTCTGTGCCAGCCCAGGCTCGTGTTTCCTGCCTCTGGCACAGAACTAACAGATCATAAAGGCTGTGCCCATTTTACCTCATAAGTAACTTGTTGTTGACATTCTGTCCTTTCTTTAACTGACTGTGTAAAAGTTCATTTTTGATGGAATTTTCTCCTTTTTTAATACTTGCAGAGTCCAAACTGCTATTCCACCCTGTGAAATCAGCAATTTAGATTTTAGAAAATACTCATCTAAAATCCTTGTACCTCAGAAAGCAGTACTTAGATTTGGGAAATTTTCACATGGGTATAATCAAGAACTTCCCAAATATTTCTTTTTTAATCCCATCTAACAGTGTTTCTGTTAGATGAATTATTGGACTGGCATATTCAGTTGGGTCTTTTATTATTGTCTTTCAAACCTTCTGCAATTTTGTAATACTATGGATTTTGTAATTTTTTTTTCCCACTGATGAATGTTAAGAATGATGGGGGAAAAGTTAAAAGCCTCTTCAGTAAGGTATATTCTAATAAAAAGCATTTGCAGACTCTCCAAAAGCTGTAATTCAGTGTGTAGAATTGTAGGCCTTGGCAAAGGTCTCAGTAAAAACATATATTTGACTTTTTTTTTAAGAGGATGAGAGCTCAGGAAATTTGAGATTCTGAGTTAGGACTGTGATTTGTGGCAAATCTAGCTGTTCCTGAAGCATCAGAAGAAAGAAGAGGAACAGGCCAGAATTTCTAGATGGATTTAGCTGCCTTTACCTCTCTGTGGTGCAGGAAAAAGAAATGGTTTGTGAAGTTCAAAACTTACAGGAAAAATTGAAGTTGGGCCTACAACACATATTTTTTTTAATTTAATATCCCCGTGTTGTTTTAGAAGCCAACACGCTGCAGATTGTTGTAGAATTACTTGAAAAACTTTTAGCCATATTATCCTGGGCTCTGCCACAGCCTCCAGAGACATCCCCACAGTTAGAACAGTAATGCTGCTACGACCCTTCAGTTATTCCATGTTTGTCACGTGACTTTGCCTCTGCTGAGGTGAATGACATAGCATTCCTTGCTTTGAGAATTCTTTTAAATTCAGGAAAATACCTCTTACCATTTATTTCCCAAAGATGCAGACTGTTTTTTTCTTAATTTCCCCATAACATTTTTACCCAGTGTGATACTCCTGTTCCCAGAGCCTAACTTCTCCTTGGTCTTTGCTGCTTTTATTCAGCTTTCTGAAACAATAAGCACTAGTGTATTTCCACAAAAATCTGTTATCTTTAGACCTGTTTTGTTCTCTTGATAAGGTGAGAGGACCTTCAAGTGTGATCACTGTGATGCTACTTTCAAAAGAAAGGACACGTTAAATGTTCACATTCAAGTTGTACACGATGGACATAAGAAATACAAGTGTGATCTCTGTGACAAAGCTTTTGTGACACCCTCAGTCCTGAAGAGCCATAAGAAAGTGAGTAGAATCAACTGATCATTTTCATTCCTTGAGCCCTAGCCTGTAATACTGATACATTGCCTTCAGTTTAACTTCTGGTGAAGGATCTTGCCAAGATGGATCATAAGGTTTAAAAATATTTCCATTGATGAGCTCTGCATAGATTTGGAAAGTTTTCCTCATGTTCCTCTCTAAAAAATTTGGCATGACTTGCTACTTCACGTTAATAATGTCCGTATACATATATATGTTTTTATTTTAATGGAAAGCAGCCAGCATTTATTGTTTATTGCTATACTGATTTCAACATTTCTTCTTAAATGTAGTTGCTTTTGCTTTGTGCTGCTGTCAGACCAGGACTAGCTGTATGCCTTATAGTTGTAAGGTATTGATCCCAGAAATCCCTTTTGCACTTGGATCTTTGGAATTCATTAATAGCTGTCTGTCTGGTATTCCCCACCGTTGCTGTGGTTTCTGAATAACTGTATCCTAACCAAGAGGCATTTAATTCATATCCTCAAGTCAGAGAAGAAAAACTCTGCAAGTCCATCTAGTATTGAAATGAGATCTCATTTACTCTTCCTTCAGCTGCAGCACAATACGTACTGGGTGAGATGTGGTTTTAAGATGTAATGAAGGACTGTCACTTCAGTGTCTTTCATAAAAATAGGAATTACTCTTTCCCGATCTGAAGAGTGCAAAGCTCAAAACCCAAGTAGTCATCTGTACGTATAATTGAATCTGTTATCTTTCATATCCCATTTAAATTAACACTTTCAAATGAAGTAATACAAAATCCGCCACTGAAAAAACAGCCACAGTTATAAGGCAAAGTTATTCAATAGGCTGAGAAAAATCTTCAGTTCAGAATAGGGTGTGGAAAGTACAGTGTGAAAAATGCTGAGGTCCCTGTATGCAATTTATTTCAAGGTGTTCTTGCTGTTGACCACACAGGTTGGATGGGAGAGTTTGTGATTATTTTTTTTCCATTCTGAAACAATTCCTCTTATATCAGCAAGGCCTGTAGCCCTAAAAGCCTGATTTCAAAAGACAAGCTCAGTGTCTGATTAAGTGAGAGACCTTTGAAAGCTCCAGTTCAAATTTGCCACACGAAAAATCATGTTAGGTTGGGGAAACTATTTTCACTGCATTTCATAAAATTCTGTGAAATTATAAGCTTTTAAAAATAGACCCATTTATGCATATTAAATTTATCAGGTAACCAAGCTATTGTTTGCTGGTTTAGAAACCACTGTCACAGATCTCTTGCTGAAAAACAGGTGTCTTACTCTTGCAGCATGAAAATACACATTTTTAATAGTAACAGTAGTAACTATTTAGGAAATAGTAAACTTAGGAACTGAAAAGGCAGTTTATTTTGTCATTAATAGTAAAATTTGTTTAGAAATTTTAGAAAAAATGGAAAGAACACCTGTAGCTAATTCCTTGGACTCTCTGTCTGATGTGATGGTATAAAATATATAATGGAGATAATATCAATACAGTTAAAATATTCCATATTTCACATCTTTTAAATACATGCTGAACAGTCTTCTTGTCTCTCCCCACCCCGTGCAGACTCACACAGGAGAAAAAGAGAAGATTTGCCCATATTGTGGACAGAAGTTTGCAAGCAATGGCACATTGAGGGTTCATATTCGAAGCCATACAGGTATTTATTTATTATAATGAACAGAGAATGCTTCCTAAATCTATAACCAAGTACCTGTATGTCCACAATGTACCTATCTGCAAAGAGAAATGCAAGTTTACAGGTAGCCCTAACACAGGACCTTTTTCACACGTTTCACCTGCTTAATGTGTAAAGCCCCTTGTCAGGTTTCATTTTGTGAGCTTACACTTTTATCTGAATAAGTGGCATCAGGCAACTGAAAGAGGTTTCTTTGGGATAATTTGTCTCCAACATAAAATGGTGTAGATTTGCCCTTGGCAGTCAGAGCATCAGTTAACAAACAGCCTTCCTGTGGCATTCCAGTCACTCTGCATGAGCAAATCTCGTTTGCAGTGTTTTCTGCGTACTGTCAGCGTTACACTGCAGTTTGCAGAGCAGAAGGGCCTAAGTTTTTCAACTTGATAGTGCAGAGAGCTCTTGGGAAAATGCTTTATGGCTGCCTGAATAAAGATGCTTTTCACACATGTGCTGCTGCCAGTTCCATTTAGGCTCCCTCAATGAGACTCTCCTAAATTTAGGGTTTAGGCTGAGGTTAATGTCATGAAACCACATGCCAGAGATCTCTAATCTTGACTCCAGAGCCATGCAAAGTGTGTAGCCACTATTATAGGAGAAACAGTAATCTATGGTATTATGTACTCTGATCCTTTCCTCTTCCAGTCTAGCTGCTATTATAATGTCAATCACATTTTTGGTGGAGAATTTTGTGGTTGCCATCCTCCAACGGGAAAATTAAATGAAAGAGGTTTTCATGGTTGTTTTTGATGTCATTCTGTTAATGGTTCCTGACCTCTTGATTATCCTGGGGAAAGATGGGGGGGGGGGAGTTGCTGCTAAGTTGTGACTTTCAGTTTAAAACAGCTATTTTCAAGTTATGTGGCAAAATGCTTTATGTAAAGTTGAGTGAGAAAATGCCATTGTTGAATCCATGCTGTAATTCTAGAGAGACAGTTCTGTTTTGTGCTGTGCCCAGAGGCTTCAGCCATGTTGTTCATGGTTATAACACATGCGGGGTAAACATAAGAGGAAATTGTTGCCCAGTGTTCAGAGAGCCTGAGGAAACATAGCTTTGAGGTGCATCATTCCAAGGGAAGTAAGAGTAACTGCAAAGGAAATCCATGTCATCTGCAAACAGGGCCAAAAAAAAAGAAAAAAGTTGAGCCCTCATTTGGTGGCCCTCAGCAGTAAAGTTTCCTGCATTATGAAAATTCTTGACAGCTTCTCAGGGCAGTTCTGAGCAGTAAGAAATTTCCAGTTCATCACAAATTTTATTCAGAGATGGATGTTTGGTTTCTAGATGCTGCAGTGATGAATACTTCATGTTTTTGGTATCTGTTAAATTCCGTGGGGTTTAAATTCATAATTTCAAAACTGTGCCCTCCTTTTTTATTTTGGTCAAACTTAAAAGTATTACTTTTCATTCTGGGCTAGAAGTGAAACAACCAGCCACTGTCTGTTTTCAAGAGATGATTCATCTTTGTGAATGAAGCCTGGAGGTGGGCCGGGCTTTTGTTGCAACTGAGCAGTACAGCCTCAGTGTAAATATTGCCAAGACCTGGTCTTAGTGATGACACATGATGAGGTTTGAGGTCCAGGTACAGACCTTTTGCATTATCTCATTTTCTGGGCATGTGGTCAGCTAGACTTGGTTTTATTAGCTACTTTGTATAAGAGGCTTTGTTCTGTATTTACAAAATAAAGCCAGGTAGAGTTGTTTTGGAGAGTTAGGCATCAGTTGTTATCCTTTTTGTGTTTATGAAGTTGTTCTGTATAGAAGTTGAGGTTCATGGTTGGGGTGAGTGCCCGTATGTGCGTGGGCAGAGGGGAGGGGGGGATGTTTGCCTCGGAGCCTGGGGCGTTGCTCTGCAATTCATCAGCTGCCTTCCAGCCCTGGCACGGCACAGCCAGCGCTCTCTGGGTCAGCTCAAACACCAGACACATTCTTAGGGTCAGAGGGAGCTGGGGTTAATTCGGCAAAGGAATCCTTTGACTGTAATATAAATTCCTTGCCTTGTTCGTAAATTGTGAAAGAAATTCTGTGCTCTGCTCCTCGGGCTTGAAAACTGGGGGCTGGGAGTTTAACTGCCTCCCTGAAGTTTGAGCAGCTTTCAGTGTTAGCGGTGACTGGCTGTGGTTTGAGCAGGTTCCCAGTTGCCTTACAGGTAGCTTTTTGAACCTCTGAACTGCTGTCCTCTGTGTGTGTATTTGAGTGTGCCTGGGTAATCTGTGTATACACACTTTTTATCTGCCTGATAAAAACATTGTTGCTTTCCTAATTAGTCGTGCAACGGTGACAGTTGTTGTGAAGTAGTTTAGATTTGCAGCTAAATTTATTTTAATGAGTTAAAAAAATTATGAGTTCTGACTGTAATTCCATCCTTTCCTCACTGTCTTTTGCCTGTTACACAGACACCAGTGAGGGACAACTAATGACCCTAAATGTCCTCAGAAAATGCTTTTACATGCAAGTATAGGTTAAAACATAACCTTATTTTGCTTTTGCTAGCACACAACAAACCCTAAAATATTAGTTGTGGAGTCATAATAAAAATCTTTGGTTATTAACATAGTTCGATCATCTCTAACCACAGTAGATTTCAAAGTAGTTGAAGGAAATAATGAGTTCAAGTACAGTATAAATTACTTTTATTACAGTGTTAAAATGTGTCACCAAAAGTTTAATAGTTAAACAAGCAGCTGTTTGTTCAGGTACATAATAATGTACAGGCAGTATCCTCATTCTAGCAGATCTTCTGGCAAATTACCTTATAAATAATTTATATTTTCTTTCATGGAAGAAAAGATAAAAGGGAAGCTTGAAGGAACTTATATAACAGTGAAGTATGTGAAAGAATGTATCTGTGTCTAGTCAGTGAACAGCTTGCAAATGTCTGCAGATAGGCAGTTGCTATTCGATAACTTAAAAATGGTCTCTCTTTTATCTACCCAATTTAAAAAGGAGCTTGCAGAAGGCCTCAGAGGTAAGGATTCTGCATTTCTAAACCTTTCAGTTTATACATCATTGTCCTGTTTATCCCTAGACAACAGTTAAATCTTCCAAAATACCTGTAAAGTTTCATGCAGCTATCAGCTCCTTGTTGTCTGTAGCCATGAATAAAGCAATGTTCCTTTAAGGGGTAGATTGTTTGAATATTAGTGACATCTTTAGATCAGATGAATTACTGGTTGATTAATGCATGGGATTTTAAAGACTTCGTTGACCACAGGGTTCACTGAAGTCATAGATGTTTGTTCTCCATCCACTGGGAAATCAAATTGCTGAATTCCACTGATAGATGCGAAGAATGAAACTGGTTTATTACTTAAAGTAAGTGTGTGTGGGTTTTATTTGTTACATGAATCTTAATATCACTGTAGAACTGACGAGACTCTGTAAGTAAGTAATAATGGTAGTTCATGCTTTTACTGCAGGTAGTCAATCTTATTTTCTAAGAGTTTTTTACTTAGCCTTTATGATTTACTTAGTTACAAATAGCCAGTATCTCAGTTATATAATGATAATTTTGATGGATCAGATAGGACAAACATTTTATTTATTGATCTTAACTGAAGGTTGAATTCTTTGAATGAACCCAAAACATTGCAGAAACAAGACCTTTTCAGCTGTGAAAATACCACTTCCATACCTCAAGGATTAAAGCAGAGCTAAGTTTGCCAAATTTGACTGTTGGTTAAAATGAAGTAAGAAATGTCTGTAATTGACCCCTACCTGAGCTCAGTTTCTCAGAGAACAGGACTCAGAGCAGTTGATGACTTTATCTGGCTCACCATTAGGATAAAATTACCTGTGCATTTGGTGTTTCTGGGGCTTGTCTCAGCTGATGTCCTTGAGTATTTTATCTTTGAAATCACCAAGTTGTGATGCTCTTGGCACGAGAAAGCTAATCCTCTGTAGGCACTTCTGGACCTTCCAAAGGGCTAAATTTTGGGTGTTTAGTCATTGTACAACACCAAAGTGGTGAAATCTACTGAATATATTCTCAAAGTGTGAATGTTTACTCTGCATTCAGTAATTGCTTTTCTGGCATTTTCTAATCATAACTTCTGTTGAAATCACTTGGTTCATTGAGTTCTTGTTTAACTTAATTTTGATTCCTAATGAAGTTCTTTTCATCAGAAAAAGCTGCCCTGGAAGCTGAGGGTAAATGCGTGAGGCTGTCAGGTGCTCTCTGTGAGCAGCCAGAGTTCCAAGGCATATGTCCCAGATTAGAGTTTTGTTACATCCCTTCACCTTTTGCCCATCCTCACGTGCTGTTGAATGCTGTCATCACCCCAGCTTATCTCTGAATAAAAGAGCCTTCCTGCAATTCCCATTCTGGGCTGCCCTGTGGATCATCTGGCCTGGAGTGTTGCATGTGTGATCCAGATGGCCCCCTTGCCTCCCCGTTCCTCCCCAGGTGAACTGCTGCCTTCCCACTGCAGTTGGGTGATGGTGGAGTCTCCCTTCTCTCCCCCTCCCCTGCCCCAGTCTGAAGCTGGGCCTTTTTATAAAGGATTATAGGCTGTTCTGAAAGTTGACATTTTGAAAAAATAGTTGTATCTATCTATAAAATAATCTTCTAATCCTTATAATAAGTAGTTCAGCATCTAAAAAGGAGCCATATTTAGAAGGTGGAAAAGGATCTATATTTAGTAAATATAAATGGTAAATGGTCTGTGGAAGAGTTGGAAGAACCACACTGCTATAATTATATTTGTTTATTTCTTTAAGAAAACCAAAGAAAACAGGTCCTTTGCAGTTGAATTCACTGCACAGTATCTGATGTTCAGGGCTTTTTGTGATTTTCATGTGTTGACTTAGACCAGTGGTGCTGAATACTCCAGATGACCAAGCGGAGACATAATAAAAAGTATATAAAAACTCCTCACCCTGATAATTTCGCTGCATAATTAAAATTCCTCACTCCTTAATATACAGCAGTTCAGTTCTAATAAAGACAGCTGACTTTGTGAACAGTTTATTTTTTTTTTGTGGCTCAGCTGACTCCAGGGAGTGCAAAACAGTGTGCAGATAGCTACACGTATAACTGACTTGAATTGTTGTGTCTCAGAGTCCTTATTAAATGTCAAGCTGTAGCCACTGAAATCTTGAAATCTTAAAAAAACCTAATGTGGGCTTGGCTTTGTTTCTTAATTGTTTTGCTCCTGGGGTATCTGAGTTTGGGAGATCGAACAGCACCTTTGATTGCAAATGTCTCATGGGAAATTGTCCATCCTGATTTGAACTGGAATGGAAGAATCTGGTGCTTAACTTCTTTTGCTACATTAAGGTCCAGTAGGTAGTGTGATCTCAGGCTAGAGATGTACACACTTGAGGGGGAAAAAAAGGTACCAGTTCTTTCATGACATGGCTTTAGATAAAAATCCCTTATGATTTTCAATCATGGAATTGTTTTTCATAATCCTTGTATTAAGGTTAAATGTATTTTTATTACGTTAAAAGCTGCGGGTTTTTTGTTCATACGAAATCTGGCAGTAGAATGTCTAGACTTTGAATTATGTTAAATCTGCTGCAATTTATCCCAGGATTATTTATTCGGGGCTGTTTGTACAGAAGTGCCATCAATGTGTTGAGCAGTTTGTTGTGGGACAGCAGGGACATGCCAGTCACTTGTAACTCCAGGGGAAATGTGACATTTGTTACATTTGACTTGCTGGGATGCTTTGCTGTTTTAATGGTAGCAACTGGTCTTAGTTTAGTGTTGCACCCACGATGTTACTTCTGGGTTTGCTGACTGGACAGGCTGGCAGATGGAGATGTGTTCCCTGTGCCTGCTGGATTCTGGCAGTGGACTGAAGGGAAAAGCCTGGTGGGATGTGTCAGGAAAAGTGCAAATTGTAGTCTTGGATGTGGGTTAATGGCAGAGTTGCAAACACCACAAAGGAGGGCAAGGCCTTTTTTTCAGATACTTTCCGAATGTGAAGTTAGGATTAAGGCTGGGTAGTATATTTAGAAGTTTAAAGACTTCCCTCCCATATTATTCATATGTTGGTGTAGAAATCAGATTTTAAAAACCCTCCAAAGATAAAAAAAATTATATATATATATTAAAAATATGTTTATATAAAAATACATAATGCAAATGGTATAACCATTAATTGGCATCAACTTTACCTAAGGCACATTCCCTGGTAGTGTGATGTTCCCACACATTGACACCTTACCTCATAAACATGCTCCTAACAGTAAATCCAAGGAGAAGTTGTAGTTCATCACAGGGGAAATCACTTAATCCCTTCTCTTGAGGGCAAAAGAAACAGAGATACATGACTTGAAAGAATATTTCCATTGCTCATCTTAGTTATTCAGTCTCCTCATTAGAGGTGCATTCCTTTCCTGGTCAAAGAAGTTTTGCATCTGGAAATCTCCAAATATTTACTGTGCATGAGTTGACTTGAAGTTTAATATTCCTACACTTATAGTTGGGTTTTGCTGGTCTTTGCCTGATTGTAGACGAGTGTGAAAGCAGTGATGAATAATGTCGCCTTCCCAGGAGCTTTTAGCACATCACATTTGTCCTCCAGATCTTCTTAGTGACAAGTCTAAGCTCTGTTGAGGTTACACATTTCATAGTTGCTTGTTGAAGCCCAAGGACACTTGTGTACATGTGAAGCATTCAGGCTGGAAAGGTGAGTGAAAGAAAATAACAGGAAAAGAAGGGCCACAGTAAAATTACTTGGGGTGGATCTTTTAGGTAGTTTTACTAATAATTATTAATGACACAAAGTGCATGAGAAATTGTTTATATGATTTAGAAAAAACAAGATGTCACCAAGCATCAGTGTTGAGTCAGGGCTGGGCTTACATAATAAACTTGATTTTTTTTTTGGAGTAGTGAAGATGTTTGAAAATGGGCACTACAGAACAGCTGCTCAGGTGTAACGTGCTGGTGTGGAGTCCTATTGTTGCCCTCTGCTGGCATCTCCTGCAAGCTCCTAATGCCTTTTCACCGTGGTCTCCATGGTTGGTGTCAGAAGGACACTGTTAATGCAAAACAGACCAACTCAAACCCATCCTCTGAAAGCAAAAGTTTTTCTCTTTAAAGAAACTCGAGGGCTGGGGGAGAGAGGGAGGAGGGTACAACTCCTACCTGTCAGCACTCATCTGCTTACAAACTGCTGAAAGCTTGAACTTGTGCATTCAAAAGCCCTAAGACATAAAAATGTCAGCTGAATTAATTAAATATTTGAGTACTGACAACTGTTGGAGTGTTTGAATTTCGGAGACATGGATTAAAGGCACTGAGGGTCAGGAGAGAGAGAGTATCATATATCAAACTGCTCAATGAGAACACAGCTATAACACAGTGATTGTTGTCATCATCCTTAAAAAAAAAAAGCCAACCAAGTTCACAGAGTTGTGCTTTCTGAGAGATGGCAGAATCCAAGAGAGGAAAATATTTGTGTTTCACAAGTGCTTTGCTGCACGATGTTGTGCTGTCATTCACAGGGGTACCTAAACAGTAATAAAAGACAGAAAGGAAGCTTTTTTAGCTGTAAAATGTGGTTAGTTGTGGTTGCCTATTTTCCAGGGTTGAGTATGAGTGTTAGTAAGTGTTTAACATTTGGACTATGTTAAATCTCTCTATAGATGCAGAAATTCCTCTGTGAGTGGAAAACAATGCATTCAGTTAGCAGAATAAGCTTTGCTTAACTTGCGTTTTCCAATAAAGGCTTGTTGCACCGTTGGTGTTGTCGTTGTGCAGAGTAAATTCATGCTGCTAACAGAAAACTAGCTATTGTCTTAGTTTTTTGAATGGTGTTTTGCAATGGAAACAACCTGTTCTTTGCTTTTTGAAGTGTTGTATACAGGAAGAGGAGGCAAGAGCCTCAGATTCCAGAGCGTTGCCTGAAGAGTTAAAAATTCAAATGCATCTTCCAAATTATGCAGCTCAGAAACTCTTTACTGTTTGTTTCTGAATAGCTCAGTATCCACATAACACTAATGTGAGTTTGGGTAAATCGATGCCAAATGACACCAGTTTAATGGAGCATTAAACAAATGTCTTTAAGATACGAGAGGCTGCAAGGGAGACGCTGAGATTGTTCTGCTTCTTTCAGTCATAAATTGCTATACAAAAATTGCAGAAACTTTTGATTAACTAGCTTCTAACACAGCTCAGAGGCAGCATTAAAAAAGAGTAGATTTTCTATTTCATTGGGATTCTGACACTAGAGGCCTCTTAATAATGACCAGATGTGAAATAGAAGAAATATTTGGGAGCAGTTAATGCCTGACCATAAAAGTGACCATGTGTAAATCACTGGAGAGTGTGGTTTGAGCAAGGGCATTAGGTGTTTTCTTTTTTGTTTTCTTTTTTTTCCCCCAAGGCTGTCTGTGTATATTCATATCTTGCTAGTACAGAATCAACCAGCAGAGAGGAATATTTTTGACCCAGCACTGCATCCTGCTCAGGTGGACCTTTATTTGTAGTTTTTCTGGTGCTTAGATCTGCAGTTGTTTGAACAGAGTGTGAAGATAAGGCCAGCAAAAAGTACTTTATTTGACAAACAGCTGTGCTGCAAGGCCTTCATGTCCTGATGCCATATTTATGGGCTGTGCTGCTTTTGCTGTTGCCAGGTGAGCGTCCCTACCAGTGTCCTTACTGTGACAAAGCCTTCAGCAAGAACGATGGGCTGAAGATGCACATTCGCACCCACACAAGGGTAAGTCCCACACGGGGAGGGGGGGAAGTGGAGCTTACTTTTCGTGGTTACTGGAGGATTGCCGGTGAATCAGGAGTGGTGAAAAGCAATTAATGGCTGTTTGTGTAGGGATTAGCCCATGCCAACCAAGATATTTTATACTTATCAAAATAAGAGGCAAAGACTCAAGTCATTAACTTATAAATTCTAATTATGACTCCCTGACTGACCTTCTGTTTTTTTCTCTGTTTGATTTCTTTCATGTTGAAATAATAGCAGTAGAAACCTCTGCCTTTAAACTGTGGTTATTTATAGACATAAATTAATTTTGTTGACTGAGTAAACAATTCTGTAAGTACTTCACTGTTATTGAACCTTCAACATCCAGTGCTTTGATTCTTACTGCCTCTGTAAAATAGGACTAGAGGTCCTAGATAAAGTTTCAGCTGGTTTACCCCAACCTAGAGAAGTAATCAGTAGTTTGTGCAGTGCTTCCTGCTGGTTCATTTGGAGCAGACTAGTCCCACGTTGTTAGTTGTTTCTCCTTTTTTCCAGCTGTTAAATCAATTTAAGAAGTGCTATAAATTCTTTTCTGTTGTCACTGTCCCACATTACTGTGCTTGCACCAGGAGAAGTTTCATGACCATCGAAGTTCTACGTGGCTGTGTGGGAGGAGTAGTAAACAAGCTCTGAAACAATGGCAAATTTCATTTGTTCTTGATTTGTCACACAGTTTGAGTAAAAACAGCAAGCCCCCCCAAACCAAATGTGATATGTTTCCATATACTTGCCATGTCTTGATCATCTGGAGCTCAAAGGTCACATTTCAGTTTTTCTGTGTGTGTGTGTGTGTGTGTGTGTGCTAAGCAGACTTCTGGTCATCTTCAGAGTTATGCTCTAGGATTAATATGCTGGCACAGCTTGGGTTTGAGGTTTTGATTCTTTGTGGTCATGCTGCTCCTGTTCCAAAGCCTCACAGTGAGGCTCATTTATTCATTTATCTCCACATAAATATTTTTGTACTTTGAGGTAACAAGAATCAGTATCAATGACATTAACATGACTAGTAATTTTTAAAATTGAAGCCTGTTGCTGTAATCCTGCATGTTCCAACTTTCCCCTCTTCTTCACACTTCAACACCTTATTTAATATCTAAGTAGAGCTGGACAGATAAATCCAGAAGGCATTTTTGTATCAGCTGAGCCTACAATGTAGAAATAAACACAATCATAGCACTGTTCTCATAAATATCTTTAAAAATAATGGCTGGTCTTTTGGCCAGGAAAACTGTCAAGTAGCTTAAAAGTAATACTGTGACACTGAACAAGGAAAATGTCATTGTAGGGATTAAATCTACATGTGTTTTACCAGTGGGATTAAATGCCAAACCTGATGCTGTGGATCAGGGAAGGCTGCTGGAAAAATCATTGCAGAAAGTTGATTAAGGTCTGGCAGCTGCTAAACTGAGCACAACCTGGGTGGCCACAGGTGTCAGCTCCAACTCTGGAGTGAACAGAGAAGGAAAGCCAAAACCCCACTGAGCATGGAAGGGGAGAAAACACCAACCCCTAATATTAAAATGTCACCTGAGTGCTGATTTGTTTCTATGAAAGTAGATGTGTTTGGTTTACGGTTTGATGGTGTGGAGTTTTTTTTTCCTTAAGGAGAAATATAACAGCCTAGGAAAACATAAATGAGGAACTCATTGAAGTTGTTGGTGAAATGAATTTACAGACCATATCAGCTCGGAGGAAGCACATGCGGACTCCAACCTTCACAGGGCAATGAACTTCAGCTCCTTCCTAAGCTTTAGACATCATATTACAGAGCTTGAGCTTAAACATGTGGGAAAATGACTGTATGTGGCTGCAGTAGAATTGCTGGTGTTTGCAAATTTGGTCATTGATGAGTGCTCAGGGTTATTGTCACATCAAGTTGGTGTTTTAATTACTTCTGGAAATGGTGGCTTCGTTACAGTTTGTTTAAGTGATGGAAAACAGCAAGAGCGGAAGCAACTTGCAAATGGCGTTTCATCCCTTGATTTGCTTATTCCATATTTCCGTGTAGCAGATATATGTAATTTTCATAGCTTGTTTAAAAGTCTGACTTTTGGTGGGTGGAAGGCTGCCTGTAATGCTCAAATTGCACGTTTCTGAGGTAATTTAAAAACTACAGACATTGCAGTATATCTGTAGGTCCTTTTTCTTCCATGCATAAGTGCCTACTATTTTAAAACACATATTTAATTAAGTTTTTAAAAAGCATCTAATGTTCAGAGATTGTACTGCAAGGCATAGAAAATTAAGCGATAAGCATATTTTTGTAACTCTGTGACTGACTTTACTTGATGCTTGACCAGTGTATATATTTACATATACACGTACATATATACATGTATGTATGTGTGTATATATATATATATGTATGGAAGTTAACACTGCCCCCTCTTTTCTTCTTTAACCCAGAAGAATATTAAAATAATACTAAACAAAAAATAATGCCAGAATAATATTGATAATTATGACATAGTTTCACTTCTTCTGTGTTTCCCGGGAAATATTTGGGCTTTAAGTTTGCAAAACGGTCATGTGTTCTAGAAGCAGTGTGAAATGCTATTGTCAAAAAAAAAAAAGACTTTGGGTACTAAATACAGTCTTCTATGCACATGACAGTCTGTAATGAAATCATATGAAGTGTTGATTGCATTTTGATTTTTTTTTTCCATATTGGATTTTATCTGCATTTCTGTATTGGTCAGGTATGAGCAAGTTCCCAAACATCTGTGTGAAGATGATGAGTTTGCCAGGGCTGTGGTTTCCTTGCCTGTGGAGTCTGTGTTTGTACACATAGTGCGGAAGGTTTGAATCCCACTGCACCTATATTTTCACACCTTTTTTTATGGAATGGTGACTGATGATCATCCCTTCCTCGGAGAGTGAAAATGTACGTTTTCTCTATTGATACTGTTCTCTTTCCAGGAGCAAATGAACACCTATTGAATTTTCATCGTGGCTGATTAAATAAACCCTCTTTCACTAAATCTTTGAAAGCAAAAATGACCTAGAAAGTTTAAAAACCCCAAAGAAACAAAAACTCTTCAGATTACAGGTAGCAAATAGGCAGAACTACTATGGAAAATGGGAAGTTAATGATATGGTAAATTCCAACTAATAGGATATACTTGAGCTTTTTAAGACATTTACTTTTTTTTTCTGTCAGGAATTTCAGTGAAGATGCATGTGTTTGTTTTCATTCTACATTTTACTGCAGAAAAGGGTGGGTTTTTTAATACCCCTAATACAGAGTTAATTGAGACCTGTTCTAACAAAAAGATTAGTCACTTCTAACAAAAGTCACTTTTTTTATTTGAAATCTGCCAAAATTCTTTCACAGTTGTTTCAACAGGGAAGTTGAAATTGGAATTGGATTTATTGGAAATGTTTTTTTAAAGGCTTTTACTTCTCAATTGAGGAAATGCATAGTTCTAAAGTGATTTTTTTTTCTGAGTTCTAATCATTGTAAGATTGAAATCCCTACCACTTCTGTAGAGTTGTAAATTTTCATCAACCTTTGTCTTCCCGTGCCAGGGTTACTTTAGGAATTTGGTGCAAGTCTGATGGTTTAAGAAGGTCTCTGTGTTTGCTGTAACTCCCCAAAACCTTCCAATTACTGAGAGAGCATCTTGTTATTTCTTGCACATTTTTCACACTCAGATACAAAACTGGCCTCCGTTAACTTGCACCACCTGTGATCTGAAGTGACTTTTCCTCTCATCTCACCAGGGAACGTGTTGCTAGTGGTGATGACCTCACAGAAAGCACCCAGTGATGGCTTTTTCCTGATGTTAATCACCTTACATTTGGGGGTGTTTATTGCTGAAACATAACTAAACATCACCTGCATAAACCATCTGTGTTTCTGTGGCACTGTCCCGTCTTACTGCGTTATACCTCGATTCCCAGCCCTTCAGTTTAGATGAAAGCTGGTATTTTATGCATCACGATCCTTGTGTTAGGCTCCCTCTTGTTTCCAAACCTTTTAGATGTTGCTTTTCAGGCTGTGGTGTAGCCCTTAAATTGTTCCTTCAGGTCCCCTTCAGGTGGTTTTTTTGGCAGAATGTTACCTGCTCTGGTCACCACCTTTTGATACATTCCATGTGGCCAAAGGGCTCCTGAGGGACACATCAACATGAATAATTAGGAATAATTAAAGCAAAGTGTTGCTGGTATTAGGAAGAAGTTTAAAACACACAAAGCGAAAGGTTTATGCGAAATGCCCAGGTGACATAAACTGAGCATCACTCCCTCAGTGCCTGAGGTGCCCTTTAGATAATGCTTCCTGAAGAAGTTTGTCACTGTCCTCCGCATTTGTAAGACGATTTTCTGCATTTTCTGGTTGGTAAAGCTGTCGGGATTACAGGTTTCTGCTAGAGAAACTAGCTTTTGGTAGCTGCAGACCTGACTAGTTTCTTTTCATGTTATCTGTATGGTCATGTTTGTTCATTTTAGGCCACGTTTTTCCATTTTGATGATTTTTTTTGGAAATACTTTTTTTGTTAATCCTCTGTTCAAGCGATAATGCAAATACCTGTAGCAGCAAATGATGTTCATTGAGAGGAATATAGATATTTTCTAAGTCCACATAAAAAGCAGTTTGAAAACAGGACAGTGTTATTGTACCTACATCTCATGAACAGGCATTAGAAGGCTTTTAGGAGCAAAGGAAAGCTTTGTTTTAGAATAATGAACAGAAAAGATTATTTTAATTTTTTTGTGTGTGTCCTGTAACATCATCATTTTTCATGTCTGGCAGTGTCTTCTCACATTCATGTCACAAGTGTAAATGTTTACAAATAATATAAGATGCCTTTTTTCCCTTTTCCCTTTTTGCTGCTGAATTCAGTAGAATATAAAAATATTAGATTGAGAGAGATTAGATCCAAGAGAGGCTCTGGAATTTTCAGTGTGCTTTGTATGTCAATTTAAAGGGATTATTGAATAACATTTTGGTAGTCAGGTTCACTTTCTGAGGGGTATAAATCTGGAATCATTGTGCTAAATTAGCTTAATCAAAAAGTAAAAAATAAGGTTTCTTGAGTGTGACTTCAGCTCAGTTTTAAATTCTTCTTTGGAAGAGTTGCTAGAACTCTTCTAACTCTCATTTATTTGAACCTTGAGCCATGATTTATTTGGATATAGTGTCTAGATTATATTTGTCTCGCTGTTGCTGTTGAGCTCATATAACAGTTCTAAATTCAGATTGGAAAAGGAAGTTGGAGACACTTCTCCCAAAGTCATTCATGTTTTACCTGCCTAAGGCATTTTACCAGGTTTCCAGGAACAACCACGTGCACTGGTGCTCAGCTAATACACATAATGTACTTATAGTTCTTAAGGGAGGTACAGTCAACTACAGAGCAGATCAGATATTCTGCATTTAAATGTTTCCATCTGCCGTGGTCGCAGGATGCTGTGTGCACGTGTTCCATGGAGCTGTTGAGGGTGGTGCAGATGGCAAGTCAAGGCGTGGTTTGTGATTCAGCCACGTGCAGACAGCTGAGTGTGTACTGCAGTCACTGTTTTATTTGTTAGAGTTGTTAAAATGTTGATTTCCTCTCCGTTTTAACATAGTGAAGTGAAAATCATCAGAAATGGGAGCTTTTAAGTTACATGCCTGTCTTACTGCAAAGCACCTTCCAGGGTACCATTTGGGCTCTGTTTGGCCTTTCCTTGTTTAGAGGCTGGGAGGTTGTAAATCCTCACTTACCTGCTTCTATTTATACCTGGCATGCTTAAAACCAGGATATTAAATCACTGCAGTATCAGCTCCATCCTGTCTCTCTCGCTCTCCCCACTCCCTTCCTTGTTTGTATCATCCATAAAAGAAAACACATGTAATGCTTTGGCTTTGCTGCCACCCCAGTTATGGCCTGGCAGATGCTTTGTCAGCAGAGGGCAGATTTATAGTTCTAGCAGTTGCTGACTCCTCTGAAGTCAGACTTGGATGATTTTCCCGATGAGCTCCTGTTCTGTTGACAGTGAGCAGGTTTTTCCCTTTGTTTCGTGCTTTAAATGCGTCCAGTTTCCTTCTACTCTCATCTCTGGTCCCTGTTGTCCTTCTGAGGTGGCATTAACTTTTTCAGACCTGTTGCTATGGTTTTTATCTCTTTTTGTTTTCTGTTCACATTTAGAGCAGTAGTGGTTCTGCCAAATAAACATCGTCTTTTCCATGTTACAAATGTTGCTTTCTCCAAGTGTTGTGCAATGGGAATTTGATACCGGGGGAGGAGGAGGAGAGAGAAAAGGAAAAAGCACAGAATGTTTTGTTTTGAAGAAATTAGTCTCCAAGAATGATGTCGTCTTTGAAACCAACAGCAAAAAAAGACTTTTTCTCTGGTGATAAACTCAGGGCCAAGTTTTACTCTGGGCAGCACTGTTGATATTACTGAGACAGGCACAGATGTGAGTGGAGGGCAACTTTGCTTAGGGGAGAGGAGCCTGGTGGGAATCACAGTCATGTCTGATGGACTCGCCGCAATATACAGATGTAAGGCATCTAAAATTAGATCAAAGCTCTCCATGTGCTTCATGCACTGCATATGGGAGTTGGAATACAAATGCCAAGGGGATGGTTGGGTACGCCCTTTTTTGCCACAGAGCATAATACAAATAGCCAAACAACCTGGGGGAAGATAATACAGCCCAAGTTTGTGGCTTCAGCTTCCCACAGTGTATAACGGCTCCTTCTCCAGAATGGAATCCTGCAGTCCCTTTATCTCTGAAATGAATGAGCCAGTCATAATCCAGACAACTCTTGGGGTACCTGAAGAACCAGGTGATAGAAGGGAGCGAGTCCACGCGGTTCAGTTTGCAGGAGTGAGTGTTTCCAGAGGTGTTTAAGATGTACACATTGTATCCTCTACTTTGCACTTTCTGTGCATCAACCTAGGCAGAGAAAGGCTGGTTTTGGAGAACTCACAGAAATGTGGTTTTTGTTAACCACAATGCAAAACCAATTAAGGGGTTGTTGCACAAACCTGCTTTTCATGTGACTTATTCGTACAGTTCCTTTAGAAATGCAGTCCTGCTCCATGAAGCCTTCAGTCAATCTAGCAAAGCTCCCTGTGACATGAAGTTTTTGGTCTAGATGATGATTTTTTATTTTTAGGTAATTTGTGTTTTCCTTTATACTGAGGAATCATGGAAATGACACTGCCTCTTCTAGGAGACCTCATGGGTGGGGACTCCAAAATTAAGAACCCCGTGTTCACCCCTGCTGGGGTCTCTGGACCTGCAAAGAGTGGCCCTAAAGAGAGACTAGGGTATCCCCAGGACAGCCCTAATTTACAGTCCACTGTGTTGGGTGTATGGAGACCTGGTTGTTCCCAACATAACTGAGAACAGGGATTCAATAACCAGAGAACTTTTTCTCTTTGTTGCTTTAACACCTGAGCTGAGTTGTTCTGTCTCACTTATCCTGAGTCTCACATTATCTCCCAAAAGGACTTTGAGTTCACTGCCTGTTATTTTTTAATTCATAGCTTTAACATGGCCTATTGATTTTCAGTCATTGCTTTCAGTTTAATACAGCAAAAACTGCTTTGCCTAAAATACCATTCTTCAGAACTTCAGAAATACAGAATTAGGGTCCACAGGAAAAAGTAGGATGAAAGAAGTATAGTTGATTCAAAACTTAAAGGTGCCTCTACAGCATTAAAATTTTAATGAGGCCATGTGCAGTACCATAATGCTGCCTTTGATGTTTGATTTATTTAAGTGTTGATTCCCATACAGTTCTTTGGTAACTTTAGCGGAATCAAGGTGGAATTACACCTTATATAAATTTCTATATTCAGGAAGAACTTTCAAGAAAAAAAATCTTTACCTAAGTGGTTTTCCTTACATATCTCTAATTCTTTGAGGTCAGTGAGACTGCAACTTTTATAACATCATGTGTTACAGTAGCTGCTAACCAATAGTTCTAATAAAAATACAGATGGCTTGGTTGCCATCTGCACTTCTTTTAAGATTCTGCAATGAATATGTGATTAACCTTCTGTCACCACTTCTCAAAAGAAGTTTTTGCTCTGCCACAAGCTTTCCTTGTACCTTCTTTCCCTCTCCTCACCTCTTCCCCTGCTTGGAAACCTAACAAACCTGAGGTTTTGTGGATATTTTTACTTGTCTGGATGCTTTAAGCATTTGTGGAGGATAAAGGAAAGTACATTGGAATTTTATGTTTCTGTACCTTTCAGGTGACAAAAAGCAGACTCCTAAAATGGCTGAGTTTGAAGGACTGGAACAGATAATTAATTCATAAGTGGGTGTTGAAGTGGAAACTGTCAGGCCCCAGCTTTCCCAGATTTCACTTCATCATTTGAAAGTTGTTTTCTGTTGTTTTCACTGACTGCAATCCCTTAGAGAGAATATAAAACTTGCACCATCCAGCATGGAATTCCACCCCTTTAATGACTCGGGCTCTGTGTTGACTCACTTTCACTCCCTGTTGTCATTCCGTGCAGGAAAAGCCGTACCAGTGCTCAGAGTGTAACAAGGCTTTCAGTCAGAAGCGGGGCCTGGACGAGCACATGAGGACCCACACCGGAGAGAAGCCGTTCCAGTGTGATGTGAGTCCAGCTGTCCCTTTGTCTTCCTGGTTCCAGTGCAGCAGAGGGACCTAATTCCAGGGAGACCATGGCCTTGCACCTCTTGGCTGTGGCATAAAATTACACTTCATCTGGCCTTTGATTACCCAGACATTGAAAGGCCATTCAGGGAATTTTATGTACCCTCTCTGGTTGCCAAGAGTGTTGCATACCCTCTTATTTTATGGGTTTGGATCCCGTAAGAGTTATTTTCACCATTATTAATGCAATTTGGATGTTAGAAGTTACAAATTCACGCTGGTTGGGTTCCCATATAAATTTGTGCAACAGGTTAATAGTTGGAGATTAGCTTATGTAGGAAATAATACATTCCATGTATTTATTACATTGAATCTGAATGCTTCTGATGGTGAATGACACAAATATTTCCAGTTTCTACTGAAATCTGGTCTGATATTTTCAGCATGTGTTCATTTCTCTGTCATTCAGTGGAGCAATCTGGGGTGCTGTGCACACTTCCAGTGCTGAAATGGAGCCTGTCATGTTACAGTCTGTAGATCACTGTCACGTACCTTGCCTTCACACACCCCATTTGTACACGACAGCTTTTGGGAGGTAGTGGGGAGGCTGAATGTGCAGAAACTGGTGGGAAATAATGTCTTTCAGAACTATTAAGTGCCCAAGTGTAAGCTGTTGCTCAAGGATTTAGGGGAAGGTATCAGAACAGGGTATAGAATTAGTATGGGAACTCTGTGTTGTGATACTGGCTCTTAACGAATCTGTCACAAGGCCGCCAGCTTTCAGTTATGTCCTAGATGGCTCAGTCTGAGCAGTTATAAATTCGCTAAGAAACTTCTAAAATTAGATGCAAAATTAGAATAACAGCTTGGCAGGAAGAGTTGCAAGGATCTGTTAACTGGTCTGGTTTTTAGTGAATAATCTGATGTCATTTCATTGAGAATAAAATATATTAATTTCATGGTAAAGTTCAGCTCAAATATTTTGCTGATGTCTACAAGTGAGGAGATTTGCTGTATTCTTTTGGGGTAATCTCAGTCTGGCTCTAGATAGTACCTGGAGGATTTCTCTAACTCCACATCATTGTCAATAACTTTTTCAGATTGCTGTACTGTTTATCAGCTGCTGGCCAGCTTGCAGTGTAAATGCAGTTTTTCCCACACTGTGGATCCAAGATTCACTGGTCCTGGATCCACAGTGTACTTTTTTCAGACTGACTTGATATGGTGGTTCTATTTTATTCCTTTTTCCATTCTTTAATTAAAAGTGGGAGCTGCATGAAAACATACTTTCCTACTTCAACTTTTCCTTCAGTTTTCCTCATTAATTAAATAGAATTTACTTTCTCAGATCACAGCATTTCTAGGAACAGCTGGAATCTGTGTCTTTGTAGTCCTTCTGTTGCATAGTGCATGTTACCAGATGCTTCAGTAGAAGTTACAGGAAAATCAGTAGTGGACAATTACAGAAAAATGTACCTATGGGAGACATTTATTGTGGGCTACCTGATACTGAATTTTCTTTTTCCACTCAGCTATTCTCACGTACAATTTTTTATCCTGCTCAAGAAAGCTGTCGATGTTATTATAATGACTTGAGTGGTAATTTATGGCAACAGCCTCCCCAGGTTCTTAACTGTGGAATACCACATCCCAATTTTTTTTAGACTATATTTTTGCTCTAAAAAGATTTGTTTTGCGGTGTTTTCCTGTCTCACTCTCTCAGGCACATGGAACAGGCATTACCATCCAGGAGTGAGTTACATGTGAGACTAATCCTTGTACCCTATTTGATGAAGGTGCTACGGTTTTATTTATGTGCCTATTGCTGTGTCTTATCAGTCAACAGATCTTGGTGTCTCAAAGCTCTTGCATCCCACAGGTAATGGTGGGAATTGAATATTCTCATTTTAAGATGAAAATTCTAATACATGTCACATAGGAAAAGTGAGAATAACTGAAATATGAAGGTACAAAATGCAGTTTTTCCTAATATATTACATTTCTGTCCTCTCAAGGCCAGCCTGTTTTCTACTGGCAGGCCAATTGAGCTTCAGTTGCCTCAGAGACAACAGATGATTTTCTGGGGGCAGCAAGGTCAAGTGCTGCCTGTCCTGGTTTCTGTCCAGTACAGTATTTCCCTGCACTCTGCCTCCAGTTGACCCTACACTTACTTTCAAATGTCAGTCTTTTCCATCCTCCCTGCTTGACCAAAACTTTGATCATTTTGAAGGGATTGATTAGAGTTCAAGTGCACATTAGCAAGAGTGGTTGTAAATCCACAAAATACCAGTCTTGCTTAAAAAGTTGATACATGGAGCAGACTCTTAAAAACAAATTCCCTGAACTTTTATGCATAAGCACAGCACAGGATGTGCCATGTCTTTAATAATCCTGTGCATTCCATGTTCTTTTTCAAGAAATAAGGTAGCACAACATGCCAGAGCCTTGGAGAGGGGCAGGAGGACGCATAACAAAAGGGTGGCTGTTGCCTGGGTCTGAAAGAGGTGATTATACAGTGGGGGGAGAAGTTGGACAGTTAAAGTTGCTGTGTAACAGTCCTTGTTATTATGTCATGTCATAAAGCCAAAAATGTTCCATTGCAACAGCACATACAGTGCCCTTGTCTGGGGAAACACTCTGGGGACAAAAACTTGCCTCTGGCAATTGCCCTTTTTATGGTCACTGTATGATTTTGCCTTAATTGGCATAAAATACGTGTACTGGAGGTCAAAATTATTCACTCAGCTCTAGTTGTCTGTCTTGGTTTCCAAAGGAATCAGGAATCCCTCAGCATTTTGATTAGTTTGACGCTAATATGAATTTAAAGCTTCATGTTTCTGAAGAGGGATTGTCCTGGATTCCCTGAGATTTTTTGATTTTTTCTCCATGACAGAGATTTCTGTCTGGAATTAATCTGGAGTTTTAAGTTGCAAGCCTGTGGGTGTTCATTCTTGTTTAATTATATGAATCTTGACTATTCCATTTGTCAAATCAGCAGCATACTTCCTTATATTTTTTCCTGAGGAATTCATGCATGCAATATATCCTTGCATGGAAGGTGAACATGACAATAATGGCTTGATTTTAGTTGAGCTGATGTCTTGCCTTAACTTTTAATTCCAACTTTTCTTGGCTGAGCTTGTTCTTAACCTTTCATGTTTGTAATTTTAACTTCAGCACTGGGAGTTTTTATAAGAAGTGATGGCTTTAGCATGGCAGAGTCCCTCTTCCCTCCATCCATTTATGCAAATGGAGAATGAACTGGACAGCTTGGAGATCAGTGGAGGAAGGGAAGCAGCACAGCAGATAGTAAAGCAAAAGAGTTTCACCTTCATTTGCTAGATGTCTTCCATTTTCTTGGCCAGGCAGAGAGACACTGGAACAGTGAGATTTCCTTTATAATAATTATTAACCTTTCTTGCAGTCTTCAGATTCTCTTTATTCTCAATCCTCCATCCTTGTAACTGAGTGAGCTCAGATGTACTTCTGGAGGTCAGGAAGGAAATATTTCATTTGAGGTCCAACTAACAGAGGCCTGTGATGTTTCATCAGAATTTTTCTCCATCCCAGATAGAACAACAGGTTAAAAAAAAACAAACAAACCCAACCAGCAAACAAGAATAATAATCTTTAAGGTGCTCTCTGAAGGAGTTATTCTTCCAAAGACCATCCTCATTTATTAAGCATTGCAGGTATGTGTGGCTGTGCCTTCAGTGATGCCACGTAAAGTGCATTATACGTGCTTGAAGTTGTAATGCTTCATCTGACTTTGTCCTGCCTTCCCTGTCCCAGGTGTGTGATCTGTCCTTCAGCCTGAAGAAGATGCTGATCCGCCACAAGCTGACCCACAACCCCAACCGGCCTATGGCAGAGTGCCAGCTCTGCCACAAGAAGTTTACAAGGAATGACTACCTCAAAGTGCACATGGAAAACGTCCATGGGGAAACCGACAGCTAATTACGGCCTCAGGGACAAGAATGGATCCAAAGCCATGCATTTGAACGTGCACAAACTCCAGGCTTTTCACCTGGCTTGTAGGAATAGCCAGGTGGTTTTTCTCACTTTGAAAAAAAAAAAAAAGCTAGTAGAAGAAAACCAAAGAAAGATATTCACCTGATTTATAATGTAACTTGAAAATAAAAAGTTGAAGAGAAAAGAAGTTGGGGAAAAATTTTTATCTTCATTTGAAAAAAGAAAAAAGGCAAAAAAAAGCTTTAAGCAAACTTGTCTTTGTTAATTACATCCGTAGAAATGTAGATATTAACGGCATTACCTGGAAATTCTGGACTCTTGCAACTGAACTCTTGGCTGTCTGCAACTGTATTTCTGTATCTAAGCTACAAGGCTCCATTAAAATTATTTAATGTGAAACCCCACGGAATTTGTCATTCCAATTGATTGCCAATTGCATCCAGGCTTATTTTATCCATGTCATAATTCTGCACTTTGTTGTGACGTGATTTTGTCTCATTTTATTTAGAGCTTTCTCATTGCTATGCGAAAGTCATTAACTTGAATTGGTTCTTAAGATGCCAAAATGTACGAGTACAGAAGCTGTGGAATTCTGTCAACGTTAAGTATGAGATAGAGGAGGATTTATTTCTTCTGGTTAGATGAAACAAGAACTAAAGTGAAAACTTTGAGCAATTCAGTTTAAGTGCTGTATTCATTCTCCTCATTGTGGCTGGCAAGGCAAGTGGAAATACATCTTACCAGAGTGGCTTGAGCAACTACAGTTGCTGAGTTAACATGTACTTGATTTCCTGCTGAACAGCTGATTCCTGCTGCTGAATCAGGTGCCCTGGATTTCTTCATCCCACTTAGCCACCTTTTTCCCCCCTCCCTTATTTCTCTTCATGAGCGCTGGGAAAAATACAGCTTTAGTACTAAGTAAAAATCAAGGTCTTGTTATCAGTGACTTGTTTACTGCAGAAAACTGTTCAAAAGAGTTCCCACAGGCCCTCTCCTACCAGCCTGATAACCAAGAAATCTTTATCTACAGGGACAGTAAAACTGTAACTTCAGAGGGTTACAGTGAAATTCCTGAGTTATCAGCAGTTAATATTAAGGCTCTGGCATTGGCAAACTGTTCATATTCATTTTGGACCTGCCAATGTTTTGTCAAATTTACTTGCACTGGGACATTTTGCTTCTAGATTTCATGGGAAAACAATTCAGCTTCTTTCTGAACCACAGCAGGGGCCTTTATGTGAACTGAACAGCGTAGTTCTTTATCTCATGGTAGCCTCTGCCCAAATCTTCTTATCACATGGGAGCTTTGCTACTCAGAAGAGCAAAAAAAGTGTTATGCAGTAACACTTGAACATTTATTGCATTTAGTTTGCCAGTTGAAATGCATACGCTTAATTGTTTTAAAATTGTATGGGATTACTGCAGATTTTGAAGGAAAAAAAGGATCATAAATAATTCTCTTGTTTGTGAGAACCACCTATGTGTTTTAGCATGCTAAGTCTTCATGGGACTTTTTGCTTCCTGAGAGGTACATGGAACTTGGAGACTTTGCCAGTTCGATACAAATAATTTTTTGCCATAAATCCAGTGTATCGTGTGTGTGACAGACAAATATAAGCATTATGGAGTGGAGTAGAGAATACTTCACCTCATTTGTGGAGATTTTGTTAGAATTTATCAGAACAGTGTTTTTTTTAAGTCCAGAGGTCTTTAATTTATTGCAGCAGTTATTATAAAAATTTAGTGTTGAGGTAGCAGAAGCAACCAGTACCATATACTGAGATGTGAGGTGGTGTTTTAGCTTTATTTTCTTAATTATCTGCAAGGAGAAATTGGTTGGTGACTTTTTTGACACATCTGGAATGGGTGACTTTTTTTTGTTGTCAGTTGTCTTTTTGACATCAATAAAATCAAGAATTCAGTCCTAGAAAAAACAAGATTACAGTTCTTTATATTTTTCTGTCTTGATATTTTTTCTTCTTCCATTTGGTTGATGCAAACTAAGGCATGGAGACAGCAGAAGGGGGGAAAAAAACTTGAAAAAGGAAAGAACTCAAGAGTGAAGGTTTCTTAAGCAGTTTTTGAGGGGCAGTGCTGCTAAAAAACAAAGAACTTTCTTTTTGGAAAGAAAAAGGATCATGTAATATATTTGTGTATTTTGCGTAGGTGTTTTGCCAGAAATTTTTGCTTCATGTTTAGGGTTAATAACTGCTTTGGAGAAAAATAACTATTTGCTGAAAGTCAACAACTGAAGAGGACAACATACCAGTTTTTTGGTTTTAATTATTTCTGGGTAAGTGATTACATATATATATAAAAAGATTTATCATGCTGTGTGTAATCAACAGCAGCAGTTAAATAATTGAAGCTTTGATCTTGTTGATGGCTTCAGTAGAAGAAGGGATAGACAGGATCCATGTGGGAGTACCAGACCTCCATGGGAACACCAGGAGTAGATGCAGGAGGCTGAAGCCCCACTCCAGGTGAGTGTCTCTTCCATCATGTCCTCTAGGAACTTCCTCTTTGGGCTAAAGCAGCTCCTGCAGAGCCAGCACCTGGCTCAGCACCTGCAGGTGTTGCCATGGCAAGAACTACCCTGTTCTGTCCACGAGGGCCTGGAATTTCTTGCAGTCAGAAGTAATATGTTTCAGATTACTGAATTCATGGACTGTGTAATTGATTTTACATGCAATGCAGACTTCCCATTATGCAATATATTTCTATTTGATCGTAGCTTTTTTTTTTTTAAAGGCTATGATCAAATATGTGCCTTTAAAAAAAAAAAAAGGCACAAACCAAAGAAACAGAAAATAAAAATACAAACCAGCAAACCCTTCTTCTTTGAGTAAAAATTTCCATTGACAGGCTCCCACTTGGTGTTGCCTTAGAAAAATAGAGGACGTTCCCTTCAGCTGATTTTGAGAAATGATAAACTGAAACCTGTTGGTTTAAAGGTAATCGTTAAATTTTTTAGTGTTGTAGGTTGGTCTGTTAATCATCATTTATTAAAATACTGACTTTCCCATAGTAAGTTGTACCTTAATAATGTGAAAAGCTAGAGAAAGAGATATTCCTGAAGTAAAGTGTAGTCACTGCCATTTTAGAAGGCTGTGATTCTTTTCCCTAGTTTGTATAATTTTCTGCAGATCATAGCATTTCATTTGTTCTCTTTAGTTTTCCATTGCAGTTGGCCCCTCTGGGAGGGAACTCCATCTCTGATGTTGGGAACAGCAGCACTCTCACTAGTTCCTTTGGCTTTTCATTCTGATCAGATGTGTGGCCTAAAGATGATAAAATTTATTAATGTGATAAATATACTTGCATTTCCTAACATTAGAATTCTGCTTTGTCTGTATAACTCTCAAGGATTTAACGCATCCTTTAATTTAAACTATCAAGTCCTGATTAGAAATCAGATAAAGGAGGAAATCCTGTAAGTTAACATGTGGCAGGCATTTTATGTTGTTTATGTTGTTTTAAACGGCACCCTTTAATGCTCTGCTTATGTGTCAGTAAGTACCAGTGCTGTCATTCTTCAAAGACCTCTAATTATATTTTAATATTTTAGTTTAAAAGATAGAGCATAAGAACCCCTCTAAAATATCACTTTGAGTGGAGGAGCTCAGTGTGCTGCTGTCAGTGCGTGAACAGGGTACTGTGTTGGGGTTGTCTTCATAGTGAGCTTTGAAATTTGCTTATTTGGTTTTTTAGGCAAGTGTGAGCTCAGAATATAGCAGCAGTTACAGCTGTAAAGCTGTGTTCTTGAACACACTTGAATTCTGACAGCTGATTTTTGTCTCTTGTACGTTCTGTGGCACATCAAGAAGATGGAGTAATTGAAGGATGTGCAGTAACAGCTGATAAGTTCTCACTGATAAACAGTTTCCTTGACCGAGAAAATTATTCATTGAATGTTTCAACGTGGGACCTATTTTATCCCCTGTCCCCTTTTCTTTGAAATCTGTTGCTGAACCTGTAGTATGCTGTGAGCAAGGGCAGAATAAACTGGCAGGCTCAGTGTTTGCAAAGTGTTTGATGCTCGCTGTCCCCAAGCCCTGCTTATTACGTTCAGGTCCGTGCCTTTGGCTTTGCTAACATCAGCTCCTCTCATGTTACACCAGGAGCAGGATCAGAGGCTGTGCGTGGTACACAAGCTGTCGCCACCCTCCAGTGACAAGGAAATGAGGGGGAAACACCCACCCGTGTCACCTGATGGTCCATTTGTCTCCATGGCTGCAGCTGAGGTAGGCAAGACAATATCCATGGATCTCTGTCACTGCATGTGTCCTGGGCCTGAGCACCTCCGAACAATCTGGGTAGTGAGGTGGAGAAGCAGCAACAAAGGTGGTAGAAATGTATGCAGGAATGTTTTGATGCCCTCCTAGAAACTGGAATTATTATTCAATTCAGGAAAGAGAAAAGTAGTAGGAGTTTCCCCCTAGGTTTTTGAAAGGGTGTGATCTCACAAGCCTTTCACTAACAGCAACATGTGCACATGCATAAACTGTTATATAGGTCAGATGTATAAAAAGCAGTCTAGAATGGAAAGGTGAGACCACACTTATGTAGAGCTCTGAAGCCCAATTCTGTGCCCACTCCTGGAAGTGAGCAGAGTTTAACTAAAGACTGGAATTTGATTCCATTATTTAGGTTTTCCTTAACAGGATGTCTTGGTAACCAGGAACTCACTTCTGTACAAATGCAATCAGAAAGTGTTGGAGTTTTAATTTGGTATTTCTTTTCTTACAAACAAACTTTAGAACATCAGTGAGACAAAACCATGACCTTTTATTAATAAATTATATTGATTCTATGTAAGATTAATTTCCCACAAGCATCTTGACTCAAACAAATACGTAATCAGCTGTGGAGTTCCAGCTGATGAGAAATGCAGTTAAACAGCTGTACTTCAACTATCATTGATTGTATGTTCATTAACTTCAGTTATAAAATCCCTGAAGAAAGGGAAGAGTCTCTTGGCATGTTTGTACAGCATCAGGTACATCTAGCAAGTAGTACACTGGGAGTAATTGGTTCACAATTTTCTCATTCCATTTGTTGCATGCGAAGCACGTGTTCTTTGCTGAACAATAATCGAAGAGAGGTTGTTTCCAGTTCTGTTTTTCTTTGAGAAGGACATTCAGCAAAAAGGAACCATTAATAATGGTTGCTTTGGGTTTTTGTGGGTTTGGAGTTTTTTTGGTTATCCTTCTTACAGAGCAACGACTGTAAGCCCTTAAATCCACAAGTTCATTTCCAGTTTAGCACCTGTTCAAACAAAACTAGGAGGAAGTGCTACAACAGGTAAAGTTGCTGCTGGATTAGAGACCTCCACTGCAGTATTAGTCAGGTCAATTCTTTGGTACTAATACTGGGATCATTTTCTGTGTCACGCCGGAGACTTTAAAATATTCTTTAACAAATTTTATGTGTCAAATTCAAGGTAGATCATAATCCATTTTGCAAGAGACAAGAAGCACCAAAGTTGTTTCATGAAATTGTATCTTGTTCTAAATATTTTAAAACATTCAAGCCTTTTTGTCTGGTCTAGTCTAACTTTTTTAACATAGGTCAATTCTACTGTGATAAAACTGAGAAGGATTGATCTCTATTGTCTTCTATATCTGTGTGCAATTTGTTCAGTTTCATAGTAGGTACACTGGGGATTGAATCTGCTGAGATGAAATAAAAAAACCCCTTTGGGCACGGATGAAAAAATTTGTCATTACAGATCTCACTTTGTTTTCTTCCTTTGTTACTTAGAACTATTAAAATTATTAAAAACTTCAAATAATAAAATCAAGGCTGAAAATAGCTATTTAATCAGATCCAATCTAGAAGATCCAAGAGGAGGATGAATTATTAAATCAGGACTACATTAATCTTTATGAAAAGACAAGATGCACACTGTTTTGTGTTTGTTTGTTGGACCTTGCTGGTTCTAACCAGGGTCACTTGCTGCCTTTCCTTCTGGTATTAAGTCCAGAGTTTATCTGTAACTAAATCTTGCCAGGTGACAGCTTATGCAAAGGACATTTTCTACTATTCTGCTTTTACAGAAAGGAAAGGTTGTTGTATTACTCAGTTATTCTGGGCAGAGAGTGCCAGGGCCTGAGCTTTCATATCCTTTCTTGTGATTGGAGCAGCCTTGAGCTGTGTAAGGACACCTTCTGTGAAATCTCTTCCTATGCTTTTGTTTTCTCTACTCACTCTGTGTGTGAGAGAGAAAATCCTGCAGTTTTGAGTGACTTGGGTTAAAAGTCTTTCCCAAATGAGTGTGATAGAAAGTTTCTTCTGCAGTGAGGGTGGTTGTTGGTAAAACAGCTGAGGTTATCCCTTTCTAAACTAACTCCTCAGCCATATCCAAAATACTTGTGTGGGATGACAGAACTAGGCTTAGCTCTTAATATACAGCGAGACCAATGAGTTCTCTGCTGGAGCTATGAAATGAGACCTGCAAACCAAAGCTGCTGTAAATTCTCCTCCCCATTCCCTTACAGTGCAGCAAGGATGGCTGGAAGCAGTGATTCTCCTCCTTGCTTTGATACTTTTCATCAGCTTAGTAATTAGAGTAGGAGAAACAAGCTCTGAATGTGGCTTAGAATTCACATGAGCATTGCTGTAGAAAAAACCTGTGAAGTCAATTTTTTTTGTTGTTGTTGTTCTCCTGGTTCTAAAAATCAGTCTGTAGAAATTAGGCCTTCTGTGCCACCACAAAACTGAACATCCATCAGTCTATCACTGGAGAGGTAGCAAAGGGGCTGTCTCTTGGTTAAGAGCTAGCTGTTCTATCAGAGATAAACCACTATGATCCTATTTTGATTTCTGTCCAATAACTACCAGCCTCACTATGGACAGTGAAGAAGGTTCTATTTTCTGAGTCATATTAGCCTCAGAAATTTATTATGTATAGTAGTGTATCTTCACCTTTTAGGATTAGCTCATGATTGGATTCCTTTTAAAAGACTGACAGAAGAAGGTGGTATTTAGCCATTTAGTTCTGTACAATTCAGCAATATTAAAATGCCCTCAGTAAGCAGAAATACAGCTCTTAGCCAGCAAACAGTCAGTTTCCAGTTAAATGTTACAAGACCATATTTTTCCAGAAATAGAAAATTAATAGTCAGATTGTGGAGCCCTTATTGGTGTTTGTAAATTGTTACTCCTGAGCATAGTACTGATCATCGTGTCAAGTTATTAGTCAGGTAAATACATTTATTAAACCTAAAAAGCTTAACATGTGTGTGTTCCCCAGCAGACTTGTTCATAATTGCTGGTGACTTCCCTTGTGAATATAAAAGCCCAGTCAGCAGCCAATCCTGTAATTACAAATTTCCTATGATTAACTGTGCTGTTTCCTAAATTAGAGTCTGGCAGATTCTGCTCAGGACATGGACAACTGTCATGTCCACAAGGATGTTGTCTATTTTAGCCACAGTCCATCTCTCTGTCAGTGAAGGATAAATACTTAAATGTTTTGCTTCAAAAGGTATTTGCAGAAAGATAAAAACAACTTATGAGGGCTCCTACTCTAAAAGAATCTAGGGCTACATATTTGCTGTGCCCTCAAAATGGCTGTGGCATTTGGGTTTGCTTTTTCTGAAAGCACGTCCTGGCTCGATAAACTGCTCTTGCCATCTCTTTTTCCGCTTGGTGTTCCTCATGCCATATTTTGAGAAGGCCCAGACATAAAGAACAATATTTTCTAGAAACCAAGCAAAATAGATCAGAGATGAATCCTTGGGTCTGTGTTTCATTTCAGGTTTACCTTGGGTGAATCCACAGCTGCTGTAGGTTTTGGCAGTATATCCTCTGAGAAAACGTAAAATGTTTTCTTGTTCTCATCTTGTACTTCCTTAATTTTGCTTTGGGAAGTTGATTTAAACTCATGTTAGAAGAAATTATGATAGTAAATAGTAAAAGTGTGTGGTTGTGGAGTTCACTGTTTACAGTAGGCACAAGCAGTGTATTTAAAATTTGATAAACGTATGCCTGCACCTACACAGATCAGAATGTGAGCACAGTAAGAAAGACATGTTTTGTATATTAAGTCTTTTCTAATGACTGAACAAGGCAAATCAGCTCCACCTTTAATAGTGGAAAGGATGAAAAGCTGGTCTGGTCAAATTCTTCTTAAAGAAGCGAAGAACAGGACCAAACCAAACCACACGTATATCAGGTCTTGGGTTTTTTTTTATCTGCTGTCTGTGTGTGTCTTCTTTACGCTCATCAGTTTACCTTGTGGATTTAAAAGGTATTAAGTGCTGTAGATTTTATTACCCAGGTTTTAAGACTGTGGGTCTTTGTGATGATTTTATGACTAGTTTGCATTATCTAGAACAAAAAAGGGGCACATGTGTTACAGGATTCTTGTGCATTTCTTCCAAATGCATTATTTGACTAAAAGAATTGTTCTACCTCTACCCTGTGGTTTGGGAAGTTCTTTTGTTCTGTTTCTAAGCTGTATTTGTCAAGCTTAGCTGCCAAATCTCTTTCCATGTTGCTCTCATTCCCCTGCTGTTACACAACTGCTCTTCAAATTTGACTGTCTCAGGAAACCCTGATTTGAAAGGTAATGACAATGCATATAAAATACCACTGATTTCTTTAAAGCTTTGGGAACTTTTTCTAAGGTCATAAGGTGAACAGATCAGAGCCTTCTACAGCAGAACACTCTGCCAATGCCACCTGTAATTTCTATCTGAAACATTGCTGTGTTTGCAGAAATAGCAAATTGCTTCAAAGCTGGATGCCAGGGATCAGTCCTGCGCTGAATGCATCCAGGAGGATTAGTGTGTGTAAGCCTGCAAGGTAGAATAGAGTAAAATAACATAAAAATGGAAATCTAGCCCACACTTTGTTGTGTTTTGAGTTTTGAATTTTGCTACAGAACTAAGAGGGAGATGTGTGTGATGTTATCAGTGTGCAGCTGGGAACAGAACAACTCAGCTAGTTTAGAATGACCTATCAGACAGGATGTCTGTGCCAATACAAAACACTTCAGAGAGCCTCTTGGATTAGATCTGGTGAAACACAAACACTCAAAGGACAAGGAAGGAGAAATGTATGGCATGGGGCCAAAGTTGGGAATTGAAAAATAAGTGGGAAAAGGGGATTCTTGAGCAGAATTTTGAAAGAGGTTGCTGGTTTCCTCTCACTGTCCAAGGTGCTGATGGCACCTGAGAGACGCAGGCAGGCTTTGCACCACAATGGTGGGGACCTGCCTTCTGGGACCAGTCAAGCTGTGGGGAAGGTGGAGGTAGAAGCTTGTTCTTAGGAGTAGAACAGATAGAAACAGATAAAGTTGTTGGGAAGTTTTTGCCATTTCTTTGGCAGAGATCACACAGACCACAACTCCTGGACCCAGGAAGCTGCTGTTGTCGTGCTGTGACATGTATGGAAAAGGAAGGAAGAGTTTGCTAGATGTGTTTGCTATTGTTTATGTTTGACAGTACAGACCATTTACATTCCTTGCTGTCCTTCTGTCTTGCGCTTTTAATTTAAGGCTGTTTTTGATATCCTTCTTGCTAAGTAACAATTTACTTTGGAAATGTCCTGGGGGGTTTTGTGAAGTGCTACTTATTCTGAATTAGTGATAAAAACTTCTCCACATATTTTGATGCTGACAACAAATTCCCTTATTCTGCCCACATAACATTCGCATTTTGCTGAAAAAAACATAGTCTTGTTGCTCTTTTGCGTCTCAACTTTCAGCTCTACTAAATCTTCCAGTCAGTTCTCTTTACATCTTTATTTTCAGCACATTTAGGTAATCTGCAGGGTTTTAAGTTGTTTTAGCTTGAGTCCATTGTGGGACATTAATATAGCCTTGACAAGGTCCATGGTGTGGAACGCTGTGGTCCATAACACCAATAAAGCAGCTGGGGGAGCGGAGCCGTGTCTGACGTAAGGCACACAGAAATGTGGATCCCACCAATTAATCACGGCATGCTGCTGACAAACGAGTGACAGTAATTGATGCAGCCCTTTGAGAGACAATCTGGAACCACTGCAACCTGGGAAAGCTCATTCATTTCTGTTCTTTTGCTGAGTTAGGGGTGAATAACAGCCCTTACTTAATTGCTGCCCAGCGTTGCTTTATATGGTGACAAGTGTCAGTGACAAGCCAGGAAGTCAGAGTCTAGTTAGAGCACTGTCTGGCTAAGTCTAGTCTACATTCTGTGCAACTATTGATTTTTTTCACTATATTGGCTGCCAAATGCACATACATCTGAAGTGCATTTGAATGCCTAAACTTGTTCGGTTGGGTTTTCAGCTTGACAGTCTGTAATTATCAAAATGTTTTCATTATTTATATTATACACTTAGGCTGTAGTGTCAGGATTTCTAAGATGCCTCGTAGAGTCCAGCAATAAAATATGTGCAGTCTGACTAGATCTGATTTGCACTCCTTGCTTTGTTTTGGGTGACTTTGTCTGGCTCAGAGTAAAGCCAGAAAGTCTTATGGCTCTAAGAAAATGTCTGTTTTAACAGGCATTGTGCCAGACCACGGCAACATATATTCCAACTGTCTGTGCTAAGGTCCTGCTTGCTGAGTATTCCTTTTCTTGACAGCAGGGAGGGAAACCAAGGCTCAGCCCAGAATCCCAGAACAAAGAGATTTCTGCTGAATTTTCTCTCCAGTAGGCAGTGGCTGCTTCTATCACATTGAGCAAACTTTTCTTCCAGAACAACAATAACTTGCCTTGGTTATTACTGGAGTGAGACCAAAATATTTCACTTCAATGCAATAATATTGTTGCAGCAAAAGAGCTGCTGAATGGAACCTGCTTGGACTGTCATATTTGTGGGTTAGGGCCACCTCCTCCCCAGTTGTGCTTTAGGTCTGCTGTAATTATCAGGATGGCTAAGACAGTATTCACATCCCTGTTCCTCCTGAACATGTTCTCTGACAGTTTCCTTTCCTTGCTTTCTCACCTCTTTGCTGCTGCAGCAGAACTGGTGTCCCCAGGTGAGAAAAGGAGATACCAGGCAGGGTGAGTAGAAGGAGTGTTGAGGGCTTGCATCTCATTGCTCTGGTAGTTCCATTATGGAGAAGGACAGCTCATCAGGCACTAACACTGGATAAAGGAACTGGCGTGAGGGCAGCCCTCCCTAGGCTGTAGGAAAGAGGATTTTCAGCAGTTGTCTTGTAAAACATTGTAAAGCATTTTCAAAAGAAGGAAGAATTGCTCCCGCTTGATGGACCTGGGAACTGGAGCACAAGGCGGTTCATTGCCCTACTTGCTGATAATCCAAACATTTGCATCTTTTATTGATTGGAACAAGACCTGCAGAATTTAGGACCTCTGTGAACCAAGCTGATTTCCCAACCTCTGTAGTGATTCAGTGACAGAACAGAGTGGATGGCTAAGTATAGATGTGAGGATGAGAAAAGAGAAAAGGTGCTAATGGATCTTACATTTCCTTACACTAGAATCCCTGGCAGTGGCTCTGGCAATTTAGATCTTCCTAGCTAAGAACTGCACTTCTTCTATGGCCACAAGTGACAGATTTATTCTTTTTTATGCTTCATTTGGCCATATTTGCTTTCTGAACACGGATTTGCCCCTTTGGAGCCTGCAGTGTTTCCTCACACCGTTCTTGTTGCTTCAATATTGCAGTGCTGTTGCTGGAATAACTGGTGAGAATGTGCTGGCAACAGGCTGTTAATGTTGTTCTTCTCTAGCAGAAGTGGTCAAAAAGTGGGGCTTTGCATGGTAGGGTATGTAAACTTAGGAGAGAATATTTCAGTCCAGAAATAGAGCAGACAAGATGCACAAGGAACTCATTTCATCTAAGTTGAGATGGGTTTTCATATGAAATAGAGGGAACTTTAGCTGTTGCTAAAGTCCTGGCACATGTCAAGAGTGTTTCCTTGGAAGATTTTACTGTTGTGTTCTCAATTCCACTTATTTTAGTAGAATTCTTGGAGCAGATTAGGTGTGATCCAAAATCTGTTTTCTCCTCTTTGCCTTTTCCCTTCAGGTTATTGTTGCTATTGCACATGTCAACTTCTCAACCCTTCCTTTCCTGGCCTTCCTTCTCTGTGTTTAGATCTTTCTCCAAGAAATCTGGAAAGTTGCATTCATCTCTTTTCCTTCCAAACACAAGAACAAAAGTGCAAAGTGAGTGGTGTATTCCCTGCTGATTTCACAACTTGAACCAATATTTTTCCCAGTGTTTTTGCAGCCTTTCTCCAGAGGCACCTGCCAGATCTTGATCCCTGCTCAAACTCCCAGTGCTGTGGATTACTAGGATAAGATGTGACCTAGGAAAATGTGACTGCCAGTGGTAAAAGCAGGGAATGTTTTTCTGTAAAGGAAAGTTAACACTTTCTTTGCATCAGAGTTTATTCTAACATGAGTAATCTTGCAGAGCTCAAGATACCAGAACATAGTTTTGCAGGGATCTTTGACACACCTTGTAATGTATTTTTAACTTTGATGCAATGTAGTTGTCACTATTACCTGCAGTAAAATATGCCTGTTTTACCGAACTGCTCAAATACTGTTTTTTTTTAAATCACATCTTTCTGACGTTTTCAGAGCTGCATGAATAGAGGCAGTCAGTCAGCATCATTAGGTTCATTCAGAAGAGCACTGGAGACTGGCTGCTTGTGATTCTGTGTCCAAGCAGAAACTGGGAACACAGATATCAGGATACTTGGTTCCTCACTGCATTTGTAGTTATCCAACACTTCAGTATTTCCAAAAGAAGTACAATGAAACCCACGAGCATTCATGAGAGAAGGAGGTGTCACGTCCTGCTCAGTTTGTACCTGAAACTTAAGTGTGGCTCCATGTATAATGTGACTTCGGTTTTTTTCTCAATATGATAATAGTTCATTACTATGCTAAAAGGTTTTCATTTGGGAAAATGTATTTGCTGAGTGATTTGTGCACTGAAACCTCACTGTCAATTGAAAATGTTGCTCCAAGAGTTACAGTTTTATTTGATGTGTGCACTGTGGTCTTCTACTTGTTCTCTTTCACAGCCTAGGGTGCTATTTTTATTTTCTAGTGTGACTAGTTAGTTATTCCAAACAGTGAGATTACAGTTTAGATCAGTAGCTAAGAAAAATGAAGATAAATGTTGCTTGTAGTTTGTGGTTGATAAATGACGAATGAAATAATGAATTGGCCTGGCCATGCTCTGGAGGCTGTGGTAAAGCTAAAATTGAAGCTATTCTGAGTCAGCTCAGTCCAGTAGTCTGGACTCTTTGGGAAGAGTTTCAGCTGCACAAGATGGTTTTTTTTATACAGACTTTGGATGTCACCTAACAAACCAAGTTCTCTTCTTGTTCTGACATGTACAACCAAGATTTCCTTCTTTGCTGGCAGACTTCATTAACTATGTGGCTTTTTTAATCACCCGAAATAGCCTCCACATTGTTGGAGTGTCCCTACTGGTAGGAAGCATGACCTTCTCTCTGATACTGGGCCATCAAAAAGAATGTAGTAAATTTTAATGTGATTGTAACTTAGCCAGCATTTACATGAAAGAAAACAATGATCTTCTTGTTATGGAGATCATTAATGAAACATCAGCACTGGTCTGCAAATGCTACCATGTTGTGATCCAGCTGAAAAAACAGCCTTGTGTAACTTGAGGACATTGCATAACTCAGGAAGTGGAAAAACAAACTGAATTTTCAATGGTTGTTTACATTTTAACTAGATCCCAATGAAAAGTCTACAGTGAATAGCTTTTTGAGAAATTTAACTTGTCTGTCCTCTGAAGGAATATCTGTGAGGCTGACTATGTTCCTTCTTGCCCGCTCAGTGCTGATATTTGTGGTTGCAGTTCTCAACGTGCTAATCTGCTGTTTGAAATTCAAATTGCTTTGCGTTCCAGGTCGGTCAGTCATGTGGCACCCTTTGTGTTTCCTATTGGAGAAGGATACGAGTCCTTCGTGGATTGGGATTTGTAGCTTATTCAAAATTCATCTTCCTTGTGCACTCAGGCATGGAACTTGGAAATTTGCTTCCCAATTAGTCTCTTGAAAGATAAAAGCAGTAAGTCACGTGTTCCACTAAACTCATGAGAACATAATCATTTACAGAACATACTTGATATTTTTTATCTAACTTAGTAGTTTCAATGCCAGTACATTCAAGACAAACTCATTTCCTTCCAGCTCTTCAGTTCTGTCTCATTGTAGAAAGGCAAAACTCAGCAAGATTTCAGGAGAAGGCAGCCAGTCAAAAAACTCTGCAGCTATTTCTTATAAGGGCTGCCATTTTCAAGTGTTAAATTCCCATGAGGATCAAGTGTGATCTGAGGCAAGATTTTGACATTCAAGTCTGGAGCATTTGTTAATAGCTTTAAAAGTTGGTGTTTCTAAACAGAGATTTTTTTAGGGTGAGTTACAGCCCGTGGAAGTGTATCTTATTATAAAGTTTCTGAAGGAAACTGCATCCAGGTAAAAATTTAATTTAAAGACTGAAAGCTCAGAGAACTGAACTGCAGAATGAAACTGTCAGCTCATGTTATGAGTGGTGTGTAAACTAACATATGCACAGAGTTTAGGAGAGTTATGTTGACTTTTTCTTAGCAGATGATCTTATTCTGTGACCCAGCAGAAGTGGTTGTCATGGTTTGGTTTGTTCTTGGAGCTGTGCTGGAATTTTACCTTTTCCCCTGCCCACTGTGTTGGGGGGGGGTGGATTGGGTACCTAGGCAACTAAATGTCCCAGGACAAGAGAACTAGTAGAGCTGCATTGCTATGTTAATGGCCTCACTTTGTCTCCAGGGAAACGGGAGAGCTTGTAAAGCTGGCAGGAGGCCTGGAGGTGATGGGAGCTGGGGGGTGTGGCACAGGAGCTGCAGGGGAGCAGTCGGGACGGCTTCTCTTCGTAGCTGTGCTGCTGTTACAGTTGGAGTCTTCGTGCTCGGATTTTCCACCAGAAAGGGACAGAACACCATATCACCTGCACCTCTGCCAGCAGGAAAGAGTGAGTTCTCCCTCGTTTGGGAGCCGTGAACTTTCCTTTTTCCCTCCCTCTCCCCTTTTTGGTGAGGAGGGAGAACGTCCATTGTCCCGTTCTCTCTGGCACTCGGGAGGCCCCACGCGGCGACTGCCAGCGATCCAACAGCGCCCCCCGCTGACTGACTCCAACAACTGCAGGCTCCACATCCCCAGCGCTTCAACAGCACCTCCTGCTGACTGGGGCTATAATTGCCCCAAAGGGTGAACTCTCAACTGTTTTTTCACTGTTGGGTTTATTCGTTTTGTCTTGAAGGGGATTGCTCTGGGTATAGGATTATTGTTTGGGTGTTTTACTTGTGTTCTTTAATAGTTTATGTCGATACATTTAAACCTTTTAATAAAGGGCTGTTATTCCTTCCTGGCCATAATTTAATTTTACCTGTGTCTCATTTAAACTGAGACAAAGGCCTAGAAGGCAAGGCTTAGTAGGAGTGGCTGAGGATGCCAGGTTTGCTCAGCTTAGAGAAGGGGAGGCTGAGGGGTGACCCTGCTGCTCACGAGGAGTGAGGAGAGGTAGATGCTGAACTCTTCCCTCTGGTGTCTGGAGGACATGAGGGACTGCCTTAAGGCTGCATCAGAGAAAGTTCAGACTGGATATTAGGAAAAAGTTCCATACAGTTCCTGTGCCTGGTCATTTGTGGCTGATCTTGGCCGTTGTGCCATTACAGCAGGACTCAGAGTGAACATGGAGGTGGCAAACCAGGCCTCTGTCCTGCCTGTCCATGGGAAGTCTCCCAGGGGAGCTGTATTCCTTCCCCCTTGCTGCCCTCCCGAGTTCCCCCTTCTGTCCCCACACGCTGCCTCTTTGGCTCCGTTGTTGAGGCACCACCGTTGGTAGAGATGCGATATTTATTCTTTACCCATTTAGAATTTTCATCCCACAGGATTAAATAGTGATCTCCAAGCTTTCCCTACTGCCTCTCTCATGTTATTTTTTGCCAGTGTGTTCCCTGCCTCTCTGTGCAATGAAAGCTCCTGAGTGCCGTGGTGCTTGGCCCAGGCCAGTGTGGTGGCTGCACTTTGCCAGCCCACAGGTTGTGTTTCACAGAGCTGTGCTTCACTTCTGAGGAGCTCAGCGAGAGGGGAGAGCTGCTCTTCCAGCTTCAGGGGCTGCAGAACCTGCAGGGAGGATGGCTGGGAGCTGCCTGCAAATTCAGCTGCACCAAAAAGGGGTGTGAAAAAGAAGGACAACCAAAAAACCCACCACACTCGAGACTATTTCTGTGCCCATCCTACTTTTCCATGGCACCCAGGATGCCTAATGCAGCACTTATCTGAGAAGAGAAAAGTTGGGAAAAGGTAGCTTGCCTGCTGTCTCCACTAGAAGCTCCTTTTTGGACTTGCAGGCCTTTGAAGGCATAGTTTCTACAAGGCAGGGAAGCCTCAGTGTGGAACACAGCAGGCAGTGGGTGTGCTTGAGTTGGCTGGAAAGACCTTCCAAAAGCTTATGCCGAATAGACCAAGCACTGAAAGGAAACCCACACCCCCTGCATGAAGGTTTGATGCCAAAAATAGCCTTTGCTGTGCTAAAGACACTGAGCTGCCCCTCGGTGATCCACCTGTGCCCGTCACAGTGGATGATCTCCCTCCAGCCCTCCTGGATCTGGCCATATTCCCTGGAAGCAGCTCCCAGCACCCGTGTGGTGGGGCCAGTGGCTGCAGTTGCTGCAGTCAGCAGCTCTCAAGTGGCTCAGCAGATCTCTACAATAAAAATCCAATTGTGCTATTCAGTCGTGCAATAACTTGCTTTCATCTGTACAAGTGATGAAGCACAAATGACTTAATTCGTAAGTCAGAGGATGTATTTTACTGCACTTTTTTGAGAAGAACAACTAATGTTAATTTTCTCCTTACTGTGTTTCTGCTAGTTTTTAATGATATTACATCTGAATGCTTCAATGCCCATGTTATTTCACTACTTGTATTTTTGAAAGATGAGTGACTAATATTTTCCAAATTATATTCCGTGACAGATAAAGGGAAAAGGCACCTGCATATGATTTGACTGACGAAAACCAAATCTGTTTTTACATGATCCCTCCCTTTAAAATAAAATTGCATTTCCTCAAGTTCACTCCTATCTCATTGACACCTCAAGCCATAAATTACCTGCACAACACAACCCCATTCATTTCATACAGTCTCCTTCACAGAAGCAAACATACATGCAAGTTTGCCTGGCTGCTGCCACCTCCTGCTGCTGGGAATCCTCAAGTTGCTCATGAAGCTGCAGCTCTTGGAAGAAGGTGATTACAACCCCTAGACATCCAGAGGGGAAAAAACCCAAAACCAAACAAAAAACCTAAACAACTAAACAGGAGAGGTCTAGCTTTTTAAAAATGTATTTATTTAGCTTCAGTGTGTAGAGAATTAAGCAGAGGTGATAAGGCTTGCTAAGTAACTGTGGGCAGTGCACATGAGAGCTGGTGCTCACATTGACCTTTGGGGTTCAGTTGGTGATGTTATTTAATTAAGACCCATCTCACTGGCTTCTCAAAGTCTGCTCCCTTTTCACACTGAATTTGAGCAAAAGTATTGGAGTAGAGATTTAAATCCTTGCGGTGTTTCATCCATGTTCCAACATCAGAGCGGCAGCTGAAATCCGGGTTTCATCTGCTTTAATTGCTTATGTGTGAAGAAAGATGCTTTCCTGAAGCCTACCAGGGTCTTACTGCTAAAGTGGGCTTAACTCTGCACCGAGGCCGGCAGAAGCACGAGCAGAGGGGGGTTCATCTTTTCCAAGGGATTATTTTAGTCAGGGCATCAGAGGGACTATTTCCCTCCAGTATGTTTTTAGTGCTTCGCATTGCCTTGCTCTTATTATCCCTCACTCTCCTCCCAGAAAGCTCCTCGAAAGGCTGATTTCTTTTTTCCTTTGCTTTCCCTCTAGGAATGCCACTTCTGAGGTGTCCCTTGCAGCCACCACAAGCAGCCAGTGGCTCTTCGATGCAGAAGCTGGGGAGGGAGCTCCTTGCATCATTTTAGAAATCCAGTGGGCTTGGCTGGCTTTGTTGCTTTAGGCGACTGGAAGCAATTGCTTCAAGTCCAAAGGGTGATCCAGGTCTTTTAGAGATGTCTTTTCCTTTCCTTCTTTTTTTTTTCTCCTTTCTTCCCCCCCCTGCCCCCCCGATCAAACAAACAGCACTTCTTCACTTAAATGATCTTGATCATGATGTGAGTAGGAAGGTTCTTTCCATAGTTAGGATTGTGAGGGAGAAACATGATAATTCATTTATTGCATGATAATAGCAGGGGTAGCTTTAAGGTTTTTACCATCTGTGCTCCTATGGGAAGGAGGAGCAAAGCCAATACAAATTTAACCTTCAGATTTATGCTTCTGTGCCTCTCCATTGTGCCTCTAAAGTTCTTCAGAAAAAATCCTTAACCATTTCACTACTGTACGAGAAGCGAAACAGCAGCTTTCAGCTTCCCCCTTCTGTTTTATATCTACAGAGTTTTGTTTATATCTGAATGCTTTCATTTAATTTTAGACTCTAATAACCATTCAAGGCAAGATAGATATATTTAGTGAGTGTTAAGTTTGATCGCATCTGTTGGTCTGCGTGCCCAAAATATCCAAACCTACCATTAAATGCTGTCTCTGTCTTCAAATCTTTATCTCGCAGTGTTAGAGAATACACAAATAGAAAATGCCAGAGCTCATTTATGCCTACAGCTTTTACGAGGACAAAACTCTTGTTGAAGTGGGAGTAGGGACCTGAGACAAAAGGGAGTGCTACTTGCCAAAATTTAGGATAAAAAGGTGCATTGATTTGTAGGTTCTCATGGATTTATGCACAGATTACCTCGGAGAAAGCAGGGGTATCTGAAAGTCAGCAGGTGACCCTGGAGCCAAGGGGTCAGTTTATTGGGCAAAGACCAAAGGGTGACTGCCTCCAAAAAGTGTCAGTAAGGCTGATTCTTCCAGCCTTTGACCGGGGAGGACTGAATTTCCTCAGTACATCATAAAATGATTAAGGGTTCAAGGTTAAAATTCACAACTGGCTGCAAAGCTGGGGGCAGGCTCTAAAGAACACAAGTGGTGATTGTTGTGAGAGCCAGGGATGCAGTCACAGGAAAAAACATGCACTTCTTTCCTTTCCTTTTTTCTGGGTCCCAGTCAGACCATGGAAATGCTTCGTGTGTATTTTACTGCATCCCAGTACTGCAAATGTTTAACCATTGCTGGGTTTGGTGAGCTTGCCTCCAGAAAACAGGGTCTTCAGGGGCAAAATGCTCTTCTCACTGTGGATTGGCTAAAAAATGAAAAACAAAACCACCATCCATTGATTTTCTGCAGGAGGTGGAGTTTAGAGTTCAGTTTAACATGATACAATTGATAGCACAAGCTTTACGGAGGGGAAAAAAGAGGCGTTTTTCTTATTGACCTACTTTCTGATGGGTGCAATGGGATCCCCTGGCCATGGTGCACAGTGGGGTGTGGAGTCCATCCCACAGAGGAAAACAGCAGTGTGGGAACACCTGAACTGTACTCCCCCTGATGCTTCCCTGCGGCCAAAACTCAGATGAGTCCTACCATAAATAGTCAAAACAGAGCCGTGTTTGGATCAACTGCCTGGAGAACAAAGGCACTTAACCAAGGTCTGTGTGAGCAGCGTGGCTGTGCAGGCAGATGGTTGTGTCTGGGTGCCTTTGCATTTCCTGGGCTCAGCTGCCTGCTTTCCCCAGCCAAGGAAATGTCAGGCCTCACAGCAATGGTCTCTCTGGCCTTTCTTCAGTGTGTGTCTTATTGTGGCTTTACACCAGTTACCAACTCCTTCATAGAATCCTACAATCCCAGAGTGGTTTGGGTTGGGAGGGACCTTAAGTCCCATCCAGTCCCACCCCCTGCCATGTGCAGGGACACCTTCCACCAGCCCAGGTTGTTCCAAACCCCGTCCAACCTGGCCTTGGACACTTCCAGGGATGGGGCAGCCACAGCTTCTC
>JAWMRA010000130.1:3922096-4204231 GCA_035584735.1 Pseudotriccus pelzelni | reverse complement strand
CCAGGCAGTTGGAACTGCACTGAGGTCTCCCCTCAGTCTCCTCCAGCTGAACACACCAAGTGCCCTCAGTGTCCTCATGCGGCTTCCCCTCAAACCCAGCAGAGCAAGTTGGCAAAGGGCTGGTCCTGGGAGGGGTTTGAGTGTGGTGACAGACCAGGGTGACTGGAACACCTCCAGCAGTGAATATCCCACCCCTGTGAGAGCTGCTGACACACATCCGTAACTGGATGGATTACCTTAAAGTTGCAGTCCTAAAACCCAGTATTCTAAAACCCCTCAACCTTCCATGGCACCAACTGATCTGTCCTACTCTGGTTCCCCTCCCAGGGCACCGTGGGCAGCCTGGAGCTGCCAACACTGCAGACTACAGCCAGCTGTGCTTCCTCTGCCATGGAGTGCACGGGGGAAACTCGGGGGAGGCCACACCATGGACCCTTCTGCTGACAGGGCACCTGTTCCTGCTGGGCACAGCTTCTTCATCCTGCTCCACGCCACAGAGAACCATGGCAAAAGGGCAAAGCAACTTGGCAGGTAGGTTTTATGTTCTTTGGGGGTTATCCTCCAAACCTGACACCTGCTTCACCATCATTCTTATTAGTGACAGAAGTTTGCAGTTCAGCTCCCGGGTTTGCTCATCCCTTGTATCTTCCAGAGTTGGGAAGCAAAGAAAACCTGCCCACAGGAAATGGATTTAGCCAACTTGTTCCATATTGTCCAGCCAATAATAAAACCTTCTATACCCTCAAGACAAACCAAGTTCCTCCTTGAACAAATCTGTTCAAGTCACTCAGTAAATCCCCAAGGAGCAGTCCAACATCCTTGCAGGGATCTGGGGTAGATGATCATCACTCACTGTTCAAGGCACTGCTCAGAACATAGAGCACCAGAACCAAGAAGAGCTAGGAAAAAGCCATGTACAGCATTAAAAGCAGCAGCAAGCACTAGCATTTTAAAAAGCTGACAGTGCTTTTATGGTTTATAAATTCATTTTGGTTTATTTTCCTTCATCCCATTTGTGGCAGGCTCATGTACTCCTACTAAAAATTCTTTTCAACTCCAATGTTTTCCCTGTGCAGGATAATCTTGAGAGAAAAGAAACCACTTTTCGCATTACTGAAAAGACATCTAGTGTGTTTTATAGTCTCCAGCACCTGGGAAAAAAACATAACAATTGAGTGATAGGACATTTTAGGAGAACATGAAGGCAAGCTCTAAATGAGATTTGAGCTCTTAGCCAGCTTTAGCACACTCTGATACTAATCTGAATCAGATCTCACCTCCAGGAGTGATGTGAATTCAAAGCTAGGGCCACTTTCCAATTAAAATGAGGTAACAGGCTGCTTTTTCCAGGTAACTGGAAGATATGCACAGGTCCTGACCCTCCAACATCAAGCTTTTCAACTACAAACCTCCATTTAGATCTGTTTTCTCAATGCATTTACTCCATGTTTCCATTTCTTCCCCTCAGCCCTACAATCCCCAAGGCCGTCTCAGAAATGCTCTCCCCAGCAGGACCTCCCTTCCCTCATACTCTCACAGAGCTGTGGCTGCTTTCCTGAGCCTTTACAGCAATCTCTGTTCACAGCACAAGTCCTTTCCCAGGTTTTGGGACACTGACTGCTAAGTCCTGCAGTTTTACCATCCTCAGACAATGTGGATGAGGTATTGCTGTGCTTATTTCAGTGTTTCCCCAGACATTTCCCTTTCAGGAGTGCAGTGATTCCATGAAGTCCCCAGTGACCATCCACCTGCCCCCCTGGCAGCTCACACCCCATGGCCAGGAGCCCAGCCCTGTGTTCCTCTGAGCAGGAGAACGTTATCTTGCCATCTTTATTCTGGAAAGATAGAGCACTGTCTCCTGTGAAAACCTCACCTTTTTACACCTTGATTTTCGCCTCTGGAAACTCATGAACTGTTAAAGCCAACCTCACTGCAGAAGGAGACTGTTATCTGTCCAGGGCACTAGTCTCACTTAACAGCCAGGTATTAAAGGACATGAAACAAGACACTTGAAAAACCAAATGAGCTGAATATGAAAAGTAAGCCATGCTTCTCTCCTGGAAGATGGAATCCAGCCACACTAACAGCAGCATACAGAACTGGTATAATGCAAGCAGTCACCTAAACAAAAGGTCACAGTACTTTGGAAGCAATACAAAAATACAGTTTGGTGTCCTGTGGAATGAAAGCAAAGTGGGGAAAAAAACAACTCATGAGACTCCTCAGTTCAGCTCAGTTCAAAGGAAAAGCTGGATTTCTTCAGGTATCCAAAATTTTCAAATCATAGAATAGAATCAGCCAGGTTGGAAAAGACCTCCGAGATCATCAAGTCCAACCCTTGATCCAACCCCACCATGGTTCCCAGCCCATGGCACTGAGGTCACATCCAGTCTGTCCTTAAACACCTTCAGGGACAGGGAATCCACGCCCTCCCAGGGCAACCCATTCCAATGGCTGAGCAGTCTCTCTGGAAAGAACTTCCTGATATCCAACCCAAACCTCCTGTCATGGTTTGGTTTGCTCTTGGAGCCGTGCTGGAATTTTACCTTTTCCGCTGCCCACTGTGTTGGGTGCGGGGAGGGGGAATTAGGTATCCAGGCAACTAAACGTCCCAGGACAAGGGAACTAGTAGGGCTGCATTGCTATGTTAATGGCCTAACTTTGTCTCCAGGGAAACGGGAGAGCTCATAAAGCTGGGAGGAGGTGATGGGAGCTGGGGGGTTTGGCCAGGGCTGCCGGGAGCACAGGAGCTGCGGGGGAGCAGTCGGGACGGCTTCTCCTCGTAGCTGTGCTGCTGTTACAGTTGGAGTTTTCATGCTCAGATCTTCCATCAGAAAGGGATGGAACACCACATCACCTGCATCTCTGCCAGCGGGAAAGAGTGAGTTCTCCCGCTTTCGGTGAGGAGGGAGAACATCCATTTGTCCTGCTCTCCCCGGCACTTGGGAAGCCCCACGCGGTGACTGCCAGCAGTTCAACAGCGCCCCCTGCCGACTGACTCAAACAACTGCAGGCTCCACATCCCCAGCGGTTCAACAGCGCCCCCTACTGACTGTGGCTATAATTGCCCCAAAGGGTGCAAATTTAACTGGTTTTTTCACTGTTAGGTTTATTTGTTCTGTCTTGAAGGGGATTGTTCTGGATATAGGATTATTGTTTGGGTGTTTTACTTGTGTTCTTTAATAGTTTATGTCAATACATTTATAGCTTTTAATAAAGGGCTGTTATTCCTTCCTTGCTGTAATTTAATTTTCCCTGTGTCTCATTTAAACTGAGACAGTGGTACAGACATTGTTGACCAAAAGGAGATTGCTTGTCATGGCTCTTTAGATTGATACTGCCCTACACGTGAATTATTAATGGATAGAATTGTAAATTGTATTTAGTGAAAGACAATGGATATAACTGCTGTAAACCATGGGGCTAACACAACACACTCAGCCTGTATTATCTGCTCTGTTAAACTGTGTAATATTCCATTTGCAGTAAGTACTGTGGTTTATTTGATCAACAGAGCTCTCCCATCTCTCCCATCCCTTCCCCTTTAGCCACAGATGCAGCGATGGCTTTTCAGTTGAGTGAGGACACAGCATAATTAATGGTTGCCTGGGGATTATTATTTGGATTTGGTTTAACTTAAAATTTGGCTATGTTTTTGTAATTATTTTTCCTTTACCCCCATGTGAGAAGAATCTGCTTTATATATATATATCGTTGCCCCTGTGTTTAAAGTATGTGACAACATGCAAACTGTATTTTCAATGGTGCCACACTGGCCAAATTCCAGCCTGGGTTAGATTTATAAGATAACAGTGTATTGCATTGTTTTGTGTCAAATTCTTGGAGTGACATGACACTTAGTTAATTTTCACACCACCACCACCACCACCCATCTTTCTGTGTGTGAAACAAATGTTATGAAACTTAGCAAAAAGGTGAAAGCTGCATGCTGCATTTAAAGGGCTGATTGTTTCAGGGCAGATACTTGATCTAGAGATCTGCTGAGATTAACTGTGTGTTGGTTGCATTATCTTATTTGTCTTCTAGATTTCAGTCAACTCTGGAGGTCCTTGACAGCTGTGCTAAGGGCTGTACACTCATACAAGACAAGTGGTCTTCCCTGCAGTTGAAGGAGAGAGAAACAAGAGCTGGATGTGAAGAACAAATGTATAAAGCAAAACATGTGCTTTGAGAACGTACGTTTTGTGGTGGGTTTATTTTTACCTCTGTAACATACACATTATACGACTGAAATTTATCCTCTGGTTGGCCTGTTTTGCAGAGCAGTGGCCTGGGATAAAAGAGTTTGTTACAGCTGGGGAGTGCCAATCTGAGGAGAGGGGAAGGAAGGCAGGTGCATCTGTCTTTAAAGTATGGTTTTTTGTGGTTGTCTTTATCCTTGGAAAAGCTGGTTTTATAACCCAAGGCTCTGAATCCCAAAGTGGCAAAGGAAGGACCCCTTAGTTCCCTCATGAACCTTTGCTTCTGATGTTACAGCATTGAGATATCTTATCTGTCTTAACAGTAAGATGGGACAATTTTCAGTGAAAAAAAACAGTGCTTTTATGCTGCACTATTTTTTGTTTTTTGTCTACTCCTCAGTTAATTCTCCTCATATTTCTCTATTTCCAAATCTGAACCATAAAACAAATCCTTAAATGATTGTTACACTGGGAAGTAACACATTTGAAATTTTAAACCAAGAAATGGCTGTATGGTTTGTTTATCCTGTAATTAATTAAAGGTGAATTTTTCTTTAAAGTACAAAACCAGCTTTTTTTTTTTTTAATTATTATTTCAAAGAAAGAAAAAGGTACTTTCAGTGCAAAATATTGTTTGAGTACTGTAACTCCCTGAATGACTTTTGTCCTCAAGTTCTTCGGAATACTTGGGAAATGGCTATGATCTAGAACTCTGCATAATTTACTGTGGCTACTTGATTCTGTGATCTATCAAAAGCCAGGCTGCAGTAATTGGAGCTGAAGTTGCTTAGCCACTGGAACTGCATAAGACAATGGGGGTGAATGTATTTGAACAGGGTATGAGGGTTTGATCAAAGTTGCGTGCCTTATCAAAAGTAATTCCCTGTTGTAACAGGAGGCTGCCTGCTGATACACATGTTTTTAACAGATACCAAAGCCTATTTTCTGTTATTTTTGCAGGAGGATGTACTTCTGTTTACCAGCCCATCCTTCAGTAGAAGTAAGTTCAAAGCGATGTTGAGCAAGTGTTGCTAATCCTTTTGAATTAGTGGTGGCAGGTCATGAGGTCACTTGTAACAGTGATGTAATATGCAGAAAACCTCTAATGACTGAACATATGCTGTATGTAAAGCCAGGAGCAAAGTAAACTGGAGCACTCACATGAAGTTGAGGGGTGTGTGTTCTGTATCCACATCAAAGGTCTCCCATGCCTTCCGCCCAGACAGCGACATGGGGCTGGAAATGTCTCTGTTTTTCTGGCTGTAGCATCAAACATCAGGCTGTTGGAATACAGCACATTCAACTTGAACCTCTTAAAACGGGTCGAGACTTGAGGAGATTTAGCATGGATGGCACTGTTGCAAATAACTGGGGGTATTTTGCTTGCTTGCTTACCTCTCATTGTCACATTTATTTCTGGTGGGATACATGTATTGAAATCCCAGGAATTGCATACCATTCAAAATCTTTCTGTTGCTTCCTCCTGAATGGGCTCAGAGGTTGCATGCAGGAATCCTAATGCTCGTTGCAGCTATGTTAAAACACACAGTGTCATTCTGCATTAGTTGACACCACTAGAAATTAGCACGCTCTGAATTTATCATCCGTCGAACCAAGCAGAATCCTCATTGAGCCTGATGCTTGATGGCATTGAACCCTCTGCATTTGCTGCTTAGGTTTCTTTATAAATTTGCACTTGTAGTTATGACAAAAGCAACTACCAAAGGAGTGCCAAGACCTCTTAAGTTTGCTCTGATTTGGAATGGCTGTAAGGTAGAGCTCAGTAGCCTGTGGATAAACTAGCACTGGCACTTGAAGCAGCAGAGTCTGGCTCTTGGCCTGAGTTAGCAAACCCACTGTTCAGGTCTTCTTAAACTGGGAAAGGGCTCTGCAGCTGCAACGGATGTGGTTTCCAGGTTGGAAAGGTGGTTCAGTGTATTATTGCTCTGGGTGTTTGCTTTGGAGTCCTTTCTGTGTAGCCTAAATTCCTCTGATTTCCTTCGAGGGGGGACAAAACATTGTCCTCTCCCAGGAACGAAATGAGATTCCCTCGACTGGAAGATGGGTCCTGTTGTTTGAGTGCAATGATTCATTGCTCGCCTGTGCTGGATGGAACTGTTTTATAACACTGCAAAAGGAGTGTAAAACCCATGGCTTACGCTGGGAGCTGTTTAATTGCACCTCACTGCTGTATTTATGGCTCTGTCTAAGTCTGAGTTTAGTGGAGCTTCCACTGCAAAGCAGCAATGGAATGCTTTTGGGAATTTATGCCATATAGACATGGAATACCTGTTTTCTCAGATGTAAGTGGCAGTTTAACTGAGGACCTTTGTACAACATCATTTGCAATTTGATTTATTTTGACTATCAGCTGTGGTGAGTTCTTAGAAAATCATTCTGAATTAACTCAGGAAACTTCTCAGGAAATGAGTCTCTTGATATGTTTGAGACATTAGTGTTATTCTCTGTGCTCAGAATGAACAAAGAGAGAGATTCTTCGCGTTTGCTGGGATCACTTCCTTTTTTCCAAGTGCAGGAAGAGCACAGTGCCTCCAAAATGGCTGCGCATTACTGTATGCAGAACATGTGTTTGGAGAGCAGAGCATCAGTTGTCCCTAAATACAGCAGCTGGAATTAGGTGGCTATGGAGTTAGTGAGATTAAAATTCAGAGGCAGCACTGGCATAGGATGATTTCTGGTCCTGGAGCCTTCATGCGAAGAGTACAATATTCCTCCCCTCTAATCAGAAGCAGATCCTCCTCTCCCAGCTGTCCTCCATACACTCACTCACATTCTTACATTAGGAATGTGGGCCAGGCAGTGAAAACTTCATTTCCCATAATATCTTCAAGGAAATCTGTGGGATTATCACCACCTGTTACCACTGTGCAGCACTCAGATGCTGTTCTGCTCTGCAAGGTGAGGTAGGAAGTGGATGCAAATGGGACTGACAATTGCAAGAGCAGATGGCTGTGAAAGAGAGCCTTGCAGGCAGGATTTCTTGCCTTGGGATTGCTGTCTGGATATCTCAGGCCTCTACACTTCAGTCTATGTTCTCTGTTCATTTTCCAAGAAAAAGAGAAAGGAACATATTTCCAAGCGGTTCCAGAGCAGCAGCAGCTCACACTGGTGACTCCTGTGCTCTGTTGTACATTATCACTGCTTAGAAAGCCTTGCATTTCTAATGGATTAATGTGCTGGTTGGAGGATGCTTTCCACTGTTTGTGAATCCTGGGTTTTTTGCCAGAAAAATAAACAATATAGGAACAATTAGCAGCATAGCAAGCAATGTTTTGTCTTCCTGTTATAACCCTAAATGATAATAGTACAAGTTCATCTGGAAACTGAATAATTGTGTCTTGTTTAGTGATCTGAGAGCAAGTCATGGGAAGGTAAAGAAGACTTGAATGTTTTAAAACAAAAGGGAATATATTCCTGAAACAATACGGAACAAAGTGCTCTTGTGGCTCCTTCTTTTTGTTCTCTTTGTTGCCTTGTGGAGGGTGCATAAGGATTCATTTAGAGATGCTGCCCTCACTCCTGTGATCATCTCCACGTGGGGGCAGAGATTGATCTCAATCATTTTTGCTGGGTGAGGGTATTAATTTTGGAAAAGTCTGCTTACATGTTTCTGATCTTTCTCAATGTGATCATGGTGGCTCATACTTCCCTCCTGTTGCCGAGGAGGGGATTTTCCAAAGTGCTCTGTGGGCCAGAGTCTGTTCCCATTACAGACATCAGGGAGACTCTCCTGGGTGTAGATGGATAAAGTTTATTGGTGGGGGAAGATGCTATTCAGATGATCACACCTTGGGCATTAACCACATTATTCCTTGAACATGCTTTTAACTCTCAATTCATGAAACCCATGTGACCTTTCTGTATATTTGTGGAAAGCTGGTAGTGCAGTCTGACAGCCATGAGTTTTTGCTACCTTTCCAATTTTAGTTAGGAAACGTATTAGCTGGAAATTCCTAGTATGGTTCTCCTGTTTTTGGGGTTAATGTAACCAGATGAGTTTTCTGTTTGGCTTGGGTAGTGGCAGTAATGAAGCATTTTTCTTTCAGCTTTCCAGTGTCATCAGTATTTGTCAGTGATAGTTCCACATTAACACAATATTCTAGATTATCTGTGTTTTTTACTAGGCTCTCTACATACATAACAAAGTCTATCTCAGCTGTTTTATTCGCTGTTAGAAAGATAGCACATTTATCAATCTACATTGATAGATTTCCTAGCGAAAGGATCAGAAGAGTTTTATTTTTTTTCATCCCTGAGCCTGCAGATGTTTTTATTAATCAAGTTAATCTTCCAGGAACAGTTTTTGGCTCTATCTGCTGCCTTGAAAGGCAAGAAGAAGTGATGCTGAGTTTCAGATTTGCTCAGTCACATTTTCCTTGTCTAAAGTTTCTGCGCTTGATTGGCAGTTGCTGTGACAAATGTGAATAAAAGAGGGAGAGATAATTACTACCCTGCAATATTAAAAAGTGTAATTGCAGAGTCAGTGCTACTGTCTAAATAAACCAAAAGAGAGCCAAAAATATGCTCACGCTGCAGAGTTTGGTTCTGGATGCCAAAAATGAATTTGATCTTCCCTGTTGGTATTCCAGTATAATATTCGAATCCTGTCTCATTCCAGAGAGAACTGTGGCATTTTGATTTATTTTTCCTGTACAATAAAAATAATAATCTACATTTCCCTAGGCTAAGCAGAGTTTCTGGAGAAGGATGCGAGGCTCTTGTCAGAGGACATCGTTCCCGAGTCTCAGGCTGGTCTTCTGCTTACCAAAGTGAAGCAGGCATGTTCTGGTTCCTAGGGACCTTATTTTCATTAGGCTCCCTGGCAGAAAAATACAGCCTTTGTCAGGAAAAAAATTTAAAGAAATCTGAAATCCACTTCTGACCATCTCTAGTCCCAGTATAGGTCCTTGATTAGGTTTACTAAGCCAGTTGTATCTGTCTGAAGCCATTTAAAAGCTGTCAGCGTTATCTTCCCCTTAGTGTGGCTCTGTTGGAAATAGGGATCCAGTTTGTCATCTGTCTCCTGGATAAGGGAGTTTGGAGAGTTCCTGGACTCCCAGCTGTGATTTAAATCTTGCTTGCTTTGGTGACAGCTCTGCTCCATCTGTTAGCAGTGGTGGCAGTCCCTGGGAATCATTCCTTCATGCTCACAAGGGCTGTCTCTTTGCATTGAAGAGAATTAAGTACTCAAGCAGAGTTCAGCAAGGAAACACACACCTTTTAAAAATGGACAGAGCATTCACTCATCATCTATCCTGATTCACAGTGAGAACTCCTTAAAGAAGTTAAAGCCAAAAAACTCGAATCTTGGAACCATGCAGCTGATGGTTCTTGTGAGGAGCTGTGGGCATGGAGCATGTTTGGGGTGGGATTGTGAGAGTGGTGACTTGCAAGGCCACGGAGTGACCAGCATATGGGAAAAGAGGTTTTCGTGTTCCTTGACCCTGAACTAATTTCCTCACTTACAGGCACTGCAGACCTACTGGTGCTGATAGCAGATGGCTCAGAATATTCTCCCAGGAGAGTGTGAAGTAGGAGAGGTGGGATAATTGGGTTCAGGCTGTTGGCCCTGGAATCCAGAGCTGTTAGAGGCTGTGGAGCGAGACAGAGGAAATGGTTGACCACGATTGAGGTGCAGCAGTAACGAGGTGAAATTGCATTGCCCTTTTCACAGAATTGCTAGTGTGTTAAATATCCCACTGTAAACAGCAGCAAATGAGAAGTCAGAGGGTCCTTAGATGTCTGGTAGAAATGCTGTTAATTCAGCTCTGTAGCTGGGGCTGAACAAGCACAAGCAGCGCAAAGCTGAGAACTGTCTTAAGTTTCTTTTGTTTATTTTTAAAAGTCTGTGCTTCCTGCCATTTGGTTTGGCCATTTTAGTGAATATATTCCACAAAGAAATAGGAACTGTGTTCAGTTGGAAGCATTTCCAGATGGGCTCTGTGTTACAAGAGGGAATATAATCTGTGGGAGATTTGTGAGAAGGAATATATGCCAGTATATAGAAACAAAGGGTATACCTATGACTTTTCAAGTATGTTTAGCATGGTAACTCCCCAGAATATGCCTGAAGGGATGGAGTGCACTCATCATCAGCACACATTACTGCTAATGTCACCCTCCAAATAAAATTTTCAAGGAGGCAGGATATGTGGAGCGACAGTACATCAAGGAAAGCTTTGCCATCTCTCAAGCCACATGGCAGAATTTCTGCTGGAGAAGTGATCTGTTTTGCTTCTAATCTTATATATGTAGAGCTGGGAAACACATACAAAGGGTATTACAGAACACAACATCAAAAAAAAGCGCCCCAAACCCTGATGTTTTGGCTCTCTAAGCTTCCCCTGGGGGATTTTACAGAAACCATAGCTTCATGTCTCATTGCACATGTCTAAATAAATAGTCAAGACAAGCATTTTGCATAAGAGATGCTACAGTACAACAGCAAGATTATTAATTTCTTTACCCCTGGCAAAAGCATTTCATGGCTGCAGTCATCAGCTCCAATTATTTGTTATAGTGTCTTGACTTCTTTGAGTATTGTTTACCCAACAGTATTTACACAGGAGCTCATTTGTGAGAGGGTTTAGCATTTTTAGAGGGTGAAGTTGGTATGTGTTTAATGTAAATACAAATTATTTCAGAAAACAAGGGCAAGACACACAGATCAAAACTGGCTGTAAACTGCTGCTGAATTCACAACAGGGAGCTGGACTTACATGGGGTTTAATACTTCAGATTCCTTCCCAATCCTTTTATTTTCTCTGTAGCAATTTCCAGCAAAACCACATCTTATTTTCCCTTGCCGAGACAGACCTAAGCATTCCCTTTCTTTGAGGACATCCAAATTCCCTTAGGCAGACACCCAGGAATGTGTAATTTAAAAAAAAAAAAGGCCAAGGAGAAAAAGAAAGATGAAATAGCTGCAAGGGTAATCCTGCATTCATAACCAATTAAAAAAAAAGAGACAAATATAAAATGTCCTCTTGAGTGTAGAAACTTCATAGGTAGGTATTTACACTTGATCAGTGTTTGCACATATTTGATAGGTGAACAATTGCTTTGCGTCTCATATATTCATACTACTACAATTTTTCCAACTCCTTTTGCAACAGATACTGGTCTATGGAATGACAAATCCAATTTTCAAGGTCAGTCAATCAAATTCAAAAGTCTCCTAGGATGAACATCAACTAGAATTTTTGTTGTGGTTGTTTTCTCATTCCTTTATTTGTGCTTTCTACTTGTGGCCTAAGCAGCAGATGGAGGGCTTAAGCCCTGGAGATATCTGCCATTCAAAGTTCTGGTCTTGATCTGATATAAAGGAATCCTATAATGGAGCTAATTTATTTATGAACAAGAGAGTATCCAGAGAGGCAAAAAGCAGGGAGAACTTTAAAACAGCAAAACTGCCAATTTATAATTTTGTGTGCAGAGAGGACTAACAAGGCTCTTCCTCAGTCTTGGTTGCCTGCTCATGTTTTTGAGGGAGGGTTGCTCTTTTCATAAATCCACAGGACCTGGAGGGGCTGTGGTGACAAAGATTCTGAGATCATTCCCAGAGTCATCTAAGCCCAAAGGCCATGTTTGTTCTGTCTCTGACAAAGGCCGAAGTATTGGATTATAATACAGTCCCTGCCATAAATTTACTATTTCCTCTCTTTAAAGCCATCAAGTTAGGTCATACTGCCATTGTGTTCCTTCAAAAGTCTTTACAGCTGAAACCCTTCCAGGTGAAAAATTAAATTTCCTGCCTGAGAAGTGCTAGGAGATAAAATCTGCCTTGGCTCCTATTTCTCCTCAGAAATCCTACCATTGAATAAAAGTGCCAACTGAAGTTCAGTTGGTAATATTGGCGTCATGAACTGTTTTTCCGTGTTCATGTCCATGAACATGGAAGTTTGATTTCTTCCACCTCTGTTGAATTCTTTTGGTGATGTATACATTATTTTAGAAATGGTTTTGTATGTGAGATGAAAAAGAAAAGTTGTTGTGCTGATGAGAAAGGCATGTGCAAATACCCCTGTGAGCAGTTCAGACTTTATAACTCCAGATATATCCCTGTTTGCCTGCTCACTCCCGGTGTTATGTTGTTCCTTGTACGATGTGAAGAGCAAACTTTCAGAGCATGGAATGTGTCTGCCCTTCACTAAAGCCCTGTCCAAGCTGGAAGCACTGCAGTGACTTAAGTAGTCTTAAACCTTGTTGTTTGACTGGCACGTGGTGCTGGAATTGTCGTTCTTGGATGTGTGCCCAATTGCTCCGTTGTGGAAGACGCGTGTCATGAAGGTGATGTTCTCCTTCCAGCAAGTTTTCAGCTTGAAATGATACATCTGATGTAAAAGTGTGAAGTAGATTCACAAAATTAGCCAAAGAATGGTAAAAAGATTCAGTTCCTCAATGTGCTGTAGACTTGCACACAAAGTGAAAAGTGTTTTTTGCCCCCAAAGCTGAAAAATTTGCAGGATTTTACTCCTTTAGCTGTGGTTTTTGTAAAGCAGACATGCAAAGCAGATAAATTATACTCCAAACAATTAGCAAATGTGATGCTTCAGCAGGGACAACTGCAGGGAGAAAGGTACTTTTTCTGTGTCAGTGATAGTCCTGAAATATGGAAGGTGCAGTTAAGCTCATATTGGTGGCTGAAGCAATGGCTTGGCTCCAGTGGGATGTCCTCTTGGAAAGGAGAATGTTCGGTAATCCTGTTGTTTAGCGATGAATATTTGCACATTTCCTTGGACTTGTTCCCATCATTTACAAGGAGACTGTGGAAAACCCCAGAAAATTTCTTGGCTGGGTTCACTTAGACAAAGTGAAATAAGCCTTCAGTTCCAAGCTATGATACATGCTATTCCTGCTTTGAACACTGCACCTTCATCACATGTGACCTTGCTGTTTGATGACTTGGCACAGGGCCACAGCATAATTCGATGATCCACTGAAAATCGTGATTCTTTCATGTGGAAAACAATAAAAAGCATATGGGATCGATTATGTTTCGCTATTTCTCTGAGAATTCAAACACCAGAAATAAAAAACACTGTCTGAAGACTTTGAATTTCCATTAACTGGAAACAGTTGGTATAAATTATTTTTACTGAAACTGCTCTACTGGCCCTGGGTAATAAAAGAAAAAATAACATTGGCATTTGATTGACTTCATAGGTGCAAAAAATGTCATGCTCAGAGGGAGCATAAAATTCCAGGTCGGGAATCATTTTATAAAATACCATATTTGTCATGGAGAAGCTTGGAAAAATAGGTTTCCTGTTACCTTAATTCCTATAGCATCTCCACTGAGCATGGTGATCAAATATACAGGGTAATGAATATGATGAGTAGCTACAGTAAAAGTAGGAGCTAAGAAGGGAGGCTTCTAGAATAATAAGAATTTTGGTGGAAATCAAAGCTGAGTTATTCAAGGGAACAGATTTACTGGCAATGTATTTCTAATGCAGGGCTCGGAGCTGGGCTTTGGAAGTTTCAGAGCTGTATGTTCTGTGGTGCTTTACTCTCCCAGGGAGCACGTTCGTTGTTAGTGACCCTGCAGAAGTCAGGAACTCTGCAAACCAGGGGATTTTGTTCCTTTGTTCTTTGGTTTAAGATTGAATTACTCTGCAGAATCAGGAGTAATTCTGAGTGGCAGCATCTCGAGTCAATTGCAATCAAACTTATATTACACTGTGTTTGTCTCAACAGCCAGGATTTATCGTTATTGCACTTAGTAAACAGCATTTTTTCTACAGGCTCTGTGATAAGAACAACTATCAAAGTAGTAGCTTGTGCTCAAATAGAAAGTTAAACTGAGCTCATAGGAGCTCTCAGAAATTTAAACATAATGCATCTGGATTTATTATGATAAGACAATAAGCAATAAAATGGTTGTCAACCAGGAACTAAAATAGGAAAGCAAGTTAACTTCCAGACTTCTAAATTTTCTCCATGAGGAACAGACTCTTATTCCTGTTAAATATGACTTGTGTAATTAAACACCATCTAGTATTAGGAGTTTAAGTGCCTATAGAGTTACAGTCTAGGTTTATTCAGCAATAGAAGGGGGCACAGATAACTCCCCTGAGAGCAGCCCTTCTCCATCCTGTCCCTTATTTGGGTCAGTTAGTGGGAGAGAAATGTCATAAAATTAAATTACTCCCATTTTCTCCAACTAGTTTTAGCTTCAGCCCTGATGGCCCGATACATAAATGCTTTCACCGACATACCCAAGTTTAATACTAGTAAGAAAATCAGATGTATTTGGAAAATGTTAGCATTTATTTTTCTGAAATAGTATCTGATAGTTAAAGTGCCATATTTTTTCCAGTCTTCTTTCATTAGAGAAACTGATGACTATTACTACAAATATCCCACAGAGCATTCAGTTCTGCTGGAGGGAGGGTGCAAATGACATGCCAGAAGCTATGCAAGAGAGATGATGCACATTATTCTCATTTTATGAGGTTGTAGATCTTGGGAAATGCCACTCCCTCCAATAATTAAGAAAGTGTGTTTCTGATTTATGCTTCTGTGGTGGGAAGATGGGGCAATCAACTGAAAATATCACGGAAAACAATCTCTGTATTAAAATGATCTGCCCCAAACTCCACATCTTCTACATTAGTCAGGAGATAAAAGTTTCTCCGAGAAATTGAAGTGTCTCTCTGTGCTTTGGTAGTCAACTATTGTTTTGTCTTTTGTTTACAGTGGTTTGAAGGGAGCTAAAAATACGTGCTGTATTCAGTGAGAAGCATTCCCCATAAGCCATCAGCCTGTGATGTTTTGTAAACCTTGCCTTCTGAATGAGAACAGAAACTGGGTCATGTTACTTCACTTCAAACAAAGGGTTGGCAGTCACTCAGCAGGTAAGGTAAGTGTAGTTTGCTGGTAGTTCATAAACATCATTAAAATAACTTTATTTTAAGAAATAAGTAGTTCTGTCTTTGGAGGAATTCCTCTTTTGATGACTCAGGAGCTGAGAACAGTGGCAGGTTTCTGTTCTGTTTTGACTTGAGGTCAGGGACAACTGTGTGTTTGCAAATCTTGAGGGAGAGTTTGGTAAGGCCAAGTTATTTTTCAAGATCTTTGACACCAGATCTTGTGATTTATTTCGCCTTCAGTTACAACTCGGGTTTCAGTTTCCAGTGACTGGACAGTGAAAGCCTGCAATTTGAATGAAGTGTATTTTTTGTATTTAGTGAGTTACTTTCTTTGATAATTTGCTTTGTGCTTGTTTCAAGAGCACTAAAGGAAGCAAGCCCTCAGTTTCTCGGGGAAATGAACGATAACATTCATCTGGTTTCAAGTGGAAGTGCAGGGACAGTAAGTTAATACTTCTTATTCTCATAACTGTTCATTAACACATCAGGCTGTTGTAGGATTGATGAGACTGTCTCATTTGGTGATGTTTTCAAGGGAAAACCAAGTCTTATGTTTGTGGATTTTTTTCCTCAAGTCCTTCTCCATTTTCTCCAGCAAATTCTGGATTTGACTCTGATCTCACTTTCAGTTGTTTCAGACTAGGGAAACTCCACTTATGCTAAATAGTATTACTATTTAATTGTGTGTCTCATATTTCCCATTGTTTGTGTCCAGTGTAAGTATCAGGAGTGCAGATCTGGCTTTGGCTTCTTTTTCTGCAGCCTTACTCAACATTTTATTAATTCTGACTTTCTAACAAATTTTCACTGGCTTCATTGCCTGATTCATAGTTCATGGACACCATTGATGGGATTCCCATTAATGGCAGTGCTAATCAAATATTCGTTATTGCCTGGGCTTAAAGTGTGCAAGTAACCAACAATCTCTTTTATTGCTGTGTTATTTTATTTCTCCCCCAACAAGATCATCAAAGCAAAATCTGTAGCTGGCAGATACAGATTATTATAGTGTAGTTAAGTCTTTTAAACCCAAGTAGGGTAATCTAATTAAAGTGAGGCAAGAAAAAATAAATGTTGCTTTGCAAGTTCATTTTCTTACATGCTTCTGTAAGGAAAATATCAGTGAATATCTCTTGGATACATAATATGACACTATCAAGTTTTAAAGGATTTTTTGGTTTTTTTATGGTTCTCCAGTGTTGTTACTTTTCATTTCTACAGACTTGATTGAATTTTTTGACTGCTGTTACCTATATCTGTATTATTTATTTTTAATTAAGTTCACTGTTACAATTTTATCTCTGATAAAATATTATCATTTATATGTGAAATAGTATGTGAAAAACCAGCTGCCTTGAAATACATTTAAATCATGCAGACATGGTGGGTTATCCCTATATATGTGCCATTGTGGCCACTGGCATAAGTTCTCAGGTATAGAATGCATTTACTTGGTGATCACAGCAAATTTCCCTCTTACTGTGACTAGTTCTGAGTTTCTCTCTGTCTTACCAGATGTGATCATCCACTGGGGAATGAAAAAAAATTGAATGAAGTGAACTCTGAAGATAATATTTTTATGATGATGTACTTGTGTAAGAATAATTCTTCATTTTTTATCAGAACTTTTCTTATCTTTCCCTAATCTCAGTATTTCACTTCAAATCTGTGCTCTCATAAAGACGTTGCTGGGCTGTGCCAGGAAGAGGCACATTTGTTCATCTGGTGGCACCCAGACAGCATTAACAGGTATTCAACACAGAACTGGGACTCTCAAACTCTTGTGTCATTACAAATGAAGACAGAGCTTTTCTTAATCACCTTTTGGTTTTCAGGACTAATACGTGTGTTTACAAAGTGACAGAAGTAGCGCGTTATTCCAAGTACTGTTTGTGTATAACCATGTCAAGTGTATGTATGCTCTGGATTTGGGGTATGGCAGGGAAGGAGCCTGTCTTCTCCGAGCCCCAGCAGCCCAGCTGTCCTCACAATCCTGTGAATAAAGAAAGCCAGCAGTTAGGAATTTTTTGCAGAATGCAAAGTACTTAGCAGTACTTAACAATAAGAAGTTTTTGTCACAGGATCTCAGGACAGCCATGCATGGAAGGATGAGGCCTCCCAACAACTTGGAACTGGGATTTATGGACACCTGCACACAGTTCTGGGTGTTAAGCAAGGACACAGGGACTGGTGAGTAGCTGGTGGAGCTGCTTGCTCCAAATTACCTGCAGGATTTTTACTCTGGTGGTATTTTTTCCCTCTTTCTGACTGAGATCCTTTTAAAGGTCACAGGTGACAGACCCCTTTTCTAAGCCTGTGTTCATGTGTGTCCTGAGACATCAGAAGGAAATTATTTGAGGCAGGGGAGTGAACTGAAGAGAGATAGGAATGCTGTGCAAGTAGGAGGAGGTTATTCCATGTTAGTCCTCTGAGAAAGAGAAAATACCAAGAAGAGTGGAGGGTTGTCAGTGCTGCACGAACATGTGTTTCTGGGAAAGAAGGAAAAGACATCTCATTGAATAGTCTCAGCTAAACATGTCTGTTTCTTCTTTATTTGTTCTTCTTCTGTATTTTATATATGAGTCAAAAGTATATTTGGACAGCTTGAATTAAATTCTGCTTTTTAGCTGGAGCAGTACAGTTAAATCCTTGTACATTATGAATTGGCACCGCTGCACTGAAATCAAGAAAGCTTTGTTGATTTACATCAGCTGCTGCATATTCTTTACTAGAAAAAAGGTGTAATGTATGTTGTAGATTTCCAGATCCAAATTTTTTCAAGCCAGTTCTTTAGCCAGCTTCTTTGGGTGACTGAAATAACCTGAAAAGTACATTAAAAAAAAAAAATCCTATGAATTTAAAAGAATATAGTCTTCCATGTGTCTCTAATTGGGCAATATGCTGTACCACAGTCATCCTAAGGAATGCTTCCCTCATATATTCTAAACATTATAATATTTAGTGTAGCTCCTGTTTTGAGGAAGGATTATATGTGCCTAATCTTGCCCAGAGAAACCACAGGATATGTGGAAACAAGTGATGTTTAAACTGAGCCTGAGGTACAGAATCTGACCGTGGTGCTGATGGCACAAGGAGGTGCAAAGAAGGTTCACAGGTTTACAGGGTTTCCCACCAAGACAAAAGCATCACACCAAACTGATGGATTGATTGCATGCCAAAACCCACTCGGGGTCAGACCTGGAATTACCTGCCACTCTGCTGTTTTGGCCACAGACTTGGAGGAGCAGACTTTGAGGAAAACGTCTGAGAGAGCTAAATCTAAACCCTGAATCAGAACTGGGGGAAACCAGAAGCTGTTGGCCTGGAACAAAATGAATGTAGTCGGTCTCATCTTGGGAGGAAGATCTGTTTTCACTGGCATGTTTCCTCCTCAGCTTGGCAAAGACCAGTATGTTCTGGTAAAAACTTGGAAGGCCATAGACTGGCTGTGGTCTGTTGCCCATCTTTCATATGATCCACATTCCATACCACAACAGTTTTCTTGACAAGATAGCAGGGTTGCAAAAAAAGGATTTTTTCTGTCATTAAAACAGTTCCACATTCCCTCCACAGGCTTAGTTATCTCTTGGGCCAAGGAAGCCTCAGTTTGGATGCATGGAGCCAGGCACACACTGCTTTTGGCTGCCTTTGCCAGGATTTGGCATTTATATTTCTGTCTGATTCTTTGCCTCCAGTGGTAGCTTTTACGATTCTTACATTTGCATGTGAAAGCTGCTCTGTGTCTTTTGCTGGTATCCTGCACCTTAGGCAGTTTCATAATGGCCTTTAGAAGGTATGAAAGAGGCTTCTTGGCATGGTGGATCATCCAAAGTGTGCTGCCAGGGCTGCACCTCCAGTGACAGCAGCACAGGAGGGCTTTGTGTCTTTATGTGTTTAGCCATAACTTCAGAACATCATTGTTTCTCTGCTTCTAAGCGAAAGGGATGTGGGTTACAATGTTTTGGCACCAATTCCATCTGTTGGAAGATTCTCAAGGGTAAATGAAGTCAAGAGAAGGATGGGCTTCTTTGGAGAGGAACAGTGTGAAAAGCGTGGAGAAGGGATGGAAGTGAAGTCTTGGAGAAGGCTTAAGTTTAACATGGCAGTGACTTAAGCGTGTGTAATTCCAACCTCTCTGTTTCCCAGAGTGAAAGATTGGGAAGGAGAGGTTTAACTTTGCATTAAAGCAAAGGCTTTAAGCACAGTGATCTACATCTAGGAGCAGGCACTGGTGGGAGAACAGGCCAGGAGGAGCCTGCTGTGCCCACAGAGGTAGGGGAGGGTGCAGGTCAAAGTCCCTTGTTGATAAGGAAGGGTCATCTGCTCCTCAGAATACAAAGCAGAGGTGAATACTGGGAAAAAAGCAATCCAAAAGATTGCTCTTGGGGACCTTGTAAAATGAAGGGTAATCCTACTGTTGAGCAGAAGTCCTTCTGGCAGGCTTCCTGAACTGCCTCTTTTATCTGACAGTAGAACTGGCAGAGGAGGACAACTTAGGGGAGAATGAGAGTTTTGGGACAGTCCACTACGCCAAGGCACTGCAGAGCTTCATCCAGCTGATTCTATCTCCCTCGAAAGAAAGAGGAAAAAAGACTCATTTACCTAGAAGCTTGGAAGATACCTCACAGTTACTGGTCCTGCAAGAAAGAGGAGATCAGAATGGGCAACTCGACTTTCAAAACTCTAGAGGAGTTTGGCTTGCATTTTGAGTAAGGTTTTCTTCCTCTTTTAGCTTCACAATGTCCTTGATCCCTGTTTGTTTTGGCCAGTTGCTAATTAGTAATGTGATTCTTGCCTGGGATGATTTATATAAAGCACCCTGCATTCTTGAGTGCCCAAAACTCTCACTGGCTTTAATGGAGGTTTGTTTTACAATTGCAATTCACGACTTAGGTTTCATTTTAGGCATCTATATTTAGTTTTCTAAGGCTCTGTGGAGGGAAAAGATTCTGCCCCAATAATACATCTCCAAGGAATTCTGGTTGTATGGAACTCTGTATTTATCAAACAACTCAGCACAGTGGCAGAGCAAATCAATGCTGGGTATAAATGCAGTTCTTGTAAAGTATATGTTTCACTAAGTACCAAGATTATATGTTGCATCTCTGTGCCCTCTTTTTATCTTGAATGTTGCAATCACATCTCTTAGTTGTTTCATTTAGAAACTGGGGTGGGGGAACTCACATATAACAATGGGTCTCATGATTGTGTTAAGCCACAAAAATCAGATCTGTCTACAGATTAGGAATCAGGGAAAACTGCTTTTAAAATATAGTAATAAAAATGCCATTATAATTTGAATGAAATCAGAGTCCTACCCCAAAAGGGATACATTTAAACTTTCAGGTTTTTCAGTCCTTATCTGTACAAAATGATTGCAGGCTGAAAAATGGCAAATGCAATTCAATGTTAATTGCAGACAGATAAGGTAAGCTGGAATGATTAATTGGAAGTGATGCCTATGTTGGAATATATATTTTTTATGGTTTTCTGGAAAGAAAAAAATGTGATTTGATCTATACTTTTACAGCCAAGCGACTTCTACAATAAAAATGCACTCACTGAATGACATGACATGATTTATTCCTGTGCAGAACTGCTGCTGTAGATATAAGCACAATTACCCCAGGATCTGAACTACCTAAACGAATAGTTAGTGTGTCTCTATTTACACCTTCCCTCCGAGTTTCAACTGCAGACCCAAGAATGCTGCCTCAAAGTGGTGCAAAGTACAGGTGCAAATTATTCTGCCAATGAGAGTGCTGAGCTGAATGCAAATGTAACTGATAGAATAGTCTGCATCCATCTTCTGGCTTCTTGTATATTGCTTATTTTAGACTGCCATCTCTTCAGAGTGGGAAGAGATTAATACCAGTTAATATACTTTATTATTCTGTATTTCAGTGCATACCTTAAAAGTCCAGTAAAAAATCCTGGATGATCCAGGCCGTAATATGATGCTAGCAACTGCCCTAACTGCTCAATTACTTTATTTTCTGACACAGAACCTATGTTTGTCCCTGGAAGATAAGATCTGGGCTTAATTATGTCCTTGGACAGCACAGTAAGAGAAGAAATGTCAGGAAGGGGGGATGCTTCAGGGAGCAAAATATTTGGGTGAACTTCCTCTTGTATGTTTAGAGAAGCATAGGACTTAAGTTTCTCTGAAACATAAGCAGACTTTTCTTCCTCTCCCCCGGAAAAACCTTGAGTAATTGCTATGCACGAGTAGTAAATAATATATTCAGGAGCTTAATCCACAGGATTCCAGAGCACATGGCACTTTGCTTGTGCTCGTGTGTCATCTTTGAAAAGCTGTGTGAGGAATTAGTGTAAACCACCAGAGTTCTTGAATACACCTGTATCCCTCTGAAAAATGTGTTTTCCAGAACCCCTGGGGGACAGTGACAGCCAGTGGCTCAGCTCTCAGGCACCCAAGACAGGGAAGCACAGAAGCCTTCCCCTCTCCTCAGAGCCACAAAAAGAGATCCTGCCATGCCCAGGAACCTCTCCGGCTCAGCAAGAGCCAAGTTCCGATGTCGGCCTGCACCCTGATACACATTTGGACTGCCAGCCCTTTTTTGTGTCAGAGGTTTGCCAGGAAAATTTATAGTTTCAGCCAGAGAACCATGTGTTCTGTGCAAATGAAAGCAAATAGTTCTGGTGTTAATCATCTCACTTGTCACTGAGCAAAACAAAGCTTTTGAAGCTGATTCAGAAATTATCCTCACATCCAAATGCAATCTTTGCTGGCCCTGCTTACCTATGTCATGTTATTCGCAGACATACACAGACATAGGGCTGCCTTGACTCAAGATCTAACAAATATGTCCTGATGTAGTGAAAGTCACTTGGAAGCTGGTATTGAACCCAGACTGTTTTATTCATTTTGAAGTAACTTGCTGGATGAATGCACCAAAACTTGGGAAACATGAGTGGGCATCGATGGCAAACTGCCTTTGCTGTGTGGAACGACGAACCCTGCTTTCAGCCCTGCCAGCCTGCTTGGCTCTGGGACAACCTGCCAACCATCTTTAGCATCTTTAGTCCCTTTGCTATACACATGTTGCCTGGTTTTTGAGGTGCAAACCAAACACAATTTAAAAAGCAAAGGATCCTGAAGGTTCTAGGGATTTACATCTACATTGCTCTTCCTCTTATGGAAGCTCCAGGCCTTCTGCTGTCTCTAAATAGCAGTGCTTTGTTTCTGTCACTGTACCTGTCATTATCTCATTGTTAGGGTTGGTGTGTTTGGTTAGTAACACCTGCTCATTCACCTGATTAGCACCATGCTTTAATTTCATTTAATAAGTATATTTCAGAGTCAGAATGATCTTCATCAACCAGGATAATTTAACTTTGCCATGTAGAATTAATTAAGATGAAGACTGTCAAATGAAATGTAAAAAATAATCAGTGGTTCTCATTAAGAGATAATAACAAGACTTTTTTTTTGTTTAGCGGTTTTGTTTTGGTCTCAACATCAAATTTTAAGAGGTGTTACATGTTGTGAACATTCATTTTAATGCATTTGATCTCATCTGGCACCATGCAAAGAAATAAAATCCTTAACCTTCATTTGACAACCAGTAATTAAGAGTGTGAGTTAACTACTGAAAAAAAAAGAGCTTTAAGAATAGGTAGCTAATTTTAGGCATCCATCAAGAGTTTGATGAAATATGTAACACTTGAAAGATGAGCTGAAGCAGCCTCTGTTGGAGTCTAATGACCGGCTCCAAGAACTGAGTCAGCCCTGGTACAATTTTGGAAGTTTTGAGACAAGCAAATAGAGGAGTTGAAGTTCAGAGGAGAGTGCCAAGGCAATAAGGGATTTAGAAAAACTGGAGGATTTGGATTTGTTTTATAAAGGATAGCCCAAACTTTTCTCTCTTGATAAAGCTGGATGTAAGAAGGGTGGTGCTGACCCTGCATATTCCCTAGGGATAGGGCAAGAACTGGTTTGCAGGAAAAAGACATTTTGGTGACAGAAAGAGCTGATCTCCCAGAACAGACAGCAGTTCAAGGTGGCTGTGGAGTCTCTTTCTTTGGGCGTTCTTAAGAGCAAGGTAGACAAATATCTCCCAGGAGTGCTGGAATATACTTCCTCTGACTGGGGAAACTACTTGAAACCTTCTCTCTACCTTGTGCTTGTGTTCTCCCAGGAGTGAGCAGAGTGTGGAGAAAGGCAGTGGGCATTCCTAAGAAGTGCACTTGCTTAATGGCATTGCCTCAGCAAAGGAGTCAAAGTTTGCCCTAAACAGTCTATTTTATTAGAACTTAAATAACAGTCATAACATGAAAGGATGTGTAGGTTAAAACACAGATGCCTGTTGAACCAGGACAGACATTGTGGACTGGAAAATAATTTTGCAAATATAAAATGTTGGCTGTGTTTCAAAGCAGGGAAAGTCTTCCTTCTTAAATGTGCAGTTTCGGCGTGATGGCAGCATCATTTATTTTCTGGCTTTCCTTTGGGTTGCATTTCCAGGGTTATGGTAAACAAAATGGTCGTCATAAACCATTCAAGGAATATCAGCTTTATGGGGTTAGAGGTGTCATCCCTATTGCCTGCAATTAGTCCAAGAAATGAAGTCTCACCCTTTCCAGCTCATTATTGGGCAGTGAGCCTAATGAAGTAATTTCCCTTTGATTATGCAGTCAGCCTTGGATGTATGAATAGTTTTGATGACTGCATGCTGTGGTTTATTGGGGATTTTTTTTTTTTTTATGTAATTTATTTTCTGGATTTTATTCTGACTGGAGGCCATGCAGTATGTTATGCTACCCATCAGACTTGGCTACAGAGTCCAGCTTAAAAAACACTGTGCTTTCCTTGCCAACTCGCTCAGCCTATGGTCACTCAGCCTACAGCAGTTTGTCAGCTCTTCTGGAAAGAGCCAAAGAAGACTTTACCAAGGTTTCTTCCCCTTTTCCTTGCATTTCTTGGTTCAGATTAGGCAGTTCTTGTGGTACCTGGCCAAGAGCTCTGTTGGTATCTCTTGTGCTCAGAAGAGGCAGCCTGGCCCTGTTAACCTGTTGAGTGGTGAAGAAGAGCCAGGAAGAGAACAATTATTTCTGCTGGCGTTATAGGAATATTTGCTTGTAACACATCTATGTTTTTATGAGCTCCAGCAAACTAAACACAGAGGGAGATGTGATTTCCACCATTATGCTGTGGCAGAGGGAAACAGCATGTCCTAAGGGCTACTGAACTACACAGGAGGAAAAAATACTGCTTGGAATAAAATCCTCCAAAGGCATCCAAGCAAGGGGTAAGAGTAGAAACAAGCCTGGTCTCTCTGTTTAGGGAAGACTGGCTATCTGTAGCTCTTCACCCCTTAGGTACTCAGCATACCTTGGAGGCCCGTATGAAGTTGGTTACTACCAGAATCCCATAGATTTATCCCTGGCCATTCAGCTTGATCACTCTTATGTACATTATGGACTCTCGGGGTCAGAATGTTTAAATTTCCTGGTGAAGGAACCCATATCACGACTCTCTCCACCTTTTACAGTTTCCACTTGTGAGAACGCGTTGCACACCGATTTTGCTGTTGGGCATTTTGGCACAGCAAGTACCCTCCAGTCCACTCTGTGTAAGCAGGCATCCTCCATTCCAGTGTGAATTCCGAGTAAGAGTTAATGGTAAGAGACTGTATCTGCCTGCTCTGGCCATGGCAGTGATACACAGAAAAGCAGGAAGTGGTGGGAGAGCACCAGAATAAGCAGAGCAGAGCCATCAAATAAACCTAGGCCATTGTTACAGCTCTAAAATTAGAGACATAATCGTAATAAAACCCTCCTATTCTAACTTAATTTGGGTTCTTCTGTAAGGACTGCTGATGGTTTCACCCCACAAACTGGTGCCTGGACAAATCTTCAGGAGCTGTATTTATCTGCATTGCCTGCCGGTCATGTGGCTGGGAAGGGTTTTGTATTGTGGCCAGACAACACTACAGCTCATCTGTCCCTCTCCTTTTCTCCTTCTCTCTTTGCCTTTCCTCACAGTCTCAGTCCCACTGGGGCTTTTCTTTCAAGTCCTGCTGCCAAATTTTCTACTTCTCTCCGGTCAGGCATTCTGCTTGTGAATTGTCAGAGCTCTCTTTTCTGCTAAGTGTTCACTTCTTTCTTCTCCTTTTCTCAAGTCTTTCCTCTTTTGTTTCCCATTAAATCCTTTTTTGTGTGTGTCTCACACCACCCCCAGTTTTCATACTGTGCAGCTTTTGCCTCTAAGTTTCTGTAATTGCAATTTGTTTGGGTGGTGTGTGTGGTTTCCTTTTGCTTTGACTGTTGTCTTGGACAAATGCTGATGCAGCTTGTGCTTCCAGGTAACAAGTACAATACCTTACAGAAAAGAAAGATTTATAACCTGTGAAAATACAGAAGTGTGAATTGATTTGAATATTTTCAAACTGTGATTGCTTGAAATAACTTGTTTTCCATAAACTTCACAAGTTAGTGTGAGGGAATATTGACAGAAGAAAAAAACTATTTTAAAAGTGATGTTTTCTGCAGTATCCAATATTCATCTGCTTTTCACAACTGAATGACTTTGAAATGGTCTGTTAAGCCGAGAGCAAATTACACCGTGAGAAATGGTGTCCTCTTTAAATGCTGAGATATTTTTATTTTTAATATGAAGTACACCATTATCAAAACTCTTCCTGTCCATTGTTGAAAACAACTTTCTCCATGTTTGAGTAATGTTTTGTATTAATTTATTTATCTAGGATGAGGAATAGCAGGAACACGAGAGACTTTGCTGGGAATACATCCAAAAAGGGCTGGTGGAGGCTTCCTAGTTAATCAGTTTGTCAAAAGGAGGACTTTTTCCAGCCTGCAACATTACTCACTTGACTTTTCATTAGGCCGCTTAATGGGAGCACTCTTAAAGCAAGCAGCTGTGATACGGAAATGTTAACTTAGGCCAGATCCCTTGGAAGTCCTGACTTCTCACTGTGTATCCTGTACAATGCTAACCTTTAGCAGCCACAGCAGGCTGAGCTCCCCGAAACCCCCCTCACTTACTACAGCCTTCCTCAGAGCTTGCTCTCTGTTTGTGTATCATGGGTCTTACTCATAAAGGGTTTGAAATTCCCAAGCAGATGTGTCTACTTCCACCATTACAGTGGATTCAGTCATGGCTGCTTGGCATGGCTGTCTCCAGGCAGATTGTCCCTTAAATAATTGATAGCTGCCCACGGTTCTCTGTCTGGATGTACTCATGTTTATAGGGGAGCATCTCACACTCTTTTATTGATGTGACCTATTTTCATGCTCTCAGGTGACAAATTATGCAAATGAGCTTTCTTACACCTACTATGATATGATAAGAAATTTTTAAGTCAACCACAGTGCTGAAAACATTGTAAAACTTTTAGTGGTGTGAGGCACCAGAGTTTGATTGCCAGATGTTGAATGAAGAAAGAAGGGAGACATCTTGGAAATGAACCTGAATGGTGTTACATTGAAAATCTTATTATGGTCAACAGGTAATACATCACATGAGTTGAACCAAGAAAAGACCATTAGTCTAGTTAATGTTTTGTTACTCTAACCAAACATACCTGTTAATTTTTTTAAAAAGTCTCATAAACAATATGGTTGAAAGGTTACAGGAGAAAGTCTTCCTGTTAGCTGCCTTCTTTCTCTGACATTATCTTTCCCCTCTGTTTGGGTCCTCAGGGCATTGGTTTTGGTCTTCCTCAAAAAGAGGGTGTTTATGAAGTGTCACCATACTGAAGACAGAGAGGGCTATTATTTCTTAAGCTGTAGCTACCAGTTTGTTCCCTGGGTTCTTATTTTTATGCTTTATAAACAGATATGCAATGTATTGTTTGATTTGGGCACAAACTCATAGGGTTTGTGAGACCAGGCTTAGCAGACTTGCAGACACGGTATGTGCAAACAAAGCAAGGCACTGCACTGTCTGGCTTGAGGTCAACTTTAGACAAGGCCTTGATGATATAATCCTATGCAATTAATAATGGGTATTTGGGGGCTCCTTGCAAGGGAATGGCTGGTTTCTTGATAAAGTTTGTTTTGTTTGAAAACCAAACTTATTTCATGTCTTGCAGATGGAACTCACCATTTTTGTTACAGCTGCACCACCTATTGTGTTCTGCTTCTCAGGGGCAATTGCTGCAGAGGAACTCCAAGTGGTGCTTTATGTCATGACAGGGTGGCTACGCTATGTATTGGGGCTGCCTCTAGATAAAAGGTAATTTCTATCTCTTAAACATTTTGCAGTATAATTGATGTTTACAATTTTCAGAATTGCTTTGCAGCTCTAAATTTGGAAATTCTCTGCAGCTCTGAGATTTTGAGGGCAAAGCCAAAAATTACGTAGAGACTGAGCAATCCGATGTGTGAAAAGAATTTGTAGACTATTTTCCAAACAGTGGGAGAAGAGTATAATCTGCGTTATATTTGGAAGTTGAGTATTGAGTCAAAAGAGAGGACTAATGATATCAGCCTTGGGAACAGCTGATTCTAGCCATGAAGCAGACTCTGGACCTCCCCTTAGGAAGCTCTTGCAAGGGATCCACAAGAGTCCGTAATGGTTTTAAACTAAAGTTTTCCTGAAGAGTAAAACATGTATGACATGGTTTGCTTTCATGTGCTTGGAACTACTTGGATGCTTTTGAAACTGGCTTGTGCTTGAAAAAGACTGTTTTTGTCAGGATGCTGCACAGCTGTGAGCTCCCCTGATTTTGGTGATTTGCAGTCTTTTTGTACCAGTTTTTCAGTGTCATTTCCTTAACCACAGACAGCACTTGTTGCTTAATGAAAAGGAGCTTGGTCTCTTTTTACACCTTTGCTCCCCGGGTCCACACAAGGAACTGAAGAACTAAATTTTTGTTTGACCCCACAGTTAAGGACAGCCTTATTTAATGAGGTAATGCCTGGTTTTGTAGACAGGACACAGGATTCCTTATACCTCTGGCACTACAATAAGATGCTTTGTGCCAGTGCTGTTTACATTAAAAAAAAAATGAAAGAGTTCCTGTAAGCACTATAATAGCAACAAATTCTGTACAGTAGCTTGGTCCGCATTTTGCCTTTTGTTTGCTTGCTGTTGTTAGCTCCAGATCATTTACTCCTTTAAAAGCTGTCTGACAGCTTTCAGTTGTGTAACTCTGAGCGTGCTAAAGGCTATTGCCTTGACAATAACTGAGGTACGTGCATTCAAACATTGCTCAGTGGGGATGGTTTACTTTCACTGGTTATTATTTCAGGCATGTTTGCAAAGGGGAGAAAAAAGAAAAGCAGCTGGGAAAAGGAGTGATACAGTAGCTTGGATAGGGGAAGGATATGAAGAAGGGATTAGTGGTGGGGGTGGAATGTAAGCAACCACCCTCGGAGCTTTCACAGAAGTGACATCAATAAATAGAGTTCATAGGTGGAGGCCCTGGGTTTTGTATTCCAGGTGAGCAATCTCCTACTGGATCTGCAGAATCCCTGAGGGGACAGGAGTAAGAAAGAGGAAATGAAGACGTATCAAATATGAAAAATCATAACTTGGTCTTTGGGTGCATTATTGTCTTATATCCATCCATCACTGTAAGAAACCTCTGTGACAGGCATGGATTTGTCATGGGTAGAGGCTGTATCACATCAGCCAACTCTGCTGGTGTGTCTGAGAGGAAGAAAGCTGGTTACGTATATACGCCCACTTGTAATTAGAAAGATTTTATAACCCACATCCCTAATGGAATTTGGGAGAAATTGTTACAACAATGTGTTCCTAATGTATTGCAAGACCACAGTGCAATAATACTTTTAAACTTGAAACATTCTGCATCTGATCTAATATTGCAGCTAATCCATCAAAAATTGACCTTGAAGTCTCTCAAAGATGGCTGTTGCTGGAGTAAATGCTTATAATGAATGCTGAATGGGAAAGTCCTCTGAGTGGCAAAACCAGATCGATAGTTGGTGGGAAGATATCCCCAGCCACACCTGATGGGTGCTGATCTTATCTCTGGATATCAGTGCTGCAGTTCCCAGTGTCCAAAAAAGCTAGCTGTTAAAGTACCACCCCACTTGAGACAGGACCAGTTGTACTTAAACCTCTGCACAGACACTGAAACTGGGAACCTGCAATTGTTCCTGTCATGGCACCAGTTTTTCACAGGAATAAATAACATTCCCATGCCTGTGCACTGGGGAGTCTTTTCTTCATAATAAAATCACTGCTATCCATCTTTTTTTTTTTTTTTCTTTTTTCTTTTGGTAAACAAAGCAAAAGATATCATAGAACAAATTTTACAGCAACTCACCAAGACATTTCTGCGCTTATAACCAAGATAAAATTTATTTCAGGAATCGCTGCATCAAACCCAGAGATATGCTGTATTTGAAGAGCAAAAAGAAATACAGTAATTTATGGACTAGCCAGTCTACAGGCTTGCTGATCAACAACACGGGAGCTTTAAAGCATACAGGTAATGCTGGCCTCATATGTTTGAGGCACACTAAGTTTGGATAACTTTCATGTGAAGGAGTATTGAAGGTCTTGGTACTGAGAATAAACAGAGCAATAGCAGAGTGTGTGAGCTGTGATGATTTGTTTCTTTTCCAGTACTTTTAGATGACACATTCTATGAAATATTAGTGAATTAGCTCAGCTGTTGGAGCTGTTGTTTCTCCTCTGCAGGCATTTTGCTGTGTCTCTGTCACTGTATTTACTCAGAAATGCAGTTTCACATAGAAACACACAGAAAAAGAGAAGTTTGGGCTATATATCAGGGGAGTGATTTTGCTGGAACAATTAAATTCTGGCAAAAACTGAAGCTAGTTAAGCAAAGTGGACACTGAGCCATTTGGGAAGCCACTAAACATCACTGCAAATTACACAGGAAGAGAGTAATTCTGCAAAATGAAGTGTTGAAATTGGATAATACAAGTGCTCGTTTCTGATGAGGTCCTTACTGTCTGTTATTTGTATAGAGGAAGACAATGGTCTTATTAGTAGTTCTGTGGAAAAAGAGAATTGGGACACCAGTGTTTGCAGAATCCCAGTGAGTGATGATTGCAATTTTTAAGCCATTATTTCACTATTTAGGATTGTGTTTGAAATGGAGAAAACCCACATTTGTTTACTAATGAAGATGGATGGAATTTCTAAATTAAACGTTCAGGTGCTGCTGATGGCCTTTGTTATCAGTGGTTGATTTGCAGGAATTGAGTCAATCCCATTCCCCAAAGTACATTGCAGTTAAACTGTAAGAATGGAAACTACTTCAACTACTACAGAACTGCCCATGTACCCTTTGCAGGTGGAGTGGTTATCCTGTGTTTTGTGCTCATGAATATTGAGTTCCCAGTGGAAGTCCTGCCTCTGGCCAGGTTTTTGGTATTCTTTCCAATGGAACTTCTCTGTTTCTAAGCCAGTCATTTAGGGATTTCTCCATTGAAGCTCCTGCAGGAGAAGTGATAGAGAAGAAAGTAAGGCATATTTGGATTGCATTTGGATTATTAGGACTTCCTTATTCTATGAATTTTTTTGTCACAGTTTTCAAAAACCATGTTAGATGAGAAGTAATTGTTTTGTTATTCAGGTCTGAGAGTTTGCGGTTTGAATGCTTATTTTCACATGACAATAATGGTTATTTGACAATATTTGTGTAGTTTGAGTATATCTCAAGACTACACCTCCTTCTTTCACTACCCCATGTGTTTTCCTTTTTCAAATTACTATGATTTTAAGGAATGCAACACGTTTGTTGCTTCATTTAACCTTTGAGCTGGCAAATAGATAAGGATGATATGAATGATACTACAATTAGGTTTTAAATTGTGGAACAATTTCTCGTACATAGTGAATGTTTGACTTTCTTCCTAAATAGATTATAATAATTCTGGTTGTAAAAGAGAAGAGAGCTATCTAGCGGTTAGAGATCTCATCAGCTTTTGTCCAACAGCTATCAAGGACTGTATCCAACTTAAAAAGTGTGGGTTTTTAAGGTTTTTTAAACCTTAGAAAGGTTTAAATTATCCAGGAATAATGCAAGGTTTGGGATTAAGCTCTGTAACATAGGAGGACAAGTTCCACCACATGCCATGGCTTTACAGATTCATTTAATGAAATACATTTCATCTCATTAATTGAAAGTCTCATAATATTTTAAATAAAACTAACTGCCAGTAACGTGAATTAAAAGTGGTTATATTGGGAAGCAGAGTTGAATGACAAGTTGCTGTGTTGCCATGGGGGGGCGGGGGAAAAAAGGCAGAATAGTTGGCAAGTGCCATATAGGAAATTTGGCTATTAAACGTTTCTCTTGTATCAGTGAAACAAACCCTCCACAGCCTGTGGCGTCGTGTCCTTCATGGCAGCCCCTGGAGCCCAGGTGGAGAAACGCCAGAGCAGCTCAAACAGGTGGGGAAAACTTCCCTCACCCCACAGCTCCTGGAGCCCCTCAGCAGCCCAGCCTGGCAGGGCCGGTGGGAACGGTGCCCACACTGGCACAGCCCCCCCACAGCTCCTGGGGGAGGCCACCGGGCCCAGAGCAGATAAATCAGAGGCGTGTGCTCCCCACACGGGCGGGCCCTGCCATCGGCACACCTCAGAGCTGGTCTGCCACAGCGATCTGATGGTAACCATGTACTGTCTCTCCTTCTCTCTTCTTGCTCCCTTGGTGCTTTGGCCAGCTTAAAGCTGGGGGGATTAGATTTTGTCTAAGTGTTGAGGATTAGTATGTGCTGGGTCCGTACTGTGGTGGAATGTTTTGTCTGGATTGTGTGGTGCCCTTTTGAACTCTTGCCAGGTTCCCTGTTTTTCTCCCCTAAATTATCAGTACAAGTGCCCTTTGGGAACAACTGATGTGGCGTATTCTCTTGATGCTATCTCAAGGTATTAAAGAACCATATATATATATTTTAAAGTAAAACTCCTGGCTGAGCCCCTGAGCTTGTGGCTCTGGGGTTGAGGTGTTACAAGTGCATACATGAACACAGAGTTGTGACTGCAGGTTCAGAGCTGTAGCAGGAGTTCATTTTCATTAACTTAGGCTTGTGTTTTGTCTTTTTAAACTATCCAGGTCTCAAAGAATCACAAAACTCTCAGTTCCTATCCTGGCAGGTAGATCATGTAGAAATCATCTCTGGAATATTTTAAACTCTTCTGAATAATTAAATAATAGTGACGGATTTTTCCAAATGGATTCTCAGTGCAAGGTATTCTATTGCATTATTCTCCCATAGAGACTATGGTTTATTTCTTTGCACTCTTTGTCTTGTATCGTTCTGTGCATATGCTGTTACTTTTCTTTGTGCTGCTTCATATTCCCATTATTGCTTCTTCCCTTGGTCAGGCCATTCCAACATACACATTGCACCTGCTTAGATATCTTTAAAACTACCTCTTCAAATCCCTAAATCCATTACAGATGCAAACCAGAGCCTTGCAGTGAGACACTCTGTCTTTTGGACACCAAGTTGTCATCAAAAATCTCACCATCACTTCTTCACCTGCTCATGTGGTGCCCAGCTGTGCCTTGTTGGCCCTGCACTTGCCTGTAGTATGAGATTTGCTGCTCAGAGGTGAGATTTCCATTTCTGAAAGATTCCACGTCAGTCTTGAGTTGGCCCCTGTATTTTCTTCTAGAGAATTATGTTTTGATGGCGAAGAGGGAAATGTGCCTTAAAATACAAGTGCGTATTGTAAAGAAAATATAGCTGCATGAGGAAGCAGAGTGGTTAGAGTGAAAACTTCCAATCACTCTGGAAGCCAGGATCTTTACATGTTTTACATTACAGTTCACTGTGTTAGCACTTGGCCACAATGCTATGCAGCTCCTAATGCATCAGAGTTATGGAAACATCTGGGCTAAATAGCTTCATGCCGATCCACTGAGAAAATCCACCAAGGATTCAATACTTTTTGAGATATTTCATTTTCTATCTAGGATAGTAGGTTGCATTATGCTTATATACCAATTTATGAAACACACAGGAACATCTTGTTTCTCTCTTTTGTTGTTTCTCTTAGTCTTTATGTGCCTACAGGGCACATCTGTGCTTTTTTATTAAGAGCTACGTTAAGGCTGGGCCTTGTGTGGACACAGTGTGGGAGAGGGAGCAAAGAGGTTCCTTTTGCCTTTGCACAGCCCATCCCAAGGCTGCCAAAAATTACAAACCTTTAAAGATGTTTCTGCTGCATCTCTCTTCTGCTGGCCAGGAGAGCTGGCTGACTGTGTGGGAAAGTACCAAATTACCCTGTTGCAGCCCAGCCAAGGTGCTCTGGTTGGATGCCCCTTTGCTGCAGGCATTGCTTCTCACACACTGTCTGTCCCTGGCACGCCCTGTGCTGGGATTCTGCAGGAGCAGCATGTTCCCTGGCATCCCCTGATCTCCAGGGATGCTGTTCTGGGGACACCCAGCTCCACTGTGGTGTGTTTGTGTCGTGCTGGTGCAGTAGCAACCACTGAAATCTGCTTCTAGATCTCTTGTAGGGCACGCACAAGCCCTGCTGACTGTGAGGTCTGTAATGTTGTAAGTCGATTCCATCTGCTGTCACAAGGAGCTTTTGGTTTCCAAAACTTCCCTGCCTCTGAAAAGTGTGCATCCTGTACATTGCTCTGCTACATAACCCTTATAAAAACCTGATAGCGAGTATGACTTTGACCTGTGCCTTGCAGGTCAGTGTTGTGCATCTAAATGTCTTGAATTTCAGTCCAGCAGAGAATCCGTGTGGGGATCACTCTGACAGCACATAAAATAACTGCCATTAAAATTTTATTATTGGGCAAAACATACATCCCCCTTCTTAGAGAGGAGAGGGATTGCTACAGAGCCTTCATTTTTGCCCCTGGAAGCATTCAGGTACTGGATATACCTTTTAATTGCTTCCTCCTGGCTCTCAAACCTCAGCCTTTATCTGGTGTTCAGGTTGGACTTCAAAGGAGGCAAGGAGCTGGAGAAGTGACATCTTGTGTGGAAGAGACTGAACTGTCCTCATGGACTTCCCTCCCATGGTGGCATGTTTGCTTAAGTTTACTGCTTGATCAGGACTGAATCCCAGTCATGGACTGGAGATCTTCAGGGCTGAGGACACAGAGCTAGTCGGGTATGAGGATGTCATCTTTCCATGTGAGGAAGAGGATATTGTCATCCTTGTGTTTCTCTACATGTCAGACAAAGCAAATTCAGCCATGTTTGTGTAGCATGAAGAATAGATAATCGTTTTTCAAGTCAGATCCTCCAGTTTTAGTCACACTTGAGAGCAGTAAATTAAACTGTTTCTCATGGTGAAAGTTTCCAAATAGTGTGATACAAATTTTCTGTGCCCTAATTAAAGGGATGATTTTTACCCGCTGTACTGTTTCAAGCTGATGTGATAAACTCTTGCTCTAATGGAAAACCAGTTAGAAAGCAGAGGGTCTGTGGAGCTGGGGGCAGCAATACCAGCTTGTCACCCAATACTGACCTGCTGGAGTAGGTATGTGAACTTTGACTGTAGTATCCATTCTCCCAAAGGTTATCATTTTGCAGGATGTCCTTGTCTCTGTCCTTGAGGGAGACCCCTCTATGTTGCGCTGACTTGCTGTTCACCAGGCCAAAGAGCTGCAGGTATAGGTCAGGAAATGTTCAAGGGTTCATGGTGTAGGGAGTTAATCTGTTTTATGTGCATATAGAAAGGTTTTACAGGGATCATTATCAACACAAACTTGTCTGATGTGCACTGTAAATAAAATTGAGTAAATCATGACAGCCTGGACTCCTCCTGAGCATTGGGAGACAGCTCAGTTCAGCACTGAGACAGGAGTGCTGTAGCATTTCAGATCATGAGGAATTTCCCAGCTCTTAAAAGAAGCCCTAAACTAAACTGTAAGAACACTGTGATGAGGTCTCTGAGAGTAACAGCTTCCCAGGGTGCAATGGGATTTTCTGGGATGAGAACAAAACTCCTCTGTCTGAGCACTGGCCTTTCCTGGTGACTAATCTGAGGCTGTAAGACTCAGCCTAGACAGGAACTGGTTTCTCTGTTCCGTGTTCCAGCTGCTGGGCACAGTTTGTTGACTTTACCCTCAGCAAACCTTGCAATGTGTATATTTAATAAAAAAGTCTCCTACAAACTTCTGAAGATGAAAGACACCACTTCATAAGTCTTCCACCTCTGAGTACAGGAATAAAGAGCCAACATGCAACCCTGGTTATATTTAACGCATTGTTGCCAGGTACTCTGAGAATATGTTGAGGGGTGCAGTGTGATTTTTGTGTGCACTGGGACATGGACATGTAAAGCCTCCTTCTGTGACTGGGGTTTGCAATGACTTAGGATCTCTTAAAACATTTTGCCAAAGTGTGGGATAGTTAAGAAAAAAATCATTTTGTTGGTAAAAATGCTAATTTTCTCTCCTTTTTTGAGGTCGTGGGCCCCCATGAAAGCACATCTCCCAAATAAAAAAATTGCAAATTTTATCCTTCCCTCTATTTTTTCAACCTCCTTTAATTCATTTCAGAAAAAAAAAAGTCATTATTTCATTTATTAAAATCAAAGAAAGCAGTTTGGCTTTACTTTTCCTGCCAGTTTTAGCTGCAGTACAGAATGTTTCTGGCATCTGCTTTCCCCAGAGTCAGAAAAATCACAGGATGATGCCTTGCAGCTCTCACTTGTTGTTGGGGCACCTGTGATCTCAATCAGTTTTCTCAGGAATTTGCAGGTGGAGAAGCTGTTGTATGGATCAGTTCTGTTTTGATTTAGAAATAATTATTCATGTTTCTTCTTTTTTTAACTATTCTACAAACTGGTGCAGTGTTTATTTGCAATGTTTTGGAAAATAGTACATGTAGTTTGTGTATCTTATAAGTATTTTAATGAGCAGAAATGAAGTTGTCAGCATGTTGAATCAGTCATCTATGAGCAAACTCTTCATGCATGTTAGCTTAGGAACAAGTTGGATGGTGGGATGTTCCCAAGAGAGGCTCTCTGAGAGTGTTTTGTGTTGTGCCACAGGAATCTGGTGTGTCCTGCTTCCTTGACTGATTTCTTTAATTTAGCCTGTAGCACTGAGTGGGTTCTTTACAGCTGGCAGGAAAAACCCCGTTTTGCTTCTTGTTCAACTGTAATGTCTTATATAAAAATTGATATTCCTAGAGAAAGGGGACAATTGCTCCAGGCTTCTCCAGGCAGTGTAGCACCAAGGTTGTTCACGTGTCACCTCCACATTCATGTTAAGAGATACATGGCTCTGCATTCTCGGCTTTTCCTAAGGGCAAGAACTTCTGTGGGAAGCTGGGAAAAAGAACTTGATCCCACAGTTCAACAGGTTCAGCCAACACTTGCCATGCCTTGAGATGGCATTTCCACTGGAACGTTGAAGGCACCTCAGGGTAGGTGGTGGTTGTTACTTCTGTTTCACAGGTGGTAAAATGAAATCCCTGGAGATCAAATAACAAATCCAGGGTATGTCAAACACCCAGCTCCCCAGCTCTCGGCCTCTGGCAGCAGAGCTCCATTTAGTAGTAAAGGAAAAATATCTCCAAACCCTCCGATTAGTCATGGAAGGAATGAATGTGCAGGAATCCCCTTCCCTTTCAATCACACAGTTACTTTTCAGTGATGCGAAGCTTTGCTGGGGCCTGAGTTCACGGGGAGCAAGGGTGACTGAGGTGAGAAGTGTTCAAACAGCTGAGCAAACCTCACATGCACTTGAAATTACTGCAGGGTGTGTAAGTTCATACAAGCCTCATAACTGTGAGGTTTATTAGCCAGCATAATCATTTTCCAAGGGAAGTAGGGGGAGGTGGGAGTTAATTAACCCTCCGCTGTACTGCATGTGCTGTAACACAGGAGAAATAGATTATTTCTCTTTTTTTTTCTGCATGGGATTGACCCACACAGTCAAATGATGCAGAGAGTTATGTGGCTATAGAAACAAAGCAAGAACACAAAGCAAATCAAAGCCCACCAGTAAGACACTAGGATGTGTTATGTCGAAATGCTTCTAGTAGAGATAACTCATTGTTAATGCTCTTGCACACAACAAGGGAGACTTTGGGGGATGTTTATCTGGGTGACTGTGCCATTTTTCTCCTTGACTTGCAAGAAAGCTGAATTCGGATTGGAGCTTATTTAGAGAAATGAGCATGGCAGATCAGGGGAATGGATTTCAAAGCAAAATCTACAACTTCTACTGGGATGGAGTGATTTATTATTTGAGTTTGCTAGGAGGTTGAACTCCAAGAGCATGACTGTTTTGGTTACAGTAATATCCTTGGTGGGCTCTTGTGCAGCTGGCAAGTACGATTCACAAAAAGGTTGGATTTTACAGATATTTTTTTTTTCCCCTCCAGGAAAAGTAATTTTTTCCACAAGACTCTGAAAGAATTTTATAATGCATATAAATGGGGTTTATTAAGGCTTTGGCAGATCGGTGACCCATGTTAATTTGTAAAACTCACAGCAAGTAGTCAAGTTTAGTATTCTTGGAGAGGAGGATTGTGGAGGATTGAGAGGTCTGGGATTAAAATCCATTGATGTAACAGGTTATGTACTTTTCCTCTGTGTAAGACAAAAGTTGTGTTTCCTTTAAGGAAAAGACAAGGCATTTGTCATTTAGGAAAATGATTGCCAACCTGATTATGTTACCTGAACAAAGGGGTTTCTCCTGGATTCACTTGCTAGTTTGGGAGACTAAGGGCAAATCCAGGACAGGGCTTTGGACACATGGGCTATCAGTGTGATTGAAAGACCAGATATTCAGTAAGTTTTCCTTGGGACAGAAAGCAACAGGGCAGGTATGGCCTTTCAGAGTTGTTTGCAGGCTGAAGAGATTTCAAGTTTAGCAGAAGATGTTGTATCACTCTAATAATTCCAGAAAGTTTCCCAATAGTGATGAGAGACTTGACAACAGAGTACCAGGAATAGCAATCCAGATAAAACAGCCCTGGGGTCTCCTTTTTGTGTTTTTAACTTTCTCTTCAACATCTGTGCTTTTCCCAATGAAATCCTTGTAAAGGCAAGGTACAATAGACAAGGATCCCTTGGTGGCAATGTTTCTCCTCCTAGATCTTGAAGGAAAACTAATTTGGGCTTCCATAGTTTATTTAGTGACACAGTCAGTGCTGCTTGTGGAAGACCATAACAATATAGCACCGTGAGTAATGGGGCATCTGTGGGAACAAGGAGATCCCAGCAGAATGGCTGATGCCATGCTGCAGGAAACGTGAGAGGCTCTTCAAATCATCACGTGCTTTTCCCTTGTATGACTCGCTGCTGTAGAGTTTCAAGATTCCCTTTGAATGGTTTTTCATTCTTCTTTCTGTCCTGTGGGAGACCAGAGGCTGCTTTATGGAGCTGGTCTTTATGGGGTGACTCACTGGTGTCTCACTAGAAATAATGTACAAGATACCATTGCACGGAGATGGATTTCAGAATTACATGGATACAGTGGATGATAAATCCAGGTGACAACAAAGAAACATTAAGAACAACTTGATATAGAAAGCTACTGAACTGACTCAGTCTCCTTCAGTAGAAGTGAGTGTGTTCCCTATATTTTGGTTATTCCAGCAAAGCACAGAGCTTAGTTCATCACGTTTGCAGTTTCATCTAAACTTGCAGAAAGGTTTCTTGCAGACTTAAGCTTATGCATCAAAACAAAAACCTTGAAAAATTCATTACTTTACCAGTATTTTTTTTTTCCCCATTCACTCATTTCTGTCCAGATATATTTTTTCCATCAGCTGAGGACAGAGACAGATGAACTGGCATCCCTAAACCAGGAGAGGCTGTGATGGGTGTTCCCCTCCAGCAGGGACCTGTGCTTCTTGGCAGCTCTGGGAAGGAAAGGGCTGACCCCAGCCACGGGAAGGGTTTCTGCTTTCAGTGCACCAGCCAGATTTTGGGCCCTGCTGCCAAGAACGCAGATTTTATTAGTGCCACAAAAAGAAACTCTGTTCAGGAGGCTTCAGTTTCAGTGCCAGTTTAATTCAAGTCAATGCTGCAAAGCATGTTCTCCACTGCCCTGATGCCATTTCACAGCCCCGGGTGGAGCTGCTCTTGTGCAATGGAGTGGAAATGGGTTCTCGATCTTTAGGGAGTCGGATTTATTATACCAGATTTGATGCAGAAATGGGCAAATTATGTGGGTGGGGGAGAGATGGGGTTATGAGAGGAAGGGCCTGGGATATGGGAACTGGTTTCAATAAGAGCCAGTGTGAAATTTCATCCCCTTCTCAAGAAGAAACCAGCCTTTTCAAGGTCTCTCCCATTTTTCCAGGCTTAAAGTAAATGGCTCATGGTCCCACTTGTTGGCTTCAAATGGAACCCAGAACCAGGGTGTCCAAAGGAGACTAAAAAAGTGTTTATTGGCTTGAAAGAAAATATTTACAAATGGATCAGGATGAGACAGGATTGGTTCTTAAGAATTCCCTCATTTGGTTTCTGTAGCTGAGGAAGCAGCTGAAGAGATTTGTTCACCCATTCCTACATTTGCTGTATCCCAAACAGCTATGCCAGGTGCTGGAATAAAGAAATACTTAATTACTGAAACTTCCATTTTCATTAGATCTAAAACCTCATTTTGTTACTTTCTTTAATTACCCAAGCCAAATAAACACTGAAAAGTGTATCTCCCATTAATTTGGGCTCTGAGTCAGCAAGGTAATTTAATTAAGCAGGAGTGTAATTCACAGCACATTAGAAGTCCCACTGAAACCTACTTCTACTGTTCTGCAGTTGTTTCAAAGCTGGTTTTATTTCGTGACGCTCTGAGACAAGCCAAGCTTATTTTTTTCATTTCAGCTCCGGTTGTGAGCAGGGGAGAAAGGCAATTTGAGGTTAAGTGGAGAAAAATTTTACAGAGTGCTTGGGGAAAAGCTGAATTTGAAGTAGCGGAGGATGCAGAGGAGCAGAGCATGTGCGGGCTGGGTGTTTCTCAAGCTGCAGGTGGATGCTTATTGCTGTGTGCCCAGTTCCTAAGGCATTGCTTGGATGGGCCTGCACAGGAGGTGACAGGAGGCCACTCTTTATTAAATACCTCAGGGCTGGGCTGTGTTGTACCCCTCACCAGAAGTACACTCTTTTGGGTGGTGGCAGAAACTAAATCTCTGCCTGACTGCTTATCTCGCTTGCTGGGGTAGCTCTGAGTAACCTGGAGGAGTCTTGCACTGCTGTCCCAGAAAGGCTGATGAAGCTGTGGCAGAGGAATTGCCTGGATCAATTTCTGCTAAAAGGTCCTATGGAAGCACTCCCCTTGGCATCAGCTTAGTTGGAATATGTATTTTTAAGGTACAGCTTGCTCAGAGTGTGGTCCTGCTCACGCTGAATGAATAACTCCATTATGTAAAAAAAAATTACGACTGCATAAATTAGGAGAAACTTGGATCCTGTGCCTTTCTTTCAAGGAGTTGTGAATGCAGTTTTGGGAATTGACAAATATTTGGAATATAAATTGAAAACACCAGACAATTTTTTTTATTTCTTGTTATGGCTACAACAATGTTATAACTCACTTTCTTTTGACTTTGAATAACGGTCTAGATAATTAAACATTTTGTTTTAAACCTATTAAAACCGGGCTATAAAAATTAGTGCCAGCTTTATATAAACTATAGAGAAACTTAGCCTATGTAAAATGGTTTTCAATTGAGGAAAATACCTAAACTTCCTGGAAGTTTTGGAACATTTTGACAGAACTTCTGACCTAATGTTACAGAAAATGCTGAAAGATTAGCATTTTAAACCAAATATTTTTTGTGTAAAACAAGAATAATCAATCATCATGTTAAAGGGGAGTTGCTGTAACAAAGAAGCAATTTATCAAATGCAAATGCAGGGTTATGAATAGACTCCAAGAAAGCTCTTAGTTTCTTGTCCAGAGCTGCTTTCCCACCAAGTCAACATTATGTCACTTAACAGAGTTGCTGGGAAACTGGGATACTTGCACATAGAAAATTTGCTTGCAAAATGTTTCTATTTTTGGATTTATTAACACATAATTCTTAAAAAGAAGATTTTTCTCTTTCTCTCCCTACCCACTCCCTCTATTTCCCTCAAATTTCAGATGGGAATGGTGGTGCCTCAAGTGCATACTGATGCTTGGAAGCATTTTAACTTTGTACAGTAACATTTGAATGCACCGTTGTTATTTAAAACAAATTAAACTGAAGAAATAATTCTTTAAAAATAGCACTGCTGTGCTTGTAAGCACAAAGAAAACCCTTTCAGTTCCTCCCACTTATTTTAACTGAATTGTTTGTTTGATTTTCAGCACATCTTTTGTGAAACCTGGTGGGGCTGTGGAAACTACCAGGTTGCTCCTGTTTCTTTAGCGGCTCCTGGTGAAGTGTTTGTGAGTCAGCCAAGGGAACACAGCACATTTTCCAGGGGAAAAGGCTCAGGAGAAAGACAGGCTGACCACTAATGAGGCATTCCCAGGAAACATAGAAGAGAGGGAGATCAAAGTAGAGCAGCTGGAAACCAAGCACTCTTGCTCTGAGCAAGAGTAGGGTGTTGCAGCTTAGAGCAAACACTTGTGTGTGCGTGTGTCCAGGGAACGCATTGGCCAGCAAGCTCAGGGGGCACTTGTCAGAAAGCAGCCAAATCATATTGCATGAATTTATAATCCCTGGTACACTGAAAGTCACAGCAGGGCTGCTTATCTTGGTCTTGTCTCTGGCACTCCTGCTCCTCAGTGACCTTAATGCTGTCCGAGGGCCTGGGGGCGCAGAGGGAACTCTTCCCTTCCTCCCGACCGCTCCTCCCATGTCCAGAGACCACCACAAGGAGCCCCTCCATCAAACAGCCCTAAGCCTTCAGCATGTTCTAATAACCTCCTTCCCTGGACCCCTCAGTGTCCTTGTTCCTGTTCTCTAGGTTTTTCCTGTTGTGTCCACATCCTCCTGGGATGGTGGTGGCCACAGCTGAGCTGCCTGCTTCCCACCCCCGAGCCAAGTGGGAGTGTTACACCATGTGTTCTACAGATGACGCTTGTTTATTTTTCCCAGGACGGTTTTCCATTTTTTCCCAGCAGCATGGTCTTGTTGACTCATATCTATGATTTAATACATTATAGCTCTGTAGTGAAATGGTAGATTTGTGGGTTTGGTTTTGATTATTTTTTTTTTGCCTTTCCGACTGCTTTAATAAAGAGAAAAGAAAGGTGCTATAGGATCACTGGCAGATTTAGATTATTTAATTTGCTGGGTTTCTCAGTGCTAAGGTTGAAAAGCCACACTGACAAAAGTACCTGCTGATGCCCTGAAGTCACTAAGGGTGTGTGTGGGGGGATTGTACAGCACCTTATTTTAATCAGTATCAGGTGAGAGGATTGTTCTTCACTTCACATTTGTCCATCTTCACATAATAATTTACACTGTAATTGTTTTTATGGGCCTGAAGTCAGAGTTTGAAAGCAGAGTTAAAAATCTAGTCCTTATTTATCTTTGTTTCTGGGAAGCAACAAGATTTCTGTCTCTTTGCTGTCTCTGTCACAGCAATATGAACTTCTCTTCAGCCCAAATGTTATCCGTGTGTCCAGGCCTTTTTCCTTCTGTCAACAAACCCATGTTGATTGAAGGCTCAGTTTTGTTGTACGTGCTTAAAACTCTGTTTTACCTTGCAGGTCTGCACCGGGGCCATTATGTAATGAGAAATATCAGAGACAAGAAGTCCTGCAAAGCTATAATTTGTGTGCAGGCTGACATGTTTCAGCAGCGTGGATGGGAAAAAAAGGTTGTGGGTTTGTTTTTTTTTAAATTTTTAACACAGTTCGGAAACAGATGAGTGTTTAACCTCCTGAGACCAAACATATGTTACTATGAAGTAGCAAGCTTATATATATTTTGCCCATTTCATGACTGGAAGCTGAAGATGTTTTGACATCAATAGTTAAAGTTTGATTAAGGTAATCATTAGTGTGGAAGCACTCGAGATGTTTGCCATGTTGGCTGCCTTTCAGTCCATCCCACTGAACATTGCAGTGCTTTCCAGACAGACATTAGAGACCATTTCATGAATGCTTATAGTAACCCGGCAGTGTTTCCTGCCACTATGTGTGCACTGGCTCCCTAAATTCCAGGGTATTTATTTCTGTCTCTGTTATTTTCTTCTTAGAAAAACATTTAATACTCAAGACTCTATCTTCTGCACACATTCAAGTGGTAAAAGGGGTGGTGGGAGGAGGAAAATAGTCTTGAAATAGCTCATTTTCAGCTCATGTTTTGTGTTTGGAATAAGTTTGTGGATGTTGCAACAGCTGTAGACTCTTGATTTAGTCTGTGACATGATTTCACTCGTTCTTCCCCAGCTTCCTGAGCTCAGCATGTCCCACTGTTGTTGGGGAGAGATACCGACTCAGCTGGCTGCTTTTGCAGGCAGCATTTCTCTCCCCCGGCCTCTCCCTGCACACACCAACTTCCGTGTGATAAGGAGAAGTTTTCAGCTCTGAACACTCATCAAACACACCACTCCTCTGGTAAGTATGTTAAACTGAGGCCTCTGATGCCTGTCCAATTTGTCTTCTGCACAATACTCTTCTCGGTTTGCAGCTTTAATGCAGCGGGATCGGAAATAATCAGGCTTTGAAACAGAACCTTGTGGTTGAACACACAGCACAGAAACCATAATGTTTGAGAATTGCATCATTATCTGTGTCAGACACACAGAGCAGCCCACGAGAGACAGCTTTGTGTCACAAATGGAGTGGTGGAAATTCGAGTCAGTCCTCTCTCTCCCCATCCAGAATTATCCTGGAATGGGTATTTCTGACTTAAGGGGAAAAAAACCTCCCCATAAAGAATAGGGTAGGTTTAGTTTTTAGGACATTTAATGATGTACTGGCACATAGTAACTGCACTATAAATATAGTCTGAAAAAATATGAGCTTAGTTTGGAAGCTGCTCTCAGCTAAATTATGGGGTTTTGATCCTGACCTAAACTGATCCCACATGTTCCTGGATTCTCCCAAAGTTTGAGTGCACAGTAAATCAACTGTAATTTTTCCTTTTTATTGCAAAGAATGAGCAGAAGAGATTGGAAATTATATGACTATGGCATATGTTATTCACATGGTTTAGGATTGTTTGATATCTTTTTAGCTTTAAGATTTAAGTAAAGTTTAAAACAGGTATAGAGGATCAAAACTAGCTAACTGGCATTAGGTCACCATGGTTTCAAACACATTCAGTGCCTCTGCAGAGAGGAACTGATCTTACAAGTACTGATGTGTTCTGCTCACACACCGAGGCTGTGAAGAAATAGTACCATAGTAGGGAACAGTAAAGAAGGAGGAAATATCAAAGGACTTCCTTGGGAATAATTCCCAATGCTTTAAACAACAGCAGTTGTACCCCTGGGTTGTGCTGCTTCTCCTTTGAAAAATGAGTATGTTCAGTATTTATTCTCTTTTTCCTCTTCTAAAACCTTCTCTTTCCTCTTCTTCTCTCCTTGCTGTACCAGTTTCAGTGGTGGTGCTATTTTGTACTTCTTGTCTTTGCAGCCCATACCTTGTCACTTCTTCCTATTATTTGGTTTCTTTTTGCAAGGTGGTTTTTTTTTTTTATTTTATTTTATTTTATTTTAGCTTGAGAGTTGGTATGTCCTTTACTGGTGGTACCAAAGTATACCAACTATATTGTTGAACTTGGCTTTGCTAATGGACTGGCTTTCTGAAACATTAAGTGTTGCAGCTGATTTTTGTGAGCTGAGTGCCCACACAAGTCTGCTGCCATGTGGGCTGGAGACCCAGCTTGTCTAAGCCTTCCTCAGTAATTACCAGGCAATAAAAGTTAACTGCCCCATAAAACCACGTGGAAGAACCAAGCTATTGCTGGCTGGCCCTGGTCAGCCATCCTCTTCCCGTGTGCGGGATCTTTTGGGCAGGGGGAAGGACTGACCAAGGTCCCTTTCGGCTCTGCGTTTCTGGTAACTGGTGCCCTGGCCCTGGGCTGCTGGTATCAAGGCTCAGAAGCACATCTCAAACCAGGAGCTTTAAGCACTGCCCTAGTCTGACCTAAGCAGTCCCTATTTTATTTGTCGCAGAGGAAAAAAGAAGATAAGTCACTCCAGAGTTATCCTCTAACACTGCACTGTTTTCTACACACCTTGAGAAATGTTTCAGAGTGCTGCTTCAAAGCCATTCTACTGCAGCACTAAATAAGCTGCTGGAGACTGAAGGTGTCTAACGTGGACCCAAAGACAGGGCAGCTTTGCAACTCCCCTAAATTGGCCATGACTCAAACTGGCAGCACTAGTCCTAATTCTCTAGTTCAGTAGATGTGCGTAATGGCTTTGTGGGGAAATGAAAAATGTCAGGTTTCTGCCAACCTGCTCCCAGGATTTATATCGCTGTTGTAACTTCTAATTTATACTGCTGTGCTGCTGGTATCTTCTTTCATCATGTGTGTCTTCAGCCTCATTTTTTACTTCTCTATCAGATAGCAATCCCATTTATTTTTGGGGATTTTTATTTTTCCTTTTTTATTACTAAGTAACTGAGATTTTGGTCTTCAGGGGTTGCAAGTTTAAAAATAATGCAGAATACTGTTAAGATGCAGGGTGGGTAGGCTGGTGAGTTGTAGAGTCAGGCAGTCAGAAAGTATTGTAGGATATCATTTAATCCATGCTCCTGCCCCAAAGAAGAATATTTACACTGATGTTCCTAACAGAGGTTTGTCTGAACTGTCCTTAAATATCTCCAATAATGACAACCCTTCAGCTTCATTAAGCAACCACTTACACTTCATGTTAGGAAGCTTTTCTTAATCTTCAGTCTAAGTATTCCAGGATCCCAGAGATAACCTGTTTGGAGTAGTGCAAAGAGAATTCAGCTTCTTTTCTGCTTGTTGCACTGATTTTTCCAGGATCCCAGAAATAACCTGTTTGGAGTAGTGCAAAGAGAATTCAGCTTCTTTTCTGCTTGTTGCACTGATTTTTCCAGGAGTGGAGGAGAGAAGCAACAGTATGAAGGGTACTTTGAGAATGAAAGGGGTATTTTCAATCCTTTTTGTCATTCCCAGTGCTGGCATTGCCCGCAGACACTTGAGGGTCTCCCCTTTGCAGGAGGGATCACAGCTCAGTGTTTCCTGCACTGGAATCAAAATGCTGAGCTCTCTGCAGGGGCTGCACGTGACTTTTGGGCTGCAATCTAGGCGAGTATGCTGAAAAGGGAACCACTTGAGAATGCCTTGATTAATAGCATCCCTAAATAATAATGGCTGTTTTATGGCTTTTATAAGGATTGTAGTGTTTCTCATATATAAAAATAGACTAAGATGTGGTTGCAATTAATATAGAGGCTTTTTGTTGAAGCTATTGACTGTAGGAAAGAGAACCCAGGGGTTTCTTAGGCTCCTCAGTTGTAAAACTAACTAAATACATCTAGGGCTGCCTCGTGTCACTCCATGGCATCTTTCAAAGCTGTAATTAGCAGATACCTAAGGAGTTGTGGCTATAGGATGTGGATCAGATGACTCAAGTATTTACTCTAGGCCTCTGATTCTCTTTCTCCACACTAGGGAGAATAATTTGGTTTTAATGTTTAGAGACTCATTTTCTTTGGTTGCCTTGCCTAGAGACTTCATTGTTTCCAGGACAAGAAGTTTGTGTATCAGTTCAAAGTCCCTGGTTTGAAGCCTTCCCATTTTTTTCAGCCCACATTCCTTCCTTGCTTCCACAGTCTTTCCTTTGCCCCTTTGAGAACTTTGAATGTTATCTTTGACAGTCGTTTCATACTGACTGTGCTTAAGCTGTCCAGAAATTTCCTAATTGTTCCCTGTCCTCAGGCATGCCATCGTTAAGAGCAAATATTCAGATGAACCAAATATTGACTAAATCAAAGGTAAATATCTCTGTTAGCTGTTTTGCTAGACAGCGGGGTGTTCCTGAAGACTTTTCAAAGCCATTCTTTAAGGAATAACTGCATTACTTCAGCTGTGAGAGCAGCAGTACCTGTAGATCCATACCTGCAAATGGCTTGTCACGGGCAACTTGTATTGCATGTCCCTGAAATGGATATATTTCTGGGATCAGCACTTCTCTAGACATGTCTCAGGAGACCTGAGCTGAATGTTCAACAAGTGTTTAATGAAGAAGGAAAAAGTGTGGGTGAGGTTACCCTGTGCTGTAAGAGTATCTGTTTTATAACAGCCGTGCTTGTCACAATAAACATGATTGATTGGCTCTTCATCACCAGCCACTCTCTTAATTCTTCAGATGGTGGCAAAGATGAATAGGGAGTGAACTTCATCCTTCTGGAAAGCTGGGAATTTAAGCAGTGCCAATCTCATGGTCGCAGGCAGTTGTCTGAATCCCATGGGATTTGCAATCAGACTGGTAGTCCTTTTCCTATCAGTGATATTTAATGTGCCATTCTTGTTTTCCCCTCAGCCCAGTCATATTTCTTCCAATGATGAAAACAAGGAGCACCCTTTCCTTTATCCAGTTGGCTTTGGTCTGTGGGCACTAAGTAATTTAGACAATTGGCTCCAAGTTCCCTCAAAATACGTAGGTTTGTATTTACATCTCTGTCTATGACAGTGATTTGCCATACAGTCTAAAGTTTTGAGGATGTGGGGTTTCTTTGGGTTTTATTAACCTGATAGAGAGCTTTATAACTAACTCTTGTGAGTGCTGGGAACACAAGTTTCCATGAGCTGTTAAGCAGGTAAATAATTTCTGCTTGTCAGTCAAGATCTTAGTGTTCTGTTCGTTGTTTTCAGACAGATGTAGTAGACTGAACTAGAGGAAAATGTCTCCTAACAAGGATCTTCTTGCTTTAGAGATGTTTATAATCCTCACTGTGAAAGCTTCCCCAAAATGATCTGTTTAGGGTCTGTTTAAAACTCATGAGAAAATCCAGAACTAAAGCAGGTAACGAGAGTCAATTAATTTCTTTGAGCTATAGGGAAAGTAATTCCCAACATAATAATTTAGGCTATCAGCCCATGGTCTACACCTGAACTGGATTGCACAGTGTTATTTGCACCTGGAAACACAACAGTATAAACTGCCTGAGCATCCCTACTTCACCAGAACTCACAGCTTCCTAAACAAATGGGCAGGGCTGGAAATACTGAGCCTGGGAGATGCATGGCACGACCAGACATTTTCATGAATCCTCCCACCTCTTGGTGAAGCCCCTGGGCAAAAATATTTGTAATATTCCACCCTTTTCTTCCAAAGAGGTGACTCATGCCTGGGATCTTGCAACTTGTCCAAGAGGGGAAAGGCTGAGACTCCTGCTGTTGTAGAACTAAATTCAGTGTTTTCCCTCCCTTAGGACCAACATTTTTAACTAAACTAGAAAACTGGCAGGTAGTCTATCAGTTTTCTGTCTTGATATTCCAAACCATTAAAACCATCAAAGCCTGTCTCTGAGTTTGGACTCAGAGGAGGGACGTGGATTAATGACACAACTGTGTTTGCAGATGAACAGATAAGGTGACCTTTAGGTCTTTTCCCCTTGCTTGCAGTGACCGATGCCAAATTACTGTACAAGAAAACAGCAACTTTATCATTTACGAAGTAGCTGCTAAATTGTTCATGCAACAGTGTTCATGCTGGTTGGGAAGGTTTGGGGGTTTGTGCTGAAGGAGAGCAATGGGCTGCTCGTAACCCAGCCAACCATGACCTTGGAAAGGGCTCAGCAATTCCAGTTGAGGTGAGACTTAATCACCCTAATTGCCTGTGAGGTCCAGGAGCACTGGGAGCTGGACGGAAGGAAAGGATTCATGTTGTTGCTGCACTGACAGAAGCACCATCAGAAACCATCAGTTACCTGGCGGGTTTGACAGGAGCTGCTGGGCCAGCCCGTGGCTCCAGCACCACACTGACCACTGCAAGGGTCCAGCCACGCATTCCCATGCAGGGGAAGAGCAGATGGCCCAGCTTATGGCACCTGGAAGGAGACTTAGAGGACAAAGGGCAAAAGTAAGCAGGAAATCAAGTTCTTTGCTCCTTGTGGAATAAACTTCCATTATTGGAGTGGCAGAGCAGCCCCACAGGTCACTTTGTGTCAGGCTGAGATCCCTCTCACCGACCTGGTTTTCAAATCAGGTATCAGTTTCTAGTTCAGAAGGCTTTTTTATAATAAAGTCAGGGATTCCAGGAGTTTCTTTCATTTTAAACACATATGTTCAGTATACAATATATATAATATTAGTGGGGCAAAGTCATAATCAGTACTTGTGTGCTACTTGTGGGCATCAAAACACAGCAGACGTGCATTTACACACTATGTGTATTTTATTGTCCTTCTAAGTTGTCTTCAGTTGATTGTCAAGACGGTCAGAGGTTGAAATATTAACTTTTTGTTTTGTGAAAAGTATTCCAAGATACAGCAGCTGGCAAAGATAATGCAGTAGTTGAATAACTTATGGTGTGTCTCTGCAGAGTGGATATAATTGTACAGAATAACATAAAGGTCCCAGTGCTTGATGTTAGTGATGTTAGATGAGTGAATGTAGCACCAAGCTGCAGCCAGTGAACTCCGCCTTTCCGGTTGTCAGATAAGCTCTTTTGAAATCTAGTGGCTGCTTTCAACTGTTGTTCATTAACTATTGAATTTTGGCCCCTGAATAACAGGTGGAGGCTGCTGTGACTAATGTTTTGGTGGTCTAGAGCAGGGTGGGATGTGCTGATGTGGGAGTAAGATACTTTAAGACACAGCAGCCTCGGTTGATGACTGAATTTCAGCTTTTGGCCTGGCTGGGTTTGTTTGCTTTATTTGTCTGGGAGAGGGGAGGGATATTGAAAAAATTGTGCATTACAACAGTGAGCAGTTGGCTGCAGCTCACATCAGGAGACAAAGAAAGTCATGCCTAATGACTAAAACAGACAGCAGGTTGCAAATTTGGGCTTCATGATGCATTCCAGTCAGTAACATGAAAGGCAGGAAATATCTTACATGTGCTGCCTTTGGGGAACAAGCGAAGATACGCAGGTCAGGCAAGGCTCAGCTACGTTTGCTGAGAAATCTTTTCTAATAATGGGCTTTTTCCTTTTTCTGTTCTTTTTTTTCCCCCTGAGCAGTGTGGTGTTGCCTGCAAAGCAGTGGGAAGATCAAACAGCCCCTCAGGCAGCTGCTCACATTGGTCAGTGCCTCCGAGAAGGATGAGCCCATCAGCAGAGCCGAGCGCTGCTGTACATCACCGGCACGGGGAGGGGGAATGACCTTGAGCTCTTGGCCAAGTCGGTAACAGTGTCAATCCATTATCTCCAGGTACCATCCAACAAGATGCTGCAGCCAGGGATGGCTCTGGAACAGTTTGTAACTGTTTCAACTGGTAAGCACTTCTAAGCTGAATTTAGTGAAACCACTGCTATGCTGGAAACTGCCGCTGTAATTAGGACTGACAGAGCCCTGGGTCTGTGAGTCCTTTACGCTCTTGTAAAAATAAGATAATGCCCCCCCAAAGTCTGCTGTTCTTTCTGTTATCAAAATTTGGGAAAGTCACTCCTGGAAGTTTTCTTCATAAATCCTCAAAAGCTGTAAAAACTGGCAACTTCACAGTTGCTATCCAAACACACCATAACAGAGCAATGACATGATGTGGTTCCCAGCATTTGGGCTGTTATTTTTCCTACCAGAGTGACAAGCTAACATTGGCTATTTTGTTACTGAGGAGCAGGATCCTTGTTCCAAACAGTTGTCATTTAAAAAAGGCAAGAATAGAAGTGAAGGAATAAGTTTGATGGAGCCAATTAATTTCTCTTGCTCATCTACTTAATTACTTCATTGTGGTGATTATGATGAAGATTTTCTATATGACCATAGTAAAAAACTAGCCCTTCTATGTCAGGAAGAATATATGCTGAACTGAAGTTCAGTCCTGCTTCAGCACAAACCAGTAACCAAATTCAGAGTAATTTCAACATTATGGGCTAAGGGATGCAATCCCTGGTTTAGAGTGCAATAAAAATCTACCAGAAGCACAGAGAATCAGCAAAAAACTATTTTCAGAAGTCTGGATTTCCTGTGCACAATAAATTGTCAGAACATGTCATGGCCCAAGAAGGTACAAATTAGGTTGTTGGTTTCCAGCTGCAAGTTATTGGTGTGGGGAATGACATGGATCAACAGAGCTGCTTGTGCACATCCATATTTCCAGACTTTAAAGAGCTACTGACAAGGTAATTGTTTGATAGATGCAGCATGTTATGGGACTGCTCTCCAAACAACACCAACATCAATATTTGCTCATATTGTCAGCATATGAGCGATCTGCCCTCAAATTGTGTCTGAAAGCAACACGACCACATTTTCTCAGAAAAAGTTGCATTTGCATGTTCAGTGGAGAAAAAAAATCTCTGCTGGTGATAACACATTGTGGTCAAGCTGCTCAAAATTGCTGAGTAACTTCTGCCAGACAAACACACCCCAAGTCTGTTCTGAGAACTCTGAGCACGCGCTGGGCTGGCAGAGCACTGCTCAGTCTCCACATGAACTCTGGGAACCAGGCTTGGAATTCCAACTCAACTGGGATTCAACTTGCATTGCCCTGAGCAACACCAGGAGTTTCCTGAGTCAGTGAATAGGATCAGTTGTTTTAATTTGAGCCTTTCAGAAAGCAAATCAGAACAAACCAGTCAGATCTATTGCGTTGAAAATGTCCATTTATGTATTATGATGTTTTTGGTCTGCTTGCACTTTTCTCCATAATCATATTGTCATAAACATTTTCCACTGAAACTGTAACGTGAACAACCCTTTTATTTTTCCAATCCAGTGAATTTTTAGGAAGATGAACTGAATAACATTTCCATAAATCAGAAAGCATTAAGTGGTACCAAGGGGAGGGAACTTGTTTCAGCTTGACAGAAATTCTTCTTCTCTGTTGTGTTTTTGTGCATTGGGGCCATCTATGGATGAAGTTATAAGGCAGTTTTCATTCATGAGGTAAGAAAACAGTCAGTACTAGCTTTTAAAGCATTTTAGGAGACTTTGACCTTAGCAGTGTATGTCTTGTTCAACCTGTAAATTAGAAGGGACTCCACTTTATGTTAATAACAAATATAAGTAGGCTTGAAATTTCTGTAAAATGCCCTTAGAATAAATTCCACCTCACACAGGTTTCATTGTGCTCCAAGTTTTCCATTACATTTTTCAGCTTACAGGTGCCAGTAAAATATTATGTATTATCCTTTTTTTTTAGTGTCACTACACACTGTTCAGGAAGTTCACTTGGCTGGTGCTGGGGTTAAAGAAAGCCTAAACTTGTACGTGGCACTCTTTCCTGTTACAGGGTCCTGCTTGCTTTTTAATCTGTAGAAAATGGATCAGTGTCATTGGTCTGTCTTTCCGTTATTGTCATTTTCCTATTTTTAACATATTTTTCATTAGTATGCCCTAATTCATGTTAAAATTCAGTGTGTCCTGTTTCCTTGACTCCAGACATTGCTCCTTGAAGATGCAGATCTGCTGAAAAACAGTACTCCTTAAAAAGTAAACAGTTTCTCTTACTCTCAGACTAACAGTAAAAAAAAAAATATCTCAAAAGTTCTCAAAGGAACATGTTTAAAAATGAATGGGGAGGCATTTGTCTTTGTAATGGATAGTATATTTTTAGGTAGTATAAATTTTATAGAAGTCATAAAGTTTTATGAATTTTAACAAATGTCCTTCTCAGAATAACTTGGGTCTTACTATCTGTGCATTATCTCGGAAAAGGCAACCAGATCTGTCCCTAAAAGTGGACAGATTCCAAAAGAGGAATTTGCAAGTGGGAGGTTAACATAGGTTTGGGAAGAGAGTTTAAAATCAATCCCTTCAGTGCCTGCCTAGGCAATACAGCAAAACCAGTTGCGTGACTTCAGGATTCTTTTGGTTTTAGTCTGTGTCCAAACCTGGATAAACCTCTGTGCCGGGCAGGACTTGTCTTCTCTTGCAGGAATTTGACTCCCTTTCTTGGGACAAGTGTGACCTGCTCATTAGTCCCATAAGCTACAAGTTACTTGAGCTGAACTTGAGGAAAAAATGTCCCTGGACATGCTGTGTCCATGTCCCACGTGCTGGCACCCAGCCCTCAGGTGAGCCTGCACTGAGCGCAAAATGCTGCAGTCACCTTGAGGTGCACACTGAATGGAATTGCAGTACAGCCAGGGACACAACCCATATTACAATTCCTGGTTCAAACTCCATTACATTTATGGGTCGATCCTGCAATGACACAAGCTGTGTCAGCAGGAACTGGGAAGCAATGAGTTTTACCCTTTTTTTCCCCTGTTAACTTTAAACTGTTGACACGGTGCTAAATTCAGTGCGCTGAAGGTGTTTCCATGTGTCACTTCTAATAGGATACAGGTGTCAGACAGTTTGAGATTATTTCAAACCTAATTTTCTTAGAGTGAAGATACAAACAGTTACACCAGAAGCAGATGTTGGGCCTTTCTCACCCCTTCGAAATGTGGTTTGGCATCCATCCAGACTGAGTCTTTAGGGAAAAAGAGAAAATTACATTTAATTTTGGCTTGCTTGGTTTCCTCCTTTCAAAATCTTCATGAACGTGCAAGAAAAAAAAAAACTAAAAAAACCCCCACACCAACCCATCCCTTTTCCCTCTGCTTACACAGGGATAAGGATCTTGTTGCAGACAGATGGAGTACAGGCAGGTTGGGCCGTGAATGCTTTTCCACCTCCACACCATTGCTATATGGTCCAAAATGTGGCATAAATGCTTTATTTTCCTTTTTGCCCTCTTAGTCCTGCCTCTGGCACTTACCTGTCTAGTGTGCTGATGTTGAACTGACAGCCAGGGAGCGGAGGGGGAGCAAGGCCAATGCCTAAACCACCCATTCAGGGTCCTGCCTCTGCTCTGCCTCCACTGACCTACCTGGGGGTGGGCACTGGCACTCAGGGGAGAAGCCCCAAGAGCATCTCCTTCCCTCTGCCTTCAAGCTGCTAGGATTTTCCCTGGATTGAAGTACAATCTCAGCTATGCATGGGGATACAAAAGCTCCATCACTTGCCGGCACTGGGCTCTCTCTCCTGAGGACAGTTTGTGTTCTCTGTCAAGGAGGGTCAATGAGTTTAGTTACACTTCATCAGAACTCTTGTGGGTATCAGGAAAACTGAGCTCATAATCCTGGTATTACAGCCTTGTGGGAAAGAAGACCGCACTCTGAAGTTTGCCACGTGAATTTTGGGTTCTGCTGCTCAAACACCGCTTTCTGCAGCTGCCTTTAGTAAAGGAATCTTGTGACTATAAATTCCACTCTGTGTGACAACTGTATTTAAAGCCAAATTACCAAACAACACTCCAATTGCACGGGCTTTTTGGAATCAGTGTTTGTTGGTCATTCAAATGCTACTTAACAGCAAATCCTTTATGAGTGAAGAGCCATAAAGGTACACTGGGAAGTGAGGGAGCAACATATTTGTATCATCTGAAGGAGGAAGGGCACAGAGTCCTTCCACACACGCTCAGGACTCCGTGGACTGGTAAACACAAAGGGAACAGTGAGCAGATGGTGGACAGGAGGCACTAATGCCACTGCTGGTCTCCTGGGATTGGGCCAGATTGCACCAGGAAGGGTCTCCAGGCGGCTCCTGCCAAGGGAGGTGGGTGAATATGATCAATACCAGGCATCAAGTGCTGGCTTGCAAATCAAAGGCACAACTGTGGAGCTGCCACTCTGCACATGGGGTTTGACTGAGCTGCCAGGAAGTTATCCAGAGGCACTGGAAGACCAACCCGGTAACAGGAAATGAATGAAAGCATTTCTGAGCGGATCCTGGGCTGTGAGTGCTGCTGGGGCTATTTATACAGGCAATTCACCCCATTAAGGGGCTGCTCAGATGTCACAGATTAGCCACTGCCAGCACTAGTGACCTTTCTGCACAGTGCTCTAGGAACAAAAAGATGGAAATTCCCATTTTCCAAGCATGGTCCAAAAAAAACCCTCTGTGCTCTTGTTAAAGCAGCTGCATTGAAGAGGAGTGATTAGAACTGGCCTTTTTTTTATGCCTGCACCTGTCTCTCGTTCCACAGCTGAGGACACATTGAAATCTGCTTCCCTATAGGCCTGTCTGAGCTTCAGGTGGTAATTAAATTCATCATCATCTACACCTATTTCCACTTAACCACTTGAGGGGAAGAGCCACCTCAACACCAGCAGTTGCTGGAACTCCCAGGAGTGACGCACCCACAGGGAAGAGAAGCTCCCCAATTTCTCCACCTCCAAAAGGGCATGGCTTTTTTTGGTTTTCATTCTTATGAAAGTCGAGGGCTTGCAAAGGAGGGAGGGGTCAGTTTTGAGCAGCTTTGTGTGTCAGTCTCTCTGGAAGGTTTTTGGTTCCTGATTATTTTGCTTGGGTAGTTCTTTTACGCTGATCTCACCTACTTTTGGAGCTGAAGTTTCTCCATATTCCCTCAGTTGCTCTTCACCTATGCACGTGCCCAGTGACAGGAGTTTGATTCCTGGCACAGTGATACAGGAGAACTAATGGCTTGAAAATTGTCATCAATGCCATTTTTTTTGTAAATCAAAACTATTGAATTTTTCTGCCTTTAAAATGTGATGGATGCCTGGAAACAGACTGGCACTATGTAAGCAAATTAGCTTTTGTGCAGTAAGCCAGACATCCCACATAATCTGTATTTCTGTGGAAGAAAATGTTAAAGTAGAATTTGGGATTGTTTTGTGACAAGGTGCTGAGGCAAGACAGCAGGATGCTCACTGAAAAATGACTAACCAAAAACATGCACAGCCCTAACATATGTCAAAACAGGGTAAGAATAACAGGTTATTGCCATATAAAATGCTGCTTCATCTTGGCCCAAAGTGTCACACCTGGTTTTATCACGTGGCAGTTAGGTATGAGGCTCTTAAAAAAGATTAATTTTCCAGGGGAGTTGTAGCTATTTATTTTGTAGATTAATTTTACTGTTGTCACCGACTGCGTGAAGTAGGAATAAAATTAGATTTTCAGAGTAATACTTTTCCAGGCAAATGCATTTATTGTGAACAATATCCCCAAAAATGGCATGCCACAGAATGTGAACCAAACTAAACAAGAAATGTAGGAAATACTTTAAAAAAATTTTTTTTTGAGAAATTTTAGAAAGATGCCACATTTAGTGAAGATTTTTTTTTTCTTCTAAAAAAAGTTATTAATGTATTTATTTTCTATAAAGTGAGACACTCATAAGGGTTTTTTTCATTTCAAGGCAGTACCGAAACTCTGTAGAGTTATTCCGATTGCGTGATGGAAAATTACTCCTTTTGGCATTCTAATCAGCTAGTGAATAAATTCCCTAAAAACTGGAGATACGAACCAGAACATGTTATTCATTAATTTTGTTTATGGTTATTTAATTTTAATTATAATACTTTAAAGCTATTTAAATCTGCAACTCCATCATGTGTAAGTTAATGTGGCACGTTTTGCAGAAATAATCAGGGCCTGGTAATCCAGATCACCACAGAGCCCGTAATTAAATCTTTGATGAGAGATTCAAAGCGATTTTTAAATGTGCATGTGGCTCATGAAATGCTTGACAAAAGCTCTGCTTTTGTCATCACGACTTCACAAATGTTCCTCTGGCATTGCACAGGTTTAATTTCTATTCAAATTCAAAATGGAAATGTTTGTAATTGAGCAACTGCCTTGTAAATAAATATTGTCTGTAGGTAGGAAAATAAATTCTCACACCATTTTTCCTGTGTAAGGAGGATGCTCATCCCTCCAGCCCTCCTGCCCCTCTGACAGCACAAAAATGGGGCGCAAAGGTGTGGCTTGGGTTGGTCTTGGTTTTCTAGAATCATTTTCTCATAATTGAATTCCATGTTTGAGACACTGCCCCATGTTAGAAGATGGGAGCTCACAGTTTCCAGTGATAACAAAGGTGCTTGCAGGCAATTAGAGACCTCGGGGGTTTTAGGAGTCTGGTCACTAAAATATGTTACAGCTCAAGGCATTGTTTAACAATCCAAGTCTCTTCCAGCTGTGAAACACTCCCATCATCAAGTAAGTCTCTGGGACTCCCTCAGGAACGGCAGGCTCTGGATATCCAGCTGTTAGGAACAAAAATAAATCTCTTTGAACACTTATTTGCCATCATGTTATGTGAGGACTTAGAAAGGCTGAAATATTTTAATCGTTCATCTCCATTCATCAAATCCTGTCATTCCTGACAAAACTCCAAAGTGGTTCCAGCTGGGGATTGGACATGGCTGACCCCAAACTCTGTACGTGGAGATCAGTGTCGTGCTTAAAGCCGTGCCACACACAGGCCGTGCCTCTGTAACGAGGGCAATTCCTGCTCCTGCACAGACATTGGACAGCATTCCACAACTCCTTATTACTTCTGCTCCTGGCTATCACTAGGGATAACAGCACATTTCCAACAGCTATTGATCAACAGCCTCTACTAACCAGTATTGGAATCTCCTTCATTAATGGCCATCAGCCTTTTCTACTGACACGTGGTGTTTGTTAGCACTGCTGTGATAACACAGAAATACTCACTGCACAAGCTTGCTTGGAAAAATTCTTAATGACAAGCTCAACAGAACTGCTTTCACTGGGGTGTAAAGAAAACCTGTTTTTCTTCTCTCTTTTCTGACCTTCTTGTTTCAAAGTAGGAACTGTTTTGGTTTGGGTTTGTTCCTCTAGATTTTTAAATGTTGTGGCTGACCTAAAAAAGAAAGGGAATAAAAAAATCAAGTAATTTTGGCTGTAGCTGAAACATTCTTTGACCTCTTCCTTGCTGGTACTGAAAAACATTAGGTAAATTATTATATATACTTAAAAACATTAGGTAAATTATTAGCAATTGTACTGCACAACCTGGAGGTGAGTTCTTCCTCATTCAAAGGCTTTTAGGCTGGCAAGTATTTCCAAAGGGACTTCAACATATTTCATTACACTAGTTTTCCTTATAGTGTTCCTCATTTTTTTTAATAAGCCCTGTTTTGCTTCTGCCAGCCTTCCGCTCTTCTGGAGCAATGCAGAGCCCTTCAATGGGAACGTTCACATTAACATCAGTTCTTAATTTTTATGGGGTTTGGATCTATTTGATGAAGGACAGAGAATAATGTTGAAATTGCTATAAAATGTTAAAAATGTTTTGAGCTGCTTTTGAATTTTTATGTAATTTTTTTAAGCTGTATGGTTTTGACTAGGGTTTTATTTATTCCCACTGCTGCAAGTAGGGATAATAACCTGAGCAGTGCTGCAGTGGCCCTGCTGACTTCACCTTCTTTATCAGTACAGTTTTCCACCAAATTTTCTGTAGCTTCTGAGGTTTTTATTTAATTTTTCTCTTCCAGAGAATATTTTTCCTGTATTGTTATTTCCAAGGGCTTTCTGTCTGATTTATTTTCTGTTTTCAGGACTCAGTGAAGCAGAAAACCAAAAGTTAGTCTTCGGTGGTTGGGGAAAATCCTGAAAGTTGGCAGAGGTGATCTCCGGATGATCCAGCCCAGTTTTTCCAGGACGAGGGAGCAAAGGGCTGGCAAGTGCAGGTAGGCTTCCTGCACTGAATGTGCTGAGAAATCACCCTCACAAACACATTCCAGCTTTGGCAGTGCTCGAGTAATGGCTATTGCTGCTCCAGGGAGGAAATAATTAAAACCATTTCTTGCCTCTGACAGTTTGATACCGGTGGTTTTCAATAGCAAATTACCAACATCTGTACAACAAAATGCAGCTACTGCATCAATTATTGAGCAGGGCTCACCACAGAGGTGCTGGAATTGTTCATTTGCTGGATGTCCCCTCCTCAGATGTGACCCGCAACTGAGACCTGAGCTACACACGATGGCAAACTGGGTCTCCTGTGTTAGAAATGTAAATGAAACCATATGGAAAGATGAATATTCTGTGAAAACCCCAGTGGCAAATGCATCAAAGGCAGAAAATGAAAGGCTGGAAAGACATCTGAATGGCTTTCTTAATTATGTAACAATTTCAAGTTTCCAGAGCAATTCAGAAGCAAAATTTATACAATTCATTCAATTCCACAAAAATTATGGCTTTTCATTCCCACATACTGTTATAACTGTTTTGCACAGTAAACATAAAAAGTGTGACTGTGCAAGCTGAAAACTCCTGTCTAGGGCCCACAGCAAACAGCACAGCACTGAAAATTTTCACTGCTGGTGGAAGAAAAAGGTAGCAGAGAAGTTAAATAAGCTCTCAAGCTAACTCAAATATTTGATTTTAAAACACTAGCTAGAAAAGGTAATACCAATCTGAGCAGGAATGGGACGCTGTGAGATGAAATATATTTCTGGGAGAGAACTGCTTTGGGACTGATAATAAAAATACAGCCTTATTTCACTGCTTCTATTGTAAGTAGTGCCTGTCAGGGTTTTATATTATAATCCACTTTGGTCAGGGATTTACTGATGTGCAAAACTTGAGTTTAGTTTGTAAATTGGCACTCTGTCTTCAGCTCCATTTCACTGCTATTTAAGTTCCTGAACCCGATCAAGACATAGTATAATTTCCTGTAAAAATGTGCAGTAGTTTTAAATTAGAGCTTCAAACTTCAGCAATCTTTTGGGTGGCCTGTTGGGGGATAAAAATAGCTTGTACACCTATCAGCTGATAACTGAGAGGCTTTAAAATAGATTATAGTCTTTGTGGCCCTAATCAGCTAACTAGGTGAAGGCAAAAATTACCTACGGACACAGCTCAATTAAACCCTTACTTTCCTTTGGAGAGGAGAGAAACATGCTTGAAATCTTAGGAAATCACAGCATGTTTATCAGAGTTAGATAAATTTAATTTAGATATTGATATGCAATTGCCAATCAACCTATTAAATGCATTTAATTGATTGTACACAGGTATATTTTGCAGAGACCATCTCAATGTAATGATAATTTTAATTGCAGTATAATAATTATTATACTGCAATATTCAGTCCTCCCTGCAAGCAGAGTACTGTTCTGGTCAGATGGTGACTCACCAGTCTCCATCATGCAAATCCTCCTTCTAAACCTCAGGAAATGCAGGTCATGACGTTTTGGGTGGTAGAACAAAACTCAAGTGCTGTGCAGAAGAATTAAATGCAAACTAAGTAGACTGGGAAATATTTGTGCAGTTTTGAAGAGGGATTCTGCTCTGTATTCAGTCAGATGTACACTACAGAGGAGAAAACAGCTCTTAAAGCTCTTCATGTGCCATGAGAGTGGGCAGAGCAAACCAAGGTATTATATTCACATCAGTAATACCCTGAGACACTGTGATGAGTTATTGCAGTGAAACCCCAATGAATCAATATTGATTGGCCACTTACTTTAAGGCTACTTAATTAAAACTAACAGGATGGAACAGCTCCCAGGGAAATCCACAGTGCTGTGATTTATGAGTGTGCTTGGGAGAAAGGGGGAAGGACAAGATGTAACAGTTCTCTTTATTTTGCAGTTGAGATCTTTGTCCTGTAAGAGTAAATGAACAGTTTAAAAAGAGGAACTGGATGAGTGCAATAAATAAACTAGAAGGGCTGTTTTGGCAGTATCTTGGCTGTTAGAGAGGAATTCTGGCTTCTTACCAGGGTACCTGACTGTCCTACGGCATGAGTGTCATCCAGAGCATCTAGCACAAAGCTCTCCCATGTTAATGAGAAAAGAAAATTACTTCCTTGTAACTGGGGTTGGAATGGGAACAAGTTGCGTAACTGTTTTGTCAGGTTTGTGTTTCTGATGAACGTATTTAGTTCCACAATTATATCAAATTTTAGCTATTTATTCACAGCATCAAAATCTGGGGGAATCCACCATGCTGACTCGAAGTGTATTTTTTTCTAGAAATCTACACCATCTACTCCTTATTTTTACCTATATCTTGATGCTTTGAGGAGCAGTCATTTCTTTTTCATCAGGCTGGTTTAGGCAACAAGTTGTATTTTCTCTGCCAACCCTGTGTATTGTGTGTGTGTTTGAGCAGAGTTGTGTGAGAGGCAGAGAATCCAACCCACTGTGTCACTAATGAAACCCTGGGGCTTTGCACCTCCACATATTCCTGTTTCTCAGTGGCCAGTGGACAGGAAAAGTAAGGAAAAATCCCACACAATGAATGCCATGAGGAATTGTTTCTCATCTGCTGATATTTGCACAAAAATAAATAGAGAGAATTATGCCTTTAAAAGTTCAAGCCTTTGAATTGTGCTTAGCAGGCAGAAGTCAAGAAGTCACTTGCAACAGAACTAGGTTTGTTTTTTATCAGCACTTGCAATATCCTGAATCTCTGCTTGCTATTGCAAACTTTGGTGAGGGAGCAGCTGAGATGCCAGAGGACAACGTATCACTCCCTGAGGGTAAGGTCTTGGACACTGTTAAGATAAAGGCAAAGAACAGCATAGGGAAGTGTGATTTAGGCAGTGAATTGATTTCTTTGTATTTCCTCCAAAGCAAGAAAAAAACCAGAGAAAATATTTTTTTACATCTGATGCTAGAAGAAACAAAACTCTTTTTCATCTCCTTATTGTGCTAAGTGATAATTTGTGGTTTGTGAACATTCTAAATAAAGCCAGACAATTCCACTGTTTCTAGAGGATTTTACTGATAATGTTTGAATTGAAGTAATGCTCTTGGCTGACCACTCCATTTTTTTGTTAGTTTTGTTCAGGTGTATTAATTTCTAAAGACTGACAGGCATCAGTTCTTTGTATTCAAAAGACTGAAGTTTTGAAGGTTTTGAACCTTAGAAGCTATAAAACTTGCTGCTTAAAGGATTTAATCTTGGAGTTCTGTCAGGAATCTGAAAAATTACTCTGTAAGGGACGTCAAATTCTCCCAACAGTTGCTGGGAGAAAGAGTGTCCATGCCTTCCCAAACGCTGGCATAGAGATTTAACTGGGCAGAAGCCCCCAGACTCTTATGTGGGTGAGCACATTGGTGGCTTCTGATCTGCTGTTAACACAGGCAGCACTAACAAACTGCAGTACTTGCTGGGATGTTTCCCTCTCTTATTAAAAATAGATTTATATAAAGTAATATTTCTCTGCACTGCCATCTAGTGAAGTTACCATGGTCTGTAAAGGCTCTGAGACTCTCAGCTGAGCATTCTAAGAGTGAACTGTATCTCAGGGACACACAGGGCTTGGTGCAACAAAATAGAGTTCAGTGCAGAGCAGCTGATCTTGTCCTGAGGGTAACAGCAAATATTACACAATAAGTGAGATACAATAAATGTAATTACAGAATTCCAGCAATGGTTGTGATGACAGAGAGAGTCAAAAGGTTTAAACAGAGCAGCAGAAGTGACTGGCAAACCATAGATTCAAAACACCAAGTTTTAAATAAAGCAAGGATCCAATCTCTGCAGCTGCTGGAATGGTCTAAGTTCAGGCTTTTTTGGTAGAAAGCACACAAGTTTCCTGGAGTCTATATCTTGAAGCCCACAGAGTGATGCCCACCAAAATCCTCACTGGAGTTCTTTAGCCTAGAACTTGAGTGACACTTTTTAAAGCTTTTGAGACTCTCAGTGATGCCCAGGTTGTGTTGGGAAACACCCACTGTGGGTGCGCTGTGAGTGAAGGGACTTGCTGCTCTAGTGCCAGGATGGGCACTTAACGGGGTCCTGCTGTGGGCACATTCCACCTCTCTCTTTCTGCTTAGCTCAATGAGATTGATTTTGTTTAAAGATCCTTGACTATTTTTGGAACACACAAGTAGGTCAACCCATTGTTTCCTGATAGTGGAAATAGCTAAAATAGGACACACAGCCCTTCATGTATCATTTAGTGAGCAAAATCTCTCTTAATACTCTTGTGAAAGTTGCCTTAAAATCAGAAGCTGTTCCCAACGCAAGCTGAAAATGGACATAATATTAAATATGATTCAGAAGAAGAAAAAAGTCAAGACAAGTAAAAACCAGATCCCACATTTTGTGAGTTATCCCTCAGCTATAACTGAATTAAGCATTATCTTAAAACATAAATGAAAGATGAGTTTATATTTTAAGTCGGGGTTCACTTCTAAAGTTTTTGATTCCAGGCAGGACCTGTGCATTTACAGACTTGCTGTATCTGCTGAAGCTGTGGAAAGGAAGTGAAGCAAACTGGTCATCTGGCAAATAAAAGACAAGTGCAGGGTGGAATAAGTTTCTGATTATTATTGATTTTGGAGTGAACCCTATTTTAAGGTCTTTCATTGAATCATGTCATAAAGTGTAAATTGCAGAACAAGATTTCTTAACTTTATTTGCTAAAGTGTTTGAGAAATCCAGGAGCCTTTGAAAAATCTGGAGCTTGTAGTTATGAATGAGTTTGCTGTATTCAGTAATTGGAGCCATATTTAAAGAAAAGAAAAATCCTTTCTTTTATTGAAGAAAAGCTAAATAGGATTGAGCTGTAGCCACTACCCCTCAGCCAAGCTGAGTGACTGAGAGAGGAGCTGTTTTACCTGTCTCTTGAGGCAATGAATTACTGTCTCCTAAATAATCTCAGAATGCCAGGGCAGCCAGACAATGACCATGCTGGGAATTATAGGTAAGCAAACACTTTGGTTCATTGGCAACTGCACTGCTGATATTTTTTTTTTGGTATTTAATTTCCAGCCAAATTGCATTTAAGCTTCTTTGTTAAAGGAGTTCCCTTCCTGAGTTAGACACAGTTAGGTTTGAACACTTAATTGCGTGTTGCCACAATACTTACAATTTGTTTTTATTGGAAAAACACAGTCCTGAGTGGAAAACTTCAACCAGTGCAGTTTGTTTATTTGCAGTTTCCTCCAAAGTGTTGCAGGGGGGTGGCATCGGGAGAATCTGGTTCCTAAGCAGCCCTGTTATAAATAAGCAGCTAAGAAAGTACATTAGGGACGTAGAGAGGTTAAATGCATTATTGTTCTTAATTGTGTACTGTAAAAATGTTCTGTTGAAAGGATGAACCCAGCTAATCAGGTATGTGAATACTGAGCTATGCAGAACTGCTGCAGTTGGGTTTGATAAAACAATACCAAAGTCTCTCATTCTGTCAGTAACTTGAATACTGTCCTATTTCCACACAGGAAAAAAAGGTAATAAAAGTGAGACATCAAGAGTAACCTTCAAATAGTTTTCCCATGAAAAATATATGGATTTTACTTCTAGCTCAGGCTGACATAGAATATCTGCAGAAATGGCTTGTTTTCAGTCAAACTTCTCTAATCAGGGGTCAGGACAGGGGCTTGTTGTTTGGTTGTTGATTTTGCTTTTCTTGGAAGTCATCCCGGCTGTTATATCCTCTCTTCCCGCTCTCCAGGCAGGTAGTAATTGTATTTCACCTTGTACACAGGCTTTCCACTACATGTAAAAACTGTGCATATTAAAAAAACCTTGTGAGAAGGGAGAAAGAGGGAAGTTACAGACACTGAAGGTCATCCTGTCATGTAAGAACAGTGTCAGGCCCAATATCCACCTCACTCCAATCCCTGTATCCTAAAACCACCAGGAGAGAATACTTAGGAATAAGAATTCCCAAGTAAATAGTGGTAAAAGTAAAGGCTCCCAGAGAAACTTACTTGCAGCCCACCTGTCTTAGACTCTCCTGGTGGACAGTACTGAAAAGTAACGCTGTAACAATCCCTTCATATTGGTCGAGAAGAGCAGAACTCGTCAGCAATTTATTACTGTGCAAATTTATTTACAGTTCTGATTTTCTTTTCATTTACTGAAAGAGTGAAATGATTAAGTTAAATATTTTTACAAAACAAATGAGTGTTGTTTCCAGGAGGAAGGCAGAGAGATAGTGCTAATAAGGACAGATTCCTTTGATGTCAGGCCTCACGCTGCATAAACTTGGTGGACCTTCATTTGTCCTTGTCATCTCATAGGGTCTTTTGGCTCAGGGCCAAACAATTGATATAGGGGAGAGCTTCCAGCTAAAATAACAGCCTCTGCATCTTTATCTTCCCATCCATCAGATGGCTGCTGGAAGATAGGGCTAATTTGTCACTCTACCCACTTGGAAAAGTTTGATAAATGGCTTAATTAGACCTTTTTCTTTGTTTTTTTTTTTAAAGAAATCACATTTCTTGAGAACTAGAGGTTGGGAAAACAATGGCTAAGGATTGAATTAGAAAAGGAAAATATTTTTTCTTCAGTCAAGATCAGAGCAAACACAACCATTACACAAGCAGGAAGAGAAGTGGGAAGAGTACGGTTGGTGGGAAGGAGTTTCAAGGGAACAAAAAGCAAACCACCCTAATACACAAATACTCCGTGAGCTGTGCAGTTACCCAAAGATAGTGCCTACTCCACTCCAAGCCAGGACTTGGCTTCAAATCTCATCCTTCAGTTTTGGGACAGAAGGAGGCTGGTCCAAGGCCATGTGCAAATCTTCTCCTCCTGGGTCAAGGACTCAGCAAGTCCAGATCCCAGTTTTGAACGTTCCTGCTCAGGACATGCTAAAGGTAAACATGATATTTGCATTTTCCTATTTTCTTGAGGTAATTTTGTTGCTTAGGAACCTACATGGATAAAACCCATTGGTTTTGATGTTTTTCAAGCTTTCAGCCAGAAAAAAGGGAGGAAGAAACCAAGTAAAGTTCTGGGCTCAACCATTGTTTCACCCACCATGTTTGGATAATTATCCTCCCATTTTGCATGCATAATTGTGGCATGTATTCCCACATGTGTTGGATGTGTCTGTGACAGCTGCAAATCGTGAGTTAGATATATCCAGGCTTTGTATTTCTAATCATCTTTTTATGTAACTGTTTCATTTCGGTCACCAAGGGAATGTATTTCTCCTTTCTCTGGTCTGACATAAATTAACAAAGCAAGAGACAAACTGCATCCTCCTTTTTTTTTGATAAACTGTCCAGAAATTGGATGTAATTCAGAAATAATTTTAAAACTCTTTAACCTCTAGGCAGAAACCTATAATAGTGAGGGAAAGACAAACATTTTTCAATTAAAAAGATTTAGAATCCCTTTTTCTGTAGAACACTAATCTGAAATGACACTGAGGGGTAATAGGCCTGGCATGAGTCTTCCCCAAGGAAATGTCTTATCTTTTGCACTAAATTAACTGTGTCTTTCTCACACATCCTAAAGCTGTCAGTTTGGGCATTCTGTGTAAGGAAGCTTCTGATTTAAAGTTTCTGAGAAGAAAGGCAAAACAAATGTGTTTAAACAAGAATGACCTTTCATGCCCCAGTCTACACAGCCCTTGTGAAGAGGATACACATTAACATTAAATCATTAACACTCCTGGAAAATCCACAGGGACAGGCTGTGGGAGAAGCCGCAGTGTGGGTCAGATCCTGGAGGTGAGATGTGTAACTGCAGCACATGCCAGGAAAAAGTGATGATGGATTGGGATAATACTGAGGCCTGGCAAGAGCGTCCAGCACAGCTACAACCAGAAATGATCCCATGGCCTGAGACTAAATAATCACAACACAAATGCCATGGTGAAAGGGACACCTTTAATAAAACAGGGAAAAGTGGTGTAAGAAGGCATCTCCTGTTCCCATGAGCACTGTAATGGGGATGGCATGGTGGAGCTGTCCATGCACAGGATCTGGGCCCAAGGCAGGAGCTTCCCACACCCCATGTGAAGGGAAGATAAGTTGTACCCGCAGCTTTAGGTCTTCACTAGGAAACCTGATTTATCTAATTGCAGAATCTAAAAGTTCAACAACATGACAACATGTTGGGACGTGCAAAATGCGTTTACAGGATTATGTTTTGCATTGGAGGGAAAAGAAATGAAGTGTTTTCTTCCCTATAAAGAAATGTCTTGGACACGACGAAAAAAGGATTATTTCGATCCCTGTGTTACTGATTTGCTTTTTTAAAATAGTGAATATAAAAAGTGAATATATCCAATATGTTTGACTATATTTTAAAAGTAAGAACTGTCAGAAATAAAACTCACTAAGTCTAGAGTAATTCTTTTTGATTTAGAGCCAGTTGTGGATATTAATATTTTAAATTAATTCAATGTGTTTTGAATTGCTTTGCCACTTGGTTTACTTGGAAACTAAAACCATTTGTAACAAAACAGCTCAACTGCTTCGAAGTCAAACCAGCATGTAGGAGCATGTGAAACTAATGGTGCAATTCAGACCATCAAGAAAGAAACTTGTGGATTATATAAATGACAGTGAAACCAAACCTAAAACTCTGCAGGTACTTGGAAAAGAAAAATAATTCTCCACATTTTCACCTTATGATTTGCAATAAGGTGCCTTTTTTCCCCCCAGTGCTTTACTACACATAGAATAGGCTCAGGTACTTTTTTACAGCCACATTTAATACTAATGATGTGCATTTTAACATTTAGTACCATTTGCAAAATGAAGCCTGCTTTCAGTTTGCTTGTTTACTCATACAGTCACGCCCCTTTGGAAGAAGGTGAGTAGAGGTGAACAGCTCCTAACCTGTGACAATCCCTATACAGAAACATCTATCAGTCACTTCTAAGACATGAAATGAAGCAGGATGTCAATACTTCACCTTATAGTACAGTTTTATTCAAATCAAACACTTTCAGTGTTTTGTTTAGACCCTAAGCTGAAATGTACTCTGTAAAATGCTTGGAAAATAGAGTTTTCAAGACGGGTTTTCAAAATGATGCCTTCATTTTTATGCAGTGACGAAGGTTACACTGAACAGAGGGCAAACAGCAGCAAAGGACCAGATTTACTGTAGAGTTAAAAACTGCCCAAATGGATCCCAGGTGGAGTTCAGTCCTGAGCAAAGACTTCAGGATTTGGTCATAGAGCTGGCCCCTATATATTATTCAGAATTAAATTAACTACATTTTCTTTTCAATACAGATTGCAGTTGCTCCTGGAGTCCCAAAGAAGGGAAGAGGAAATGCCGTGAGGAGGGGATATAAACTCGCATGTAGGAACATGAAGCAGAGGACATGTATGTACTCAAAATGGTTTATATATGTGTGCTCTGATCTTTAAATGTGACCCTAATGCTTATCACAAGTTAGTCACTGCTTACCAGAACCAGACTGGCCTTTCACTGTAGCATCAAACTTGAGGCAATGAGGGCAGCATGAAAAACAGCTTCTAAGTTGTCAATACTTTGGACTCCTTTGGCTTTTCTTTGCCTGCAGAACCAGAAATGAATGTATTATCCTTTCAAATTGCCTTGATAAATCTCATTCCCTTTAGGATTAAACATTCCTGACCATTTTTATGTCTGACTGAGCTCTTTCAAACAAACATAGATTAATTCTTTAGTTCAACGTTTATACCCATATAAGACCTAATTCCCCTTGTCTCAACTGTTATCCTAGTAACAGTCACTTGTGCGGAGTGACCATTCTTACTCTTCTACCTGCTCTGTGCTGTGGCATGGCTTATCTGAAGCCATTCTCCATATTCCTCTTTGCTTTTCTAACAGCCCACTCTGTCAAACCTATATATTTACACAAGGAGCATCCCAATAAACAGTTCATGTGCAATGTTCAATATCTGTGTAGTAGCTGAGAGGAAGGAAGCTGCTGACAAAGTGCATGGAGGTGATACAGACTTGATAGAAGGTGAGTTTTTGTCCCAGCAAATCTTTGTAAAGAGATCAGTGCTCAGGAAGAAAGAAGGAATGATCCATCCCAGCTCAGACAGAGTCTGAAGCATCTGTATATTCATTCAGTAATTCCTCTTTTCATGTGTAATCTTAAGTTATATGTCTTAGTGATATAGCAGTCCTCGAATGAGTGAGACGGCGCACCAGATAACATGACAAAAATATCAAGTGAACAAGAAGGAAAGCACGGTTTGTGCTTCAGAGTATGACTATTTCAGAATTAATGAGACTTCAAAAAAAGTCCCTGCTTGCTTCTCCTTGTGTGTGCTATGTTATATAAACAGACTATAAATGTTTCTATGACATAGTGCAGTTCTGAAGTGCTGAGGTGCAACAGAGAGAACCAATCTGCATTAAGATACATCTGATTTGTCTCTTACACTTGACCTGCTCTTTGGCTGCTGAAGAGCCATCCTGTAATCGGACATGTAAAATTACCCCTCATTTCCTTTCGTGAAGGGAAGCTGCTAAAGGAGGGCTCTGCCATACTCGGTTTAATTGAGATGATCATCCAAATGCACAGATGTTTATTCCAATCTCCTCCAGTGAAGGACGAGGGGACTCTATGGCTGTGACATTTCCAGGACTCTGGACAGGGCAGGATCCCTGCAGAAATGCTCTCCCTTGCACTGCAGTATTGCTGCACTGTTGGAATTAACTCAGCTCCGGTAAGGAGGCAAATACTGGGGGAAAATGTTGTCAAGTAGCCTGCAAAATATTTTTTCTACAAGTGGCTTGATTTTGTGGCTCAGGTGTGAAATTTACATTATCTGCTGTTCTATTCCAATTGATATGTACATTTCTAACTCGTGTTGTATTTTTGCATATTATGGATCTAATTAAATCTGGAAGCAGGTAACTAATTCCAAATGAAGTTAGACAGAGGTGACTCATAATGTTAAACTCCAGTGTTTTCATATACTAGTTTCCTATTACATTTCATTTATAATTTTAGAATTTAACAGTGCCAGTGACTTTATACTTAAGAGTTACACCCTGCCACTGCTGCATTTTAACTAGTTATAAATTCAGTCACATTCCTATTCCATCTATTACCCACTCAATGCATTATACAGTAAAACTGACCTCCTAAACCTTCCCAGGTAAAATAACCAAACAAAGGGTGCTGAAAGCTCTAAATATCTAAAATGGTTTAAGTGTCCTTTAAGAAACTTTGTTCCAGTGCCTACATACATCTGCCCCCATTGTAACTATATTGTGGGGGAGGGGGAATCACCATTTGGGAGCTGTATTTCCTCAGGTAACACTGGTAAAGCACATAAAATTCCTCTTGTTTAGGCCAATGCAAGCTTGTGAAATCTAGAGACTGCTATGAAACATTTGTAAAAATGCAGTCCTGCAAAGGCCTTTGTGTGGTGAATGCCAGAAGTACCACCGTGTGCAGGACATATTTTTAATATTGATAAAAATGGAAAAAAAACATAAGCTCAGCCAAATTTGTGCTCCAGGCTTGGGCTGTGACCACTGACAACCTCTCTCAGCTACATGGGGAGTTCAAGGAGTGCACCCCAGTCTATCAGTGGTTCCCATGCATCTCTTGCTGCCCTTCCCAACTCTTCTGTGTGGTAAGGAGTGATGAAATTTCAGTTTAATAGGGAAAACTGAGTTTCAGATATACCAGCACTCCTCTATTTCCTGTATTTCCTCATACAATGAAAACACGATGCTGATATCAGGACTAGTCATATCTCACACTGACACAGTGCCTTGAGAAAACAATAGGCTGGCACAGGTACCAGAACATATTAAATTCATATAGCCAGGATAAATACCTAGAAATGCCACCACGTACTAAAACAATGTATCAGCAATGAATAACTGCAATTCCCACCTCCTTGAATTTCAGGAAAGGACTTCCATTTTCCTCCAGGGCCTCTCTTTTAATAGCGGGGAAGGGCAGCTGAGATTGATAAATAAGCAAGCAAAGCCACAAGTCAAATGCTGCAGGCTCCAGTCTGGATCTGCTGTATGTGATTCCAGTGGCCTGGAACAGTCAGCAGGAATTACTGATCCCAACAGTGGGGCATCTCCAGGGTGCAAGGGCTGCTGTGATCATTTCTCAGGTTTTATGCCAGGTTTTACAGCAATACAGGACAAAAACTGAGTCTGCACAGTGCCAAGTCCACATGGAGTTTGTTTGAGGATGCTGTGATCAAAATGGAGAGGTTTTGGAGTAAAGACACAATTAAATCATAACTATCTATTTTTTACAGAATGAGCTTTTACTGCTGGAATTACCAGCTGGGCTCCAGTCACAGCATCACCAAGGAACTCTTGGACACTTCCTTAGCTCTGCACTGGTACATTGCTTGTATCTGGCCTAACAGATAGAATGGAGTCTGGCCTGCAAAGTTATCATTAGATTGTCAATAGAAATATAATTACATTTTCTCCAGCAATGGAATTAGCACCACTAGGAAACAAAACCATTTTAGGTTTCTCCTGCTGTGTTTGTATGAGCTTGGGGTCTTAACTGGCAACTAGGGAAATCTGGCCTTTGTGCTCAACTAATGTAATGCTATGCTTTCCATTTTGAGATGAAAGTGCTGCTGGTGGGTGGGGTTTGTGCCATAGGAAAAGAATTCCTGTTGCTAAATCTTCTGGTAGTTCAGGCTGCTTTGCCTCCCCACATGAAGAGAGTTATTTACATGGCTTTGCATACACAGTTATACAGCTACAGCTTATGTATATGTGTGTGTTGGTTTGGGATGTCTTTTTAGGAATGTTAGTGTGAAAGGTGCTATGATGTCAATCATTGTAAGTGCAATTTCTGTGGAAAAGAATATGAGCCCTCTGGTGTCCATTCCCCGTCTCCGTGAGCACACTCATTTTCTAAGGCTCTGGAGGTGGGTGAGGGAGCTCAGCAGTGAGCCCTGGGATGCTGCTTCATACATCTCCTTACTGGGGACCCAGGGTGTGCTAAGCGTTTCCTGGCAGGCAATGTGCCCACATTTTTCCTGGTGAAGACAAGGACTGGGGCTTGGAAAGGGGAAGGGCTGGGTTAACCATAGACTTGTATTCTGTGTTTTAATGTACAAGTCAATTAGGAAATAAATAAATCAGTAGAGATTCCTGGAGTGTTTCTTGTGCATTAGGAGATTGGCTTTTCCCTCAGCATCCCAGAAAACACAGTATTAGCTCAGAGCGATGGTGAGGAGCTAATTCTGCCTGTAATTGTACCTCCTGTGCCAGTATTGCAGCATTCTCAAAAACGGTCCCAAATGAGAGAAAATCACCAAACTGAAGCCAGTTTCTCTTACAAGTAGCCATGAGCCTTTTTCAAAGAACTCTGAAATTATACTGCATGGTAAGTATTCTAGCTGCTGCTTCAGCCTTGTCCAACTGCAGTGATGTAGAGCAAAGCCTTCAGGAAAGCAACAGCAATCTCGAATTTGTGCTCAGTCTTGCCTGGCCAGCTGGATTCCGAGTACAAACCAAGCCCTTGTGCTGCCCTTACTTAGGGATGACAGCACAATCAGGAGAGGGATAGGTTTGGCATTTTAATTCAGACCAGAGTGTACTTCTGAAGCAAATTCTCTGATTTCTCCCAGGTCAGAGCACAGGAGCCGGCCTTTGGGATGAATCCAGCATCAGAAAGATGCTCCAGGAGGACAATTCCTGAAATAGGGATGTGGGGCCTCTGTGAGCAGCTGGAGATCTGCTCCCATTTACCTTTCCTATTACTTTCTAATGTGGATGAAGCCGTGTGACAACCCAGAGTCCATCAGCAGGTAAGACATTATTAGTGCATTACAGACTTCTGTGTTTACTAAATAGTTTTAATTAGGCACTAGAAAACCTAAAATAATATGCTCGTCTCAAATAATTTAAACTCAAGGCTTTCACCTTATTTGCACAGTTTATTTCCTTTCTCAGCCATAGCAACTCTGTTTTTGAGACTCTCCACTACCATATGCATGCTGAAAAAAAACCAACAACCAAACCTCTCTTTTTTCCCTATGATTTACATGCCAAATGTGCTTATTTGCTCCTAGGTAGAATGAATCTTGTCTTTAATTACTTTTATACCAATTACATGCTTTTAATCTTTGGTTTAGTGATTTATCACTTACAGCTGCAGTGAGCAAAACACATATAGGCTGGGAAACACATCCCTTGTGTAGATGGTGCTGTAGGGCCTTTTTAAATCATGCCAAGCCTTATGAGTTATGAAGTAGTTTTTAGGCTTTGAACAAATGAGCATATTTTAGTCAAGGACATCATTGGCAACTCCTTATTAGGAGTGTAAAAAAGCCCAGGAAAATTTGTCACAGAAAACTTAAGAGCACGCGCTTTGAGGATTTTGTTCTAACATTCTGCATTGGTTTTAATCTTCCTTTTGTTTTTCTGCCATTGCTATGAAATTGCAAGTGGGTAAAATTCCTTAAATCAGGATAGCATGAATTCATTCACAAACTTTCTAGGTATCTGGATTTAAATTTTTTTGGACTGATTTCTAGTATGTAAAAATCCTACACTCTCCCCTTCAGAACATGTGAAAATGACAGCATTAAAGAATTAGTCCCCAGAGCATTATTATCCACTTCCAAATGATGGGGTACAAAGAGGCTTGATGGCTTCTTCAATATACTGTGGTAAAACTGGGAAAGGAATCCAGATGTCATGGTCCCTCATCCTGTCCCTGAACCACAAACCACACGTCCTTGCCTTATTAGCGACAATCACAGCACATGAAAACAGACTATTTATAGCTAAATATTTCATCTGTTCTCACTCATTATTCCCTAACTCACCAATGTAATTGTGCTGGCAGGGAGACAATCCCAGTAAGAGCAAACAGATTGTTAGGTTTTCTGCTGAGATACAGGCTGCAGAAGAACAACTCCCAGATAACTGAGATCAAAAGGACTGTGTGTCCACTGAAACATCCTTGGTCGTGCAGCCGTTGGACAGAAGGTTTCGTAACATCTTCCTCAGCCGACTTTGGCTGAGTGATCAAGAAAGGTTAACTTGGACAAGAGTATTAGCCCAGAATGAGTTTAGCCAAAGATAAAAAAACCCACCCCAATAAGAAGGGGCTTTGGAAAGTTCTGGTTTTTGAGTATCCTGGGATATTTTAACACTCCTCTGAGTTTGCATAACAAGCAACTTTGGGCAGAAAAATAAGACGATTGTGCAAAACAAATCCAAGATTCACATTTCATAAATATTGTTACAAATTGCTTCAGTGATTACATCTTCTCTGATTAGCAAAAATCATGCTCAGTGTGGTGAAACACTTGCTTCCATGTATGGGGAATACCAAGGCACCTTGGGCAGGACGCAAAAGTCATTGAGGGATCCTGCTGCTGAAGTCAGTGACACCACATTTCACTCTATATAAGGCTGCCTCATCCCAGGACTGAAGTGGCAGCTGCAATCTGCCTCCCAGATGCAGACATTGTAGATATATATATAATGTGCACAGTCCTTTTAATTTCCAGTGACAGGCAGAAGCGTGGTTGTGTTTGTTAGCATGTACACAACACGTACGCTGGTCCTTCTCCACAGGATACTGGAGTTTATCACCATAAAGCTTTAGGTTACTAATTCCAAACAGACTTTAGAGCAAGGACTGAGAATACAACATTGATTCATAATGTTCAGGTTTCAAAAACCAGTCCCCAATTAACAGGAACATTTTGACTGGAGTTTTTTGTCTGCTGACCCTGCACTCCCAAGTGTGGAGCACAAGCAGTTGTATTTGAGCGCACTGGAGGGAGAAGGCAGCTAAAGAGCTCAGTGTTTTCATCTACTGCTTAGCCAGAAAAGCTCCCCTGTACATGTGCTCTTTTGTTTTCTCTTGTGTGGCATTTGGTGACCTGGTACAGTCCCTGTACAGTCCTGAAGCTCTCTGTTGTTTGACACCATGAGTGATATGGGCACCATAACCTCTGTGTGGCCCTAGAGCTACAGAGGAATGATTTCCGGCTCTCTGCAAAGGAAGATGCCTTCAGATTTTGTTAAATGATAACAAATAAGGAAAAGGAGGCCTCCCCTAGTTGTAGCAATCCTATCCCTCCCACTGGGCTTTCCTAGAGGTGGCAGAGTTGAAACTCCCAGGTTTTATTTTCAGAACATGGTCATTTCTCATTTTGATATTTTAAAGTAAACAGTTCCTGGTTCCCATGTATTATTCAAGGAGAGAGAAGTGGGTATCCAGTGCATAGATAATCAAACATCCAGCCTGCACCAGACAACCTTCTCAAATCACTTGAGAAACTTTCCTATTGCTGTTGTTATCATTCTCCATTCACTTCCTCCAATTATCCAACACTTCAAATGTCATATTCCATGTTTTCCCCACAGCTGTGGGGTGAAGCAAGCAGGAGCTGTGTTCCTTCCAGCTCCCCTGAGCAGTGCTTGCCCACAGGAGAAGAGAGGGAGCTGCACAGATGTTGCTGTGATATCACAGTAATACAGAAATAACCTGTTGAAAGTAGATTTGTTTTCAAATCTTTCAGTGAGAAAATATCGGTTACAGAGAGAGGAATTAATGATTTTAACCTGCCTATCATGTTCTTTCACTGCCAGCACATAAAATCATTATTGGTGTTTCAAGCCGCAAATAGCAATGTTGAGGATATTTTCATCACTGCCAAAACATTTACATGAAACTGCTATTCAGATCAAATTATCTTGGAACTGCAAAGCATGCGTGGATTCCAGATTATCCAACTTGGAGAGGTTGCTGCATATTGAAATTACACAGTACAAACCAACAAAATTATTGCTTCAGATTCACAGGAATGGCAAAAAAGAGCTCTTAAAAGAATTCTTGTCCTTAAATGCAATACTGTAACAGGCACAAGATTTGCCTGTATTTAAACCAGTATTTCACTCCCAGAAGAACAGAGCTTAGCACTCTTTGAGCCTGCTTGGTCCTGACTCCTGTTTCCACAGCCCTTTAAACATGAGCAGCACTGCCCAAAGAGAACAGTGGCACAGAAGTGTTGCATTAGGAAACAAGCACAAAAGGTGAAGAGCTGGAACTGTTTGGGGAATGACAAACTGAAAGCATGAATTCCAAAAATGCAGTGAACTATCAGAGGTACTCAGTGCTGGGAGGATCCTGTTAACTATCTCACACTTATCTTTCAGCAACACACCAATTATGGAAAAGACTCCAAAATATCCCCAAAAAGAGGACTGGACAATACTGTGAATTTCAAACCTTTGATGAACCATCATTCCAGGTATTTTGATGTGTTTTCCTTTGCATAATGGTCTAAATACCATTACTGTGCTGCTTTTCAATAAGGGTTCTGTGCTGCAATGGAAGAACCCTATGGCCACATTAAAGATGTCCCAAAGAAAACTCTGCTTTCCTGGAAAGACCACAAAGGTAATTTTCCAAGAATCACAGGAAGGACTATCTAATTTAGCAACAGAGGTAAGGGATCATTTCTCTTTAGCAGAGAGGGGGTGGGCAGATGAAAACACTATATGCAGGAAAAAGCTAAAACCTTCGAACAGCTGTCAGAGAAGAGTTTACAAAGGAAAGTGAGGGCTGTAGAAAAAGCTCACCTGTGAGGAATATTGAGTGTGGCACGGGAGCAGGGTCCTTTGCCCTTTTGATCCCTGATAACGGGAGATTAACATCTAAAATTTGCATGCTTTTTCCGTGCAAGTTTGTAGTTGATTTGTTCCCATTTCTTCAGTGAAATATCCTGAAAAGCAACAAAAAAAGCAATAGGGTAAGACAGGTCTCCCAGATGTGGTGAGAAGTGTTCAATGGGTGTTTGCAACAGGAAATAAGTGCCTGTGCGCTCTTGCACCGAGCTGTGTTTTATCGTGGCATCAAATCACAGTGATTTTGGCATTAAGTTGATACACAGATACTCTGTGCTGCTGGGTGTAAGTGGCAGACAAGGCATCCTGTCCAGAACAATCTGGAATGCTTCTCTGGGGAAGGGAAAAGGAATTAAAGAAAGGACCATATTGGGAGGAAAGAAATGCTAATGATATCTTCAGGGGCTGTGCTTTTCCCTCTTCTCTTAATTTGCATGCAGTGACAGCTCTGTAAGTAGAATATACAGAAGAAAATACACAGGTACAAAATAGTACAGGGTGCAAAACCAGAGCTCTGAAAATGCCTGAGCTGGTGAAGGAGTGACAGCCACCTCACCCCTCACTGTCTGCAGGACCGCTGATGTGCTCCTGTCCGGCAGGACACCGGCACCTGGGAGAACACGGGGACATGGTTTCCCACATCATCATCTTTCTTACAAGCTCTTGAGGCTTCCAGGAGGAAGTTCTCTCTTTGTCTTCCACCTTAAAGACAAAGAAATCTGAATTAGTGGCTTTGATTCAGCAGGGCATTTCAACACTTAGTTTAAAGCATCAGATGATCTCCAGTGAGTACAGGAAGTGTGTGGGCAGTCAGAATCACACAAGCACATATGTAAATATTTCCCTGGATGAGGCTTCAAGTTGTATTTGGGAAAATGTGCAGTTAGAGAAAAAGAAGATCGCATTAATTCCTTTTCTTTTTTTTTTTTTCTTTCCCCCAACAGCATTTAACTTCATTTTTCTTAAAGTAGGGATGTGTGAAAAGCTGCACTGTCACAGATAAAACTATATAAAATTTGGTAGATTAAAGATTTGGATATTGATTTCTCATGAGACTTTTCCAGTCTAGACTCTGTTGACATATCCTGCCTATTTGTCTGGTCTCCCTGTGAACATAACATTTGATACTGCAGGCAAGGTAAAGATCTTTGATAAGCTTGCTACTTCCTGTGCTCACAATGCACTTTTGAAACACAACTTAGAGCTCCTCTGCATCACCCCCACCCTGCATGTTTTCACCATGTGCTTTCATGCTTTTCATTTGTGCACCCCGTGCCTTTATGCCGTGGTGGACCATCCCCAACTTTCAAATCTCCTGTGAAGATAAGGCAACACCCTCTCATCAAGTTTACCTTCTGCCTGGTGGACACACACTGCTGAACTGGTAGGAGTTGATTGTGATCTTGCTTGTTACCTGTCTTCACCCTTTGGTAGCTATTTGTACCTGTGCCAACAAACTGGAGACTTGGATAGGGGCTGAACATAAGAAATTACAGGAATATGCACCAGAAAGATTCCAGAAACTAAGCTGATCTTCAGGGGGTGATGCTGTCTCACCAATGGCACTTCTTGCAGTGCCTTTATTGCTTTTTAGTTAAGCACACGATGAGTCTCTATAATTAAGCCACAGGCATAATATGGGACAGAAGGCACACATGGCTTTTTTTCTGGTTTTAATTTTCTTTCTTGTAGTTATTACTGGGCAATAAGTAGTCTAGTGGCAACAACTAGACATGAAGAACAGTTGTGCTCCAATTTTGCCATTTCAGATTAATCTGTAAAATTTCTGCTGGTTTCTGAAATGCCATCTTTATTGCAGGTTACATAAAGCACATTTTTTTCTAAATGCCTTCATTAGTCCAGATATTCTGGTTTGGAAAAAAACCCAAAAAAACGCAGAGAATATTTGGAATTCAAATTTAAAAATGACCTGGCAGCAGGAGAAATATACGTGTGGTGAAATTTAGTGAGAGTAGGCCAGTTATCCACAAGGCAAGCCATCTCTGTTTGGAAAAGTGTCTTTGTGCCCTCCCCTGCGTGGAATGAATGAAGTTCAAAGTCAAGGTACGGCTGTAACCTAGTTGTGGCAAATAGTCTTCAGTCTAAATATCCTGACCTACTCAGGCTGACTTCCTGGGAACAGCCTATTATCACAACAAAACCCTAAAACACTAAAGAAATCCATTCTTTTAGGACTACATGTTTCTGTGCCTTGATACTCTCATCTGTCCAAGTGGTAGAAATGTTCCCATTTTCTTTAGCGGGGATACAATGTGGCTTGCTAGGAATAACCTGACTGTATCCTTGTGTGTATCTGGCATTAACAAGTGCTTCACACCCTGAAGTTCCCTGGAAAGCTTGCTTCCCCTGGCTGATAGCAAGCTTCCAATAAAATCAGTTTGTACTACAGATGGAAAGGAGTCTTTGTCGAAAGGAAATTCTTTCCAAACCACAGATAATCATTATCCATTCTGAATTACCTAATTATCTTCTGCTTTTTTTTTCATTGTGTGGAAAGAGAAACAAGGAGTTTTCTTGCTGAGTCCCTCAGAAGTGGCCGAAATGCTCCGTGTCTAATGGAGATCACAGATTCCGGCCGCTGTCCCATTGTCCAGCGTGGGTGCCCGGGCTCATAAACCAGCCATTGAAGTGAACAGAACCAATTAGCCCCTGCTCACAATAGCAAAACCAGCTGATGTTCCCTTCACTTGAAACAATGGGAGGACCTGCATGGGCTGTGTAACTCCTTCCAGAGTGGGACCGTGAGAAAGTGGAGCCCATAAATGGCCTTTCAGTGGATGAACTCCTGAGCAGTCTTTCATACTGTGAACTCATCACTCTGCTGTCTGGGGGTGGTTTTCTTTAGAAAATCCCAGTTCAAATGCAGCATGCCAGTTTTCAGTGATAAACCCTTCTGCTGAATGATATTCTGTCTCAGCGCTGTGTTCACCCCAGTATGGATTTATTCAGCAGCATCTTTTCCCTCCAGCCCTCTTTTACATTCCTTACCGTGCTTGTTCCTCTTCCTAATGATCATGGAATAGCAACAACCACTGATGAGAGTGTGGCAAGAACTGAATGTTGCTCCTAACAATGGCAATGAGCCTTCATTTAAGATTTGGATGCTGAGAAAGTTCAAGCAGAACTTGAGCAGATGAGATCAGAAATTCAGCCCTTCCCTATGAATCCAGTAACTTACTTCCTTTTGACTACTTAGTTGGAAGTAGTTGGAATCGACCTAGTTGGTATCTTGCCACCACGTCTAATCCCTGGATATCCAGAACCCAACTCCTGGTAGCAACAAGGCTGAGTATGAAAAATGGCTGCTCTTTAAAGCTGCTGTACAGCAGCAGCACTGTGTCCCTTCCCACCTGGAATGTCTTCTAAGCACCTTCAGACAACAGTTCATCACCTGCAAGTATGAAGCTCTCTGGAACAACGAGGCCTTTGCTAATGGCAAATGGCAATTGACTTTGTGAAGACAATCCACAGTAAACAGGACCATCTACTTCATTCAGTACCTCCGGCAAGAGCCTGTTGATTTGGTCACCTGCTGATGCTGTGAGTTTCCTGTAGGCAAATGTTCCTTAGGAGCATCATTTCTCCTTCCCCAGCTGCTACATTTCCCTGTAGTTCAGCACAGTCTGGACGCCACAGCCCCAGAGATCTGACTCCTGCCTGGGCAGGCCTGTTGCCAGCCACCTGCAGCTGGATGTTGTGTTGCTTTCAGAATCTCCTTCCTAAAAACCAGTCTGAACTCAAATGAATTATTTCATGACTGAGTAAAACTGGCTAAGTCCTTTGCAAGAACTAACAGTGAAGTCATCCCAGTACAGGATATTCAGATGAATGGTAGGTCTTTGTGGTCATTGAAATGTAACTATGAGATCTCCCCGAAGTGCCACTGGAAGAATGAGGAGAGTAATATAAGGAAGGGCCATTTCCTTTATTATCAAAGTGGTGGTACCAGAGAGCCCCTACCTCTGGATTACCTGTCCATTCAGTGGCCTGGGTGAAACAAGTAATCAGACTGACTAGTTTTATGGGCATTCTTCTCTTGCTCACCAATAGATGGGAGCAGAGATTTCTCAACTCACGAGATTTTCAGGCTACAGCACTTGCAGTTTTTCGAAGACTATAAGGGGCAAAAAAAGTAAACCAAACGAAGACAACTTAAGTCATTCATGTGTCCACAGGGAGAAGGACATTGTTTTGTTTAGTGGCATACAAATGAGGGTTGTAATGGGAGTCAAATGGAAACCAGGAGTCAGCACTCTTGCATTCTTTAACCTTGGGAAACTCTGGTTTGGTATCTAGCACTGGTCAAAGGTATTTAATATGTTTACAACCCCTCGGTGTTATTTCCCAGATATAAGTGTGTTTTGCTTGGATTCAAGCCTTTACAAAAGCAAATAAACATGTCCTAAACTTCCATTCATTTTTCTTACAAGATCAAAGAAGAAAAGCTGTCCAGATTTAAAAAGCTCAGCCTCTAATGAGATGATCAGTTAATTGTTTCTCTCTTCTACTCTAAGCATTTAAATTACAGTATTGCAGTTCTGACTGGTGTAGCAGGATCCAAAGCATCTAACACAGGCCAGACAAATCACTTCAGAAATTAGCTTTCAGCATAGGTGCCTGGCCTCTGACGTTTCATCAGAGACAAGCCAAATGCTAGCTATTAACTGTGCCTGACACTCTTCGAGGGCTGTACATACCACGAGTAGTTTCTTACCAGCAAGAAGCTGTTTTCAGGAAGCAAAATCCTGGATGGCAGTGGAGCAGCTGCACAGGTACCAGCTGTGTGACACTGCACTGAGTCAGTAGGGTCTGTCTGTAGTAGATGCTTACCTTGGAGAGGCAGGATAGTCCTGGCACAAAAGCTACAGCTAAACCTGCATAGATTCAAAAAATCCCTCACAACTGATGAGATTCATGACGGTCCTGAGTCAGTGACTCAGGGAGCTGCCTAAACCTTTTTATAATCCTGTTCTGTTAAACTAGAAAATGCTTTTTTAAACTTATTCACTGAAATGAGTTTGCAAAGCTTGGGGTTTGTTTGTTAGGGGGTTTTTGGTTAATTCATAGTGGGAATATAAGTGAAGTGCTACCTCTGAGGACAAGAGTTGATGGGACAGAGAAAAAAACAACCTCTGTCCTGCCCAGCTAGTGAGTAGGTGCTTTGGGACATGGACTTGTGTTTTACAGTATGTCAGTACAGACCTGAGGTGACTCAGTTGTGAGGGGCTGCCAAGGAATGCCAGCAAGGTCTGCAGAGGTAGGACACGGTGCTGAGGCCTGACAAGAGTATTTCCATCACAGTACTCCAGGCCTCCAAAGCCATCCTGACACCCTGGACATTTGCCAGCTCCTGAGGTGCTGTTGGACACGCTGCCCTCCACTGCAGCCCCTCCAGACAGAGGTCTGCAGGCTGGGCAGCAGGGTGAGATAACCAGGGAGGCGTCCTGCCTGAACAACTGCCTGGGTCCTGCTCGGGTCCTTACCTGCTTATTTGGTTTTCTTTCTCTGAGGTTCAGAGCAAAGCAGGAGGGAGGAGAATCTGTCAGTTTTAGTGAGAGGGACATCCCAGCTCCTGAAAAGAGCCTAAAAACTGTGCTCAAACAGATTTCTTCTTTATATTTACACTGAGTTTACTCCCTTTCCTATAAACCCAGCTTTCCAAGACACCAAGAACTTTCCAGAGTCTTGACCTTGTCCCAAGAGTGTGGTCTTGGCTTTGAACTGCATTTGTCAGCTTTTTTCATGTAGTTTCCTTTTCTCCAGAGGATAGATCTCTCCAGCTCCCTTTCATGGCACGGCCTGAAGCAGGGGTCTGAAGTGTTTTGGGTTTTTTAACCCCTTCTGGCAGTAATCCTAGAGATACCACTGGTCTTAACCAGCGCAGCCAGAGCAGAAGTTGCCAAGAACTCTGGAAAAAAAGGAGGAAAACAAAGTCAGCCGACTGCATGCCAAGGAGGAGGTATTTTGGAACTTAAAAACTCTGATTTGCAGTTTGGGTGTGTATGGAATTTATCAAAGCCACGTCTTCATTCTAGTAATAAGCTCTACTAAAACCCAAAGTCCTCTACATAAAACTGGCTTTTGACTTCCTAATTTAACAACAGCAGCCTTTCTGAAATTCTAGCTTCCGTTACTGTTGAGTTAAAAATTAAAATAAAAACCTTATCCTGCAAGAGGGAGAAGTTTTACACCTTTTTATAATAAGATGGGGGAGGAGCTCCACAAAATTACTCAAGAAAACATCAGATCAAGATGCTGTGGTGATTCAAAATTTAAGAATGTAATGAAAGGGAATGCACCTTATCCAGCTTCAGCTGATTGGGAGTCAAGGATCAACTATTTGTTAATTTTCTGCCCTGTCAAAGCAGAAAAACAGGTACCTCTGGAGCTCTTTCCATGTGATGCTATGGAGGGAATTTTTGCCCTGTGGAGAAAGACCAGGGTTTTGATTCACTATGGAGAAAGCCAAAAGAAGCAGCTTTGACTCAGTGCCCAGCTTCTAAATGCCTAAACCGAGGTGAGTTGAGTCCTGTCCCTGCTTAAGTGGGACCAATTTTCTTGGAGTAATAGTTTCTTTTGAAATTATCAGTGGGAGTACTGGTCCTAAACTGGACAATAAAGCAAGGGAGCGAAGACAGTTCCCCATGATGTGATGTAAAATGCAGCTTGTGAGTGTAGGCAGCGTGCCTGCACTCGGGGAAGGAGAAAGAATCCACTTAATCATGTGTTCTTTTTTTCATATACATAAACATGATCTATGAGACAGAGCTAATGCATAAAACGCAAGCCCTTAGCACAAGTCTTTGTTTTTTCCTGGGCTACAATTTATTCAGCACTGTGGAGGAGTATGGCTCCTATTACACATCAAAAGTCTTTCGCAGGGAAATCCTTGGCTCCAGATTATCACTGTGAAAGCCACACGTTCCCTGCCCCCTGTGCCCTCTCTGATCCAGAGCCAGCAGTGCCCTAAAGCAGCTGTGGCACTGGTGTGAGGAGGCTGCCCCGCTCCTGTGCAGGGGGAGCGGAGCAGGAGCTGTACTCCAGCCGGGCTGTCCCACTCGGCAGCACGCACTTCCGCTCCTCTGCCACACAGGCATTTCTCCTGCTCTACCAGCCAGCTGCAGCTCCAGGCCCAGCCTGGGATTTGTGGTGAGGGGATTTTGCTTTGACAGCCCAGCGTCATTTTGTTTTTACATATTCAGCCCTTTTTTTTTATAAGCTGTGGGCTTCAGATAACAGTGGTGAAAAACTATTTCAAGTGGGAGCAGCACCCTGGATACAGAGCGAGACAGAAAACGTTCAGAAAAACCAAATATTTCTTACTTCTTGTAATCACCTGCCTTACAGCAGTCAAATATTGACAAGTGTTTGCTGATAACTGGCTTGCAGGAAAGACAAACTGAAAGAAAACAGCAAGAGAGGGTTTTTTTTTTTTGCGTTTCTGATAAACCTGTAGTTATGCCCTTCAATGACAGTTTTGCCAACAGCAAAAAGTAAGACAGATTTTTGCAATCTGAAGTGTCTGGAAGCAAACTCACACGTGCCTTCACTGTACTGGGCTTTTGTTTGGAGAACCTTTCCATCTGGATGAGTAGTAGGAACAGGAAAGCATTTGAAGCTGGGAAAACTACCATCCTGCTGTCTATAAAGCACTGATAGGATTTTTATGTGAAGCCCTAAAGAGAATGCCACACAGTGCTTTCATTTTGCTAAATGTGAGAGCTCAGATGTTTGTAAGCAAAACAAAATAAGCTGAGGCACTGAAAGCCCTTCCTGAAATGTGCCTGGTGGCTGATGCCGTGGCACTTCCCCCAGCACATGCATTGTGCAGGCTCTGCCTCATGTGGACCCCTGGGTACGGCAGAACCACTGCTGAGATCCTGCTCATGGCACCCCCTGCACAAAGGGGAAGGTAATTAGCAGAGAATGACTGTTGGTGCAGCCAGAAAGTAGACAAGTAATCCTTTGGGGTTTAGTTCATTGCCTTGTTGTTTTCAAACCAGCACCTAATCTTCCCAGACCCCACTCCGTGGCTGCTCCTTTCTTTCTGTTCTCCTTCCCCTTTTTTGCAGGGACTATGGCTTATTCTGATTCACTCCATTTCTTTCTTCCTAAACAGCCACAGGGCAGCCTGGCTGTTGCCAGGGATATAGTAAATGCATGCGACACCGGGCCACCGACAACAATCGAGTGAGTCACACTCGTTCCTGGTGTAATGGTGCTGAAATCGACACAAGCCAGGCTGGGAGCTGGGCAGCCCAGCTGTGAAACTGGATAAAGAGTTTTCTTTAAGGAAAGTGCTCTTAAAAAATAGCTTTCAGGGAGCGAACCCACGACAAATGTGCAGGTTTTACTTGTAAAATGGTTGTTGGCGAAGATTTTGTTGCCAAACTCCAGTCAGTGCACACCAGTGAGAGGTGGTAAACGTGCCGTTCTGACAAGGAATTAGCAGGCAACATAGCACTGGGGAAAATATTAAGACTTTCTTCTTCCATGACCTGAAAGAGCCTGTTAGGAGATTAGGAATCTCCAGCTCTCAAAGGTATAGCTGTTTTACCAAAATTTAATTAATGAAGAATAATATTTTGAGAACAAGAGAAAACACCTCTGTAGGATGTGGAGTGTTAGGAATAGATGGAAAGTTGCCTGTATAAACAGTTCAGCAACTCTGGCATAAATTATAGGAGCATTTGTATGCATGATTGCCCATCTGTGTAAAACAAGACGTGCAGCCACACACAGGAATGATGTGCAAGGCAGACGTGGGGCTGATGTTAACTTGATCCAGAACAGAAGATCTGTCCCATCGCATCCGAGTTTGACCCAAGGAAGTTTAGATAAATCTAAATGAGTAAATAAACAGAGGAGGAGGCCTCACTCAAGGTATGCTTTCTACGAATCTGTTTCTGGGTTTGGGGTTTATTTAGACTCAAGTCAGATTTTGGACTGTTATTTCTCCACTTGAAGGTTTCTTGGCAGTTGCAGGAAGGCTGAAGGCTCAGATCCAGCGTGTTCCTTCCAGCTGCAGGCCCAGCGTAGGCCACAGGCACTGGCAGGGGTGTGGGGAGCTGAAGGACTTCAAACCAGGGATGCTGTCAAGAACTCTGCCTTCCACAGCTCCCCTCTCAAGCACCAGCTGCAAAATGTCAACACCACCTTCCTCAGAGAACACAATTAATTAAACCAGGCTTAATTGATTAGTGTCAGTAAAGCAGATGTAGCAGTTATGGTGGAAGTAAACAAATGTACATATTGTAAATTATTATCTTCTCTGCAAAGGATTTGTTCTGAAATCCCCGTGGCCATTTCACTCCTCCCCACGATGCTATTGTGGAGGCCACTGGGAAACATGCAGAGATAAACTGCTAATTGATGAGGAACTAATGTACTTTTATAGAGTTATATCTCAGAAAAACAATCAGCAAACGGACTCCTTTATTAGCCCCTTTGGATTTGATGGTGAAATACAATCCTGATATTTAATTTCCATATCATGCAACATCATGTGCCACCAAAAAAGTCAACTGTTTGTAAAGTCTTGGGAGTTTTATTTGAAATGTTTTACACTTGAAAATGCAACTGAGGCTTTTGTATCATCTACCAGTGCTGTTCTTTGATAGAACAGGAGAAAAAGTAAGTGTTTCATATGCAAGTAATAATCAACTGTGTATCTTGGTATGAGTGTGTGGTCACTGGAGCAGATTTTGGTCTGATTTTGCCATACTGAGAATAAGGAAAAACGATGCTGAACTTGGGCTGGTTACACTGAATGTAGCCTGATGTGAGTAAGGGAGAGCATCAGAACTCCACTTACCCAATATACCTCCCCTCAGGCAAAAGGGACACCTTTCATAATGCAGTAGGTGCTGATGCAAAGATAGCATTCATCCCTGGGTTGGAGGTTGAGATCATGGGAAAGAAAAAGGGAAAAAAATTGGTGGGGGAATGAAAGAACAGTAACTAGTGATTGTGAAGGTATTTATTATATGTGTCTGTGCAGTTGGTGTTCTGCAAAGCTGAATGTGAGTGTGAAAAAGCAGATGTGGAGCCACTCCAGTCTGGAGCCTTTAGACTGTTATAAAGGTTCTGCAGTGAAGGAAATCTCTTATGCCCTGTAGATATGAGGACGATGCAAACTCAATATAATGGACACTGTAATAGTAAAGCCCACTTGGAAAATGTAGATAGAAAAGGGATACTTTACTAGGGTACAGTTATCTCCCTAATTCACGCTGTAAAGAAGCCATGAAGGGGGAAAAATTCCCCCTTTCCTTGCTGATGACTCAATGGATTAAGGTAGGCAGCAGCATATGGCCAGGGTGCTGTGAGAGGTAAGTTGCAGTCAGAGGCCACTGTTCTTCCTGCCACTTGGCCTTTGTGGTTCCCCTTTTCTCCCCCAGGATATTAATATCAATTAGTCTCTGTGGAAACAGAAGTTTCCATGGCTCATGCCAAGATATCTTCTTTATTTCTTCAGGTGACAGCACTTCCTGTGCAAAGGGCTGCCAAGGAACGGGCTGGTTATGGACACTGCTTCAGGGATACGGGCAGTTCCCCACCAGGGACCACAGGTGAGTGCAGTGCCCTGCTGGCACGTTTGTGGGCTTCCAGTGGGATATTCGGTGCTTTGTGCTTCTGGGTGTTTATCCTTTTCTCAAAAGACATGTCTGTCTGTTCATCTGTCTGTCTGTCCATGTGTCCCTCCATCTGTCCATCCCTCTGTGTATCCGTCCATCTGACCGTGTGTTCATCCGTCTGTCTGCTCCTCCCTCCGTGTGTTCCTGTCTGTTCCTCCACCCGTCCCTCTGTCTGCCCATTCGTCTGTCTGTGTCTTTGTCTATCCATGTGTCCATCCATCTTTTTTTCCATCTGTCCATGGGTTGGTCTGTCTGTCTGTCCATCTGACCCTCCATCCATCCTTCTGTCTGTCACTCCATCCGCCTGTCCCTCTGTCTGTCCGTATCTTTGTCCATCTGTCCCTCTGTGTCTCTGTCTGTCGTCCGTCTATCCATCTGTGTATCCATCCATCTGTCTGTCCATCCATCTTTCTGTCCATCTCTGTGTGTCCGTCCGTCTGTCTGTCCATGTCTTTGTCCGTCTGTGTGTCCATCCGCCCATCTGCTCGTCCCTCTGACCATCTGTCCATCTGTCTGTCCATCCATCCGTCCATCTGTCATTGTGTCTGTCTGTCCCTGTGTCCATCCGTGTGTCTGTCCATCTGTGTGTCTGTTCATCTGTCTGTCCCTTTGTCTGCCCATGTCTTTGTCCCTCTGTCTGTCCATGTGTGTCTCTCCGTCTGTCTGTCCATCTGTCTGTCTGTGTTCCCATATGTTTCCAATCTGTCTGTCCGTGTCTTTGTCTGTCTGTCTGTTCGTCTGTCTGTGTGTGTGTCCATCTGTCTGTCCCTCTGACCATCTGTCCTCGTGTCTGTCTGTCCATCCATGTGTCCGTCCCTGTGTCTGTCTGTCTGTGTGTCTATCCTACTGTCCTTCTGTCCTTCTGTATGTCTGTCTGTCCTTCTGTGTGTCTGTCTCTTGGTCTTTCTGTCTGTCTGTCTGTGTCTCCATCTATGTGTCTGTCTGTCTGTCCATCTGTGTCTCTGTCCGTCTCTCTATCCCTCTCTTTGTGTGTCTGCCTGTGTTTTTGTCTGTCCACCTATCTGTCTGTCTGTCCATCTCTGTCTGCCTGTCTTTGTGTCTGTGTGTCTCTGTCCGTCTTTGTGTGTGTCTGTGTGTCCGTGTGTCCGTCCGTCTGTCCATCTGTCTCTCTGTCCATCTGTCTCTGTGTGTCTGCCTGTCTTTGTGTCACTCTCTCTGTCTGTCCATCTGTTTGTGTGTCATGTCTCAGATTAATGTTTCATATTTCCCTGTTTGATTCTCTCCGAGTTCTCCCGTTTTAACTCGGGCACAGGGCTTTTGTTTTGCACTTCTCCCTCAGTTAAAAAATTACTATGTTATTGCTCTTTCAATGCATCTTAGAGAGGTTTTCCAAGACAGCTTTGCCAGCTGCCAGCTACACTCAGCTCTCTGGGACCCGAGCACCTATTCAGGCAATGGTAACTTTGCCTTTAATAGTCAATGACAGGTTTTACAGGAACACAAAATACAAGAAATTCTCAGGAACTTAATGCACTAAAAGCTAACCAGCTCTCCATAACATCTTGTCCTGTTTTTGTAACCTTGTTTTATATTCTGGATAACACTTAAAAGGGTGGGGGGAGCCCTGTAATTAAGGCAGTTGAATGCAATGCTCTGATAACAAGTGACTAAACATGTTCTTGTTTGTACGAAGTCATTGGTCAGATCATATGCCCTCTACTTATGCAGGAATTTCTGAGTCCAGCACATTAGTGCATTACAGAGTCCGAGTACTTCTGCAGACCTTGTAGGAGTAGATGCCCACAGGCATCACCTTTCCTGCCTCTTCCCATTTGCCAGTCTTTGTGCTGCACCCACACAATGCTGGCAGTGCCTTTCCAAATCTCTGCTCTTTTTCAGTAGTGAGTGCACGACAAGCCAAAAGCCAGTGGGTTGAAATGTGGAGGCCCAGCAGGGTGGGATGGCTGCAGCCTTTGCTACCTGCCTGGGGGGAGCTGAACAGGTTCCATCCTCCTGTCCTGTACATTAACTGGCGCGGCCTCCCCAAGGAGAGGCAGCAGCATTCATTTACTGCACTGTATAAATGTGTTTATGGCTTGGCACGAGCACACTTACACTAGCTATTTTCCAATGTGGATTTCCAATAAGCCCTTTGCTCAAATGAGTCTATTAAATTTTGAGTGCCTGAAGCTAAAACTGAATTATGAGAGGTAGCTTTGGGGGTTGAAGCCCAAAACAGCTGGGAAAGGCTCCTGGAGTCTTCTGTTTGTGCCTGTTGGGGTTGATGTTTATACTGAGCAAAAATAATTGAGTAAGCTAAAGCAGCCCTGGCAGCACACTTCGCCTCAGCCTGAGCTGCCTTTTTACTTCAGCTGGCACTCAGATCCACCCGATTCCACAGGGTTATTACAGCAGCTCCCAATTTAAGTCAATGTGAAATCAGAATATGACCCATTCTTTTCTCTCCTTATGGACTCAGTTTCCAGTAGTTCCATTTCCCTGTTTCTGCAGTGGGGTACAATAGCCTGGGGAGAAGCCCATCCAACTGCGGTCCGTCCCTCGTGGGTGTGTTTTGGTCTCTGGTGTTCTGCAGGGCTGGGAGGCAGTTCCCTTTCCTCTCCCAGCCTGGGGGAGTGCACGGAGCTGTCCTTGGACCCTGTCAGTGCTGCCCTGCTCACTGCTGTGACACTGTCATGTGTAACAGCAATTACCATCCCTGCAGGGACAGCAAATGGAGCAGAAAGTTTTAGAGGACCCCTAAGTACAGTCCATAATTACCTATACCTGCTCAAGATTATGTCTCTCCAGCTAAGGAATAAGGCTGATTTCTAGTTGCTAGTAGTTGGGCTTTATATGGAATAAAAAAGGAACACTGAACTACCCATGGAGAAAAAAAAATAAAATAAATTTGTAGAGAATGGGATTAAAGAAATGATACCTGCCAAAGCCTCAGGAAAGCAACGTCTGAGGAGGCAGCATGGCCTGGCTGTGGTAGTGCAGGGATTGTGGGTATTGGGAATGTACCTTGTACATCCACTGAACTTGTCCTGTATTAAAGCCTACATGTATTTCTCAGGTAGGTACGACCTGCATAGCTTTAAATCCTGCCTCCATTTAAACTAATGGGAATCTTACAGGCTAACTGAACAGGAAGCTATCAGAGCACATCAGTGACAACCAGCACAACCAGATTGGCTGTCTCCCCCTCAGCACATGATGCCTTAAAAATTCTTCAGACTTACATGAGTTAGAACGTTATTATTACTGGATATTTCTGCTTAAGAAGTCTCCCCTTGGTTTTACAACTGTTTGTAACATTCAGCTCTAGTATGTACAGGTAGAAAAGAGATACAAACCAAAAGCATTTCTCTTATTTGCTGGAGAGAGAGAAAAATACAACTGAACTTGCTACAGAATTAGAATTACTTTGCTTTTTTTTCCCCAGAGAGTCTGTTCAGTTTCTGGCAGAAAACAAGGAAGCATCTCCTGATCTGTAGCTGTCTGGAGAATCCCTTTTCTAGAGGAAAGGGAAGTTGAGGAGGAAGAGGATTGGCAGGCTGAGTCCTGGTTGAGCCCAATCTAGAGCAGTGCCAACAAATCCATGTGGTGACAACGCCAGTTTTCCTTTGTAGCGCAGAATACGCGGAGCCCCTGGGTTTTGTCCAGCCACTTAGACTGATGCACTCAGTTGCCTGTCTCTGGCTCCCTGGCACCAGCAAAAAGGCAGTACTGACAGGCTCTTTTCAAAAAGTCTCATGGTTTGGGTCTGTTCAGGAAAAATGTGCCTCTTGCCACTCACCAGATATGCTGGAGGGGTCAAAACAGACATGGAAAAGCAGTGGCCATAGCTGCTGTCCTGGCTCCTCACACATGTTGGCTTTTCCATTCTTCGGGTTAAGGCTACTGCTACTTTATCTACCATAATGAGGTCAGTGCCATTTATATTTGTCTGCTATTTTTTTAATCTATATTTCTTACTTTTTTTTTTTTTTTCTGGAAAGCTTGTCCTCTTGGAAAGCTTATCCCTTCTAATTTTTGCTTTTACTTGACTGGTCCCACTTGCATGGTAACTCCCAGTATTTCCCATCATGACTCAGAGTCTGATCCAGCTGAAATGTCCATCAGGCTGGGACACGAGAAATCACTGGGATGCAAGCTGAATCTTTTTCATCTGCTCTTTATATTTTCTGCCTTTTCTCTGGGTTTGTTTTCTTCTCTTTCCTTCCTTTGCAATTGTCAGGGAAGCATCTGTGAGTTTCATGAAACAAATGTTACTCATTAAAACCCCACTGCTGCCTGCCAAAAAGGAAAATGGCATCTTATTTGAAAACAATATGTAATTGTTATTGCTGTCTTTTTGCAAGTTATGCCCTTGAAAAATGTTAGGGACTTATTTAGTAGCAACTGATGCTGAGGAAAAGCTTTACTAAAGTAGCAAATTAACTGTTGCAATATCTTTTACACAGCTTCAAACACCGTAATACAAATGCCTGGTCTGTTGTGCTCGTGGATGTGTTTATGATCACTTCAAGGACAAAATACAAAACTTTTCCCTGATGGAGATTCCAGTCCCAACCAAGAGAGCACAACTACACTGGTGTCACAGACCTTCTGCAAACACACCACCACCCTGGGTGCTGCCTGAAGGTCCAGTGCAGAGAAACTGTGCCTGCAAGGACAGTTTTTAACTTGAGTTGGCACCCTCAACACCTGCACTGCCAGGCTGAGCGCTGAGTCACTTACAGATTGGTAATCTTCTTTTTTAATGGTTTCATCTTAATCTATTTTGTATTGCCTTTTTTTTTAGTTGTGGTGGTTTGGTTTTTTGTGGTGGTGGTTTTTTGTTTGTTTATTTGGTTTTTGTTGTTTTTTTTTAATTTATTTTTTTGGTGCTACAATTAGGATTCATTAATGAATAATAACATATTTTTACAAAGCAAATTGGGAAACACAGATCTTTTCTCTTGGAAACCCGGCATTAATTTCTGCACACAGCAAAGCTCCTCTCTCAGCAGAACTTTACTCACTGTTTTTCACAGTAACCTGCTATTTATTCAATGAATATTTTATGCTATTGAATATATTTTTTCCCTCACACTTCAGAGAAAACATGCAAATCCATTTCTATCATAAATTAGGTAAAGTTTTTATAAACAGATATGTAACAAATATTTGTTATGTAAGAAATTGTGTGAGTCAGTATAAAGCTATTATCCTTCTTGTTTATCCAAGAGAGTTGAGACCTTAATTCCAAAGAGGTGAAATTCCTGTTCACAACAGAAGTTTACTTTTAACTACAGTGCCATAACAAGCAGTCACAGAAAAAAAAAGCTGTCACAGAGTTTTAGCCGTATTTTTCACCTTGTACTGTTACTGCAAGTATCCCTTTAACAATCTAATGAGCTTTGTATTGTAAAAAAAAAGAAATTATTTTTAATTTTAAAATACAATGTGTAATTTAAAATTCTAGTGAAAGCAACTTTGCAAATGCAGCTCTGTGACGGCAATCTGGGAAATATGGGATAACGCCTAATACATCCCATTTATTGCCAACTGACCAATACTCCCATTGGCATCCTTGGGTGCTCAGGCACCACGTTAAACCTCTCATTCTCTACTTGCACCATCTGAACCACTTTCATGTGACAGCCAATGTTTCAGCCAGTAAAGAGCATTTCTTCTTTTATGACTTTGAGAGGATCTATGGCATGTATGATCTTTAATACAGAAAAATGTTCTGACTAAGTGAAATACAGGCAGAATCGTGTCCACCCATCTCATCCTACTTTTAATGGAATAAATATGACTGAGTTTAATGGCCAAAATCCCTGACAGCCCCAGGTTTTCCAGCACTCAATTTGCATGTGCTCTCAGCCAGGGACTGGGAACCTTGGCTGAGCATAGAGCACTTAATGTGCCTCAGACAGTGCCTCAAGATTTCCTGTGCACACCTGAGCAGACAAGCCATGGTTGGGGAAAGCTTGGGTTTTCCCTCTTCCTCAAAACCCTGGTGGAAGAGGAATTCTGCCTGTTGTACTCAGGCAAGTTGTGTCAAGCTGACACTTCTTGTGTCAAGCCCTTTGCAGAGGTCCCATAAAGGCACCTCATCACCTCTGCTGTAACACCTCACAGCCCCTTGTTAACTCTTCTCTTTTATGGGCCTGTAGTTAAGAGTTCGTCTGACTGAAATATTCCTAAGACAGCTGACAAGAAACTGCTGAACAGGTTGAAAACAAAACCAGCTGCCTGCGTTCACTGTGGGGTGACACTCTGCTCCAGCTCTCTGGAGCAGTGAGGCAGAGCAGTTGCAGGGCAGGCGGGAGCCTCTAGAGTCTCGCCAGGCTGACGGAGACCAATGTTGGTCCGAGGATTATCGTCAGGCTCCTCATCATCACATTATCACTTGTTCTGTGTGGATGGGGACTTGCTGACAGTTCCTTGTATTTCAATTTGGAAGAAAGACCTTTGTGTTTGACCTTGTATCTCCAGTGCTGTGTCTGCTTGCCTTGCCTGCAGGCTTCAGGTGGGTCCTGTTCCCTTCCATTTGAGGTCCAGATGAGGTAAGCTGGAGTAGCAATGCCTGCTCTTTTTTCTGGTTTGCTTTTGGCTTAGAGCATTTTCAGACAGTCCCTAGGTTTAGTTTCTGCATTCGTTTCACTGCTTTCATAAAACTGGCTCAGCAATTTTGGATGACCGATAAGGAATGAACTTTCTCTCACCCGCAGCTGCTCTGATAGGAATTTTTAAAATCCCTCTGTACTGAACAAATGCAGAAGATACGACTGACAATTTTCAAATAACTCAAAGAACTTTCATACATAAATACTCAGAGTCAGAGTTTTATCTGAATGTGATCTAAATGCTCTGAAAACTTCCAAAGGTCTCACAAGTATGAAGATACTTTCCTCAAAGTCACAGGAGGATTAAAAGTGAGAGAAAAAAAGACAATACCAAGAAATCAGCTGGGCACTTAGTTCTCCTGAAACGCTTTAGGAGTGACAGCACTCGAGTCTAAAAACTGGTAACTGAGAAAGGCAACATAGAGATGGGAATGGAGCAAAGGGCTGCCTTGACAAGAAACAACCCAGCTAGCTTTGACTGTGCTGTGAGTTTCTTCCCCCTCCTAAAAAATAAGACATTTAAAAAAGGCCAAGTTATTTCAGTGTAAGCATGTTAAAGAATTGGCATCTCTCCTGAAATCTTGTAAAACAAATTGTAGCTCTGTGCAATTAAGTTCTGTGGGTTGTAGTATCCTGCAAGATTAGACATCTCTAATGGGAGTGTTGACAAGCCCTTCGGTGTAGCAATGCAATGATGCCCCCTCAGAGAAAGAAGTAAAGCTCCTGGGAAATAATTTAACATTTTGGTCAGCCTGTGATGCAAATACAAATTTTTCAGGTTATGCAGAAATAAACTAGAAACCCACAGAACATTACCAAAAGAAACTAAGGAGACTGAGTGATGCTTGTCCAAATGGACCTGAAAGGAAACAAAAAGGCTGGGAAGACAGAGGACAAGGAAACTTTTGGAGTAGCTGTGGTTCAGGAAAATATCTCTCTTCTCCCTGTCCTTCTAATTTTTTATTGTAGTCTGATAGAGGAGACAAAAGTAACACGTCTTGTCATTAATCCTGAACTCTTCTCCTTCATCTGGAAAACTGACATCAATTCTGGCTTTGCATTCACATTGTACTAATTCTGAATCTCATTAGGGAACAAGACTTGCATGTCCAAATCTGTTATTTTCAGTGCTCTGTGCCTATACTCTGTGTCAAGCAAAGCTTTTCTTGTTACCTGTTAATAGTGCTACAAATAGCAGGCTCTGCTCATTACACAGACCACACTTGGCCAGCTCAATAAGTCCAGCTGTTCTTCACCTCTGTTACATTTTCTTCAAGAAGCAAATTTAGTGCAAAAAACATCAAGGGAAAAAAAACATTTTAAATTTGATTTCTTAATTGTTGATGGCTATCTAGCAAAGCCAACTTTTGGTTATTTTGGCAATACAGTAAATTTAGGAGGTACCTGACCTTCAGCAGGGCATTGCCGGATAAGAAAACAGTCAAACTTAAATCAAGACTTGAAAAATTAAGAGACACAAACTACAGGGAGAAGCCAAGTCACAAAGTCTCTTCTTTCTCTCCTTTCCCACTCTTCCTCATACAGCCATAATTCACTGAGGGAGTGCTTTGAACATTTCCACAACTGCAAGCGTTTGGGCAGAAGGAATGGGGGAAGGAAATATATTTTAATAATTAACCATACATGGTGGTCTCCCCTGAAAAATTAAAAGGTGGGAAGTAGATACATCCAAGGTGTGAAAAAGAGACAGGATGTTTAAATTACTTTTATCATTTTTTGTACATACTAATGTTTAAAACAGTATTGATTAATGATATGTTATTATTTCTAATGTACACTAGAGTCCCTAATTAGTGCTTGAGCCACCTGAAGGGATTATTTAATTTTTAAATAATTTTTGCAGCGAAATGAGGAGATCCCACGTTGGCTGCACGAGCATTCTTCACACTGCCCATGGCTGGAGTTGCCTGATGCTGTGAGTTTTCCATTTCATGGACCATTGTGAGAGAAAATCATGTGCTGAGGGAGTAACCCAGCAAGGAATGAGTAAAGAGTTGCTGCTCAGAAGAGCAGCTCATTAAGAAGCAGACATCTGAATGAAGTGAGGTTCCTGGGGAGTCTGTGGCACCAGACGTGCCAAAAGGGGGGGATGAAACCCTGTTATGTGCCATGACCAAGCAAAAGGCATTTTTACCTAGGCAGGATTGGTGGTTAATATTCTGCTCCTGTGCTGTGCTCACTGAAGCCCTGGAGTGCTTTTGTTCATGATCTGGGTCTTGTGTAGCACATTTACATGTGACCGACTGTTGGAGTGGCTCCGTCACCTCAGTACAGAACAGGGCTCAGCTGAAATGCTAAAGGCACGAGCTTTGTTTAGGACATGAGGAAAACCAAGCAAAAATATCACTTTTTTTTTTTCTTTGATAAAAGCCTTAACAGCAGCTTCCTTATTCAGCAGGATAGTGTGTTGTATGGATACGTTACAGCTGGTCAAAAGACTAAAGATTATTTAGCTTTTAACTGACTTTTTTTACTTTTAATTGAGTTTGTTAGGCATAAATAGCTGAGTGAAACAGCATTTGTTTAACTCAGCGATATTCACAGCTTAATTAAATAATTCACATGCCAATCTTTAATCGTGATGCAAAAAGACCAAAAACCAAATTAAAGAATCATAGCTCCCCGAGCCAAGTGCTTGGAAAAGAGCAGGGTCCATTGAGACATATGGCAAACAATCTTTGCTGCAAACCAGCAAGCTAAAACACACCACTACTAAAACACATCACTACTACCATGTGATAAGAGTATATATCCTTTTGCACAGTATATTTTCGAAACACACTCTTGCCAGGAGCAGCAGGTGTATAACTGAAGACTGTGCCAGGGTTTGAACAGATAAGTCGAACACAATGAATTGGAAGGAAAGGGAGGAAGCTGGGAAAGGGGATGAAATATCGTGAATTAAAATCATAATTTCCCTTAGAGTTTTTGTAATTGTTAACTTGTAAGTTGGGAATTTGTGAAATGTGACAAATAAGGAAGTAATTGAGAATGCCTGCTGCACTGAGATCTGTGTCTGCCGACATACGTGTAAGTAGAAATTGGTGTTGGAATTAACTTCAGTGGAATTAAGCACCCACTCCAACTGGAGTGAGGAATGAAGCCACAGATATAGCTGGCTATGAATCTGCCAAGGTTTGGTTTTTGTTTTGCCTTGGTTTATTATATTATGGCTTTATTACCTAATCACCCTGTTGTGCTACGTGCATACTGTATGCAAAACAACGCAGAATGTGTGCCCAGCACAAAAATGAAGTCACCGTGTATTGCTGTGTTTAGCAGAGGATATCATCCCACAAGGGAACAATGACAGTAACCTCAAAAGACGCCAGTTTTTTGTTGCCCAGGTTCTCTGCTGTGGTGCTGTTGTTTATGGCAATCCCAGTGTGGCACAGGCAGGATGAAGGCAAAGCTGTGCAGGGGAATATCCACTGGAGCCAGAACGGCACGGTCTTGGTAAGTGAGCTGTTTGTTCATATTTTTCTACTGCATATTGAAAGAGTCAGACCCAAACAGAATTGCCAGGAAAGAATATTCCTCTGAGAAGATGAACATGGGTTATGTGTCTTGGCTTTGCCAAAACACTATGGAAACCACTGCTTCAATTTGGGAATAAAGACATAGGCACAAACACTGCCTCGGGCAGGGTGAAGACCACCCTTGGGCAGAAGTGTTTGGGAGCTGCAGTGGTGAAAGGACGGGGGTGTGCTTTGTTTTGCAGAACATTTGGGTGTGTATAACAGGCCTGTCTAAACAGAATTGGTGTGTCTGATGGCTGATCCAATATTCCAAGGAGGTCCTCTATTCAGAACTTGTTTTCCTTCCACACTTACCCTACTTTGTGTATTGTGCTAGATTATGCTGGTTTCATAAGTGGCAGTCACAGTTACTGTCCATCTGGATATGTTTTGAGGCTCTATAAAGTTTTAACAACTGTGAAGGGGGAAAATACTAAAATATGCAGCCAGTCTGAAGTGGTTATCTCGAGATTTACCCTCCTGTCACCAGGAGGGCACAGAGCACTCTTCGTAGTCCATGTGAAACTTATTTACATCTGTACCTTAATAGCACAGCAAGAAGCATTCTCTTGTGAGTTGAGATTATCTCTCTGAATCTGTACTCTCTTAATGAATGAAAATAATTATAATATTAAAGTCATACTAACACATCTCTACACATTCAATCTTGATTCAGGTCATGTACAACTGAATCAGATACTTGGTTAACTCTTGTGCTTCTCCTGTGGCTTGCTGTTAAATAAGGGGATTTTATACTTTTCAGTATCTTTTAAAAAGATTTTGGTTTGCTATAATTTATTCTCATGCTATTCACTATGGAATGCCAGTCAGTTCTCAACACACTTGTACATGCTTGTCACATTTTTCACATTTAAAAAGCCCTCTTTTCCATGTTATCCCAGACTAAATTATCCTGTCAATCTTTAACTCCTACCTCTGTACTGATAGATTATGACATACATCTGGCATGGCAAGATAGTTCTGCAAATAAACTACTCAGGTGCCCATCCTGAAAATGTGCAGTAAGGCTTTAGAGGTCAGAAGGTTTAGATTGGTCATTGGTAAGTGTAAAAGTAGGGCAGGTACTTGTGTCAGGGTCAAAGGGACACAGAGCTTTGGGACTGCACCTCTCTCAACTCCTGCCTTCGCGTCATCAGATAATTCCTGGCTCATTTTCCTCTGGAGCCTGGGCTGTTTGTGTCCTGCTCGGCAAGAAGCAGTGCTGTGGTTTATTTCCCACTAACGGGGTACAAGTGCAGAGCCACCAGTGCCAGGTCTGTGCTGTGCTGGGGCCACACTGTGAGAGGAGATTTATCGGCACAGCATGTTGAGCTGGAGCTGGAAGCTGAGCCTTTCTGCTCAGTAAGTGCTACAAAAAGGACTGGCACATGCCAAGTGCTGGTCCCCAGAGTGCCACTGCACTGCCCATTACTGCAGCCCTCAGTCAGCTCCAAACCACCCTGTTGCCCAGCTCTGCTTTCAGTTGTGCTGCTTCTGAGATACTGATGAACACACAGCAGAGAAGAAGCCAAATAACACAAAACTGTCTTGTTCTGATGTATTGGGCAGTTAGTTGCCAGCAGCCCCCAGAGCAAAATAACACCTGTGCCGAGAACAGTGTCAGGGCTCTTTGCACAGCAGCTGAAGCCGTGCCTGCAATTCAGGTGTGATTTAAGTCTCTCTTTTTCATGCACAGCTTTCTGGTACTTCAGCCCTCACCTATCCCACACAGGCCCATACATTTTTTCTTGTGCTATCTCTAAGAGAGGATTAAACCATGTTGGGCTGGAGAAAACCTCTTCTGCTGGGGGACGGGGAAAACAAGTTACTGTGAGACTATCACAAGGCAGAGATGCTGTTAGGACAGGGAAGGATTTTCCTGTAGGGTCTTAGTGCCCATCTGCAATAAATTTTTATGAGGGTTTGGAGGAAAGAGAGGCCTGGGCCAACCAGCAGGTTAGTGGTTTGGAAAGCTGTACAGCCCAGTTACTGGCAAATCTTTATCTGTCCTGACAGGTTCTGCCATACCAAACAGGTATGTACTTTTTCCAATGCTGTAATATAAATCATTGTCAGATCATCAGCATTCCCACAGTTTTCCAAAGTATTTTTGTGTCTGCCAAAGGTTCCCATAGGACCTCTAGGCCTATAGGCTGCTACATAAGCTCCTTTAATGGAGCATGTAGTGCTGAACTGTGCTCTGCTGCAACATTCCCACTCAGAAGAAGAGGCATAAGGAATGAGATGCCCAAGAGCTATGGCTTAAGAACCATATTAAAGACCTCTAGTAATAATATGTCTTAAACCATCATAGCAAAATAAACCACTATTTTACTTATACAAAAGCTTTTTTTCCTTTCACTATTCACTTAGGAATGAATATTCCGTATGAGGATCCCAGAGTAGAGTAAGAAAGACACCAGGAGATTGGAACCTGTGCCAGCCTGCAGAGGCCTGTCCTCCAGCTGAGAACAGCTCAAGTGCAAGGTGTGCTGGCTGTGTGTCCTCCTGTGCCTTGTTAATTTTTCCTTTGGGTGAGTACCTATTTCCCCTCTTTTTTCCCTAAACTTTCAAGAAATTTTTAAAAAACTAGATAGAATTCAGTTCACTTATTATTTTGTGGGTATCTTACTTATCTCTGGGAGTTGGAATTACTGCCTTTACCATCTAATAACACAACAGAAATCCTGAAAGTAGGAAGTGGTGTCTCAGATCCTGGGGGCTGCTTTTGCCACCCCACAGTGATGCTGCCCTGCTTTGCTGAAGGTTGTGAGATCAAAGCTCCAGCCACACTGAAGGATTTGAAACAAAACAGGCCCTTTTATTTTCAGATCATCCCAAGGGCCTTTGAGAGCAGGAGGAAACCAACTGACAGTTAATGGATCTGGGAGGGCCTGACCTGAGGATAAGGTTAAGTGGTGTAATAATCTCCATCCTGAACTTGGGGCTGTGGAGCAGCTTCCCTAATGTGCTTGGTCACAAGGTTGAACCACTCTGAGCAAACCTCACAGATTTTCTGCCCACATCACTTAAAGCTCAGGGCTTTTGTTAGACACCTGAATCCTCCCCTAAACCACTTCCTTTTCTTTAATTAATGACTATTTTCTTTCACATTACACTCACTGATAAACTTGACATATTACTGTGCACTGCCCTTTCTTTGGTGCTCTGATTTTTTCACTTCCAAAAGCACAATGTATCACATTTTCTAGATCTGAAACATTTCTTAGTTAAATTATAGGCTTTCTTCTTTGAGAACCAAAGTTAATGCATGAGTTCTCTTTGTTTGGCTTTGTTGTGAGGGAAGGGAATGGTCTGGCTGAAAAACTGTTTCTTTTGAGAGTGTTGGATGGCCATATCACTCAGATTTTTGTTTTTTCTTCTTTCCTGGAGAAACTCTGCAATTCATTAGCTAGTTTTATCTTTCTTTCAATGTCCTCTTTATGCTTGTTGTTAAGACCAGTGTAGGAAATACTATCCAGGATGAAAAGGCTACTAAGAAATGGGTGGCAGCCACAATCAAAAAGTACTGTATTTGTAACAGAGGTACACAGGTATTTTACTCTGACTTGTCCATGATCTGTACAGATAAGAAAAGTGCAATCAGAAGGTTTTGAGAGCTTTACAAAGTAGCTCCCCCTTGAAAGTGTTCATCTGAGTGAAGGAAAGGCAGGAGGGGATTCAGAAGTGGATGCAAGTTGTTTACAAGACAGGCATTAAAGATAGCATGCTTTTGTTCTGTGTGCAGCCTGAAAAGACATGGGAAGAACCTGCCATCTCCACCAGTTGTGCCAGAAAACTTCTTTCCTGAACAAGTCGTGTGTGACTGAGCTCTGAAGCAACTGCTGTGTTACAGTCCCAAAATAACATGGAATTGCTGTCTGCTCGTGTTCTCTGGTAAGTTCAGCACTTTCATTTAATTTAGGCTGTAGCTGCCATGGCTCATGCTTTCAGCCCTGGGAATCCTCTGTGTTGCCTTTTGAAGCACTGTACAAATACACTTTCAGGATTTTGTGCCAAGGGATCTTCTCTTCTAGTTAAGCCTCAAAAGGTCAAGTTATCTTCAGTTTGGTTGGTGTCCCTGAAGAGAGGAGGAACACGACAGTGCAGAGAGATCACTCCCCCCCAGCCCTCAGGATGCTTAATAACTGAGGTGAATTAGGCTTTCAGACTGACACAGAGGAGAGATTTTGTGCCCTTGATGTCTCTATCTTATGGTATCATAAGACCTAGTAGGAGCTCACCACTCTGAACCCCTTGTCAGTGGTCATTCCCGTAGGCACATCTAAGTACCTTGATTTTAAGTTCTAAAGCATTACTTATCCCCAGCAGGGAAAAAAAAAAAAGAAAGTGAAAGAAATAAATGTAGTATTAACAAACAATAAGAAGCATAGCAGAAAGAATAATGAAAGATTGGAAATGATTTATGGGTGTAATGGATCACTCTATATATCTTTACAGAAAGAAAATATTCAAATTACCTCAGCTTTAATAGTCATATTCCCAGTGACTGCAGAGGAAGGACTTTTAAATGTATGTATAAGACTGGAAATGGTTATGAAAGATCAGAGGCTTTCAAAATTCACTGTGTACCAGGTCTAGTGAGTGCAATGCCAAGAGTAATACATGAAATCTGATCTGACAGTTTCATAATTTTCCTTTGTTCGAGGAGATCCCCGTGCAATGCAAACGTACAGCATCATGCCAGGACTAAGAGGAACAGTTAGTGGAAAGGACTTGGAGGTAATGACCACTGGGCAGTTTCTCACTGGCAAAATATAAAAAGAAAATGAAAAATTAAGTCCATTAAGAAATCCCAAGGCACATGGTTTAGATTAAAGGACACTCCTTTCAGCCAGGAGGCTGGAAGGTTGATGTAGCACTGCTCCAGCAGATGTTTGGAAAATATTTCACAAACTCTAAATTTTGGAGAGTGCTTCTAAAGGCTGTTGCTCTTCCCCTGCTCTGTGCCACCTCCAATTTATCTTCAGCATCAAATAGAAAAAAAACCAGAAAGTACAGCTTCTAGTTAAATAGGAGAGGTCTTTTTAAAGAAACACTATAAAACATAAGATGTTATGGTTCAGAATCCTGTAGATCCAGTATCTATAGTAGGCTGGCAGGTCTCCTTTTACATATGAGCACTAAAAATGAAGTAAAAGCCAATCTGTCAAAACTCAGCAAGTTTAGTTCAATCCCTTGGTTCATGTGAACAGTGCATAGACCAGTAAACTGCTATACTGAAGTCCTGGGAGTTCAGACTTGGTTGTGTGGTTTGTCTTTAAAAATCTGGTTCTGTATTATGTTCCAGGTAGTGATTTTTGCCAGGACTCTGTACCTGGCAACAGTACCTCAGCTCATCTCTGAGTGAATCCAGTCCAGCTCTGATCACCTCTGACACTAAGCACACAGGAAGATTACTGAGGTAAGATCTCAAATAAGGGAGTTTGTGTTTGGGCCGAATTCTGGGCCAATGCTCTGAGGTTCTGCTCATTAGTTTTGCAACTTTTTTGTTAAATTCTGACTTGCACTCGACAAGGAGCTTTGAATGTTCTTCAAGTTGAAGGGTGAGAGCTCTGTCTTCTCTCAGACAGAAACAAAACTGTTTCCTGGTGCCAGTTCAGCTCTGACAAAAGGACAACCCAGCTCTGCTGATGTTCTCCATACTACATTTTCCTACAGGAGAGGGGAAATGCTGAATGTTGCTGTTCCCCTGCTTGTTCTCCCTTTCTGAGTCTCTGCATTTTTGTGCATGTTTTCTGATCATCTCTCCAAGTCTCTCCCTCATTGTCCGGAGGTGTTACCTAATGGCAATTCCCCGAGGAAACAGTTTCTCCTTTCCTAACCACATTTCATTGTCCCAAGTGCAAGATGTGATGAGGGATGGCTCTTGTCCTAATGAAAGGGAGTGAAGGTTCCATTGACTTCACCGGGGTCAAAACTTTACCCTCGGGGACCTATTGGTAGAAATGGGAGGGAATTTCCATTTTCACAGACAATTTGCAACCCTTTAATTGTGTTGAAACCTCCAATATTTCCTTCACGGGGCAAAGTTCCGATCTTCTTTCAGACGGATGTAGTGGCTGAGCGTCATCTGCTGCTGCAAAACCTTTATAAGTGACTTAAAACTAGAACAGGCATAAAAGAGCAGCAGGGTGGGAAAGGGTTGTTTGCTATTAAACACCAACACAAACCCAGCTTTTTGTCTGTGCCCTTTCCCCTTTTTGTTCACACACTCCTCTTCACCCTTCAGACAGTCCTAGAATGCTAATTTTTCTAATCACTTGGAGAATGAAAACTATTATAGAAATCAACTGAAATATTATATTAAATCCTGTTTAATGAGACTGGATCTACACCCATAAATAACGCCCTAATCTTAACTTCCGAGACAAGGATGTGGGAAGTACCAATACAACCTGACACATTCACATTCAAAACAAGTATTTGAAACCAGTTTTGAAAAGTGTTGTTTAACACATACAAGCAGGTGGGATTTATGAAGAAATGATTTATGAAGTTTTAAATAAAAGTGCAGTTGTCCTCTTTTCACAGATGTTTAGGATATCTCTTCACAAAGCAGATGATACGGATGTTCAGAAAGATTCGGTGAAATTATACTGTAATGATAAAGATCTGATCGTGTTATTCCACTGGTTTGTGAACTTTAAAGTATTCAATTATTCTGTTTTTCTCAGGGTAGAATCTGTATGCATGTAACCCTTGGTTAGCACTAATAACAATATGAAACCCTTCCCACATCAAAGCTGTGACTACGTGCTTTTGTCTGTCCCAATGGTTTGAGAGAAAATCTTGATAAATCGACATGAGTTTTTTTCTTTTTCCTTTTTTTCTTTTCCTCTTTCTTAAGTTTTGTTGTCTTGATTAGATAAAAAATAATAGGGGGCTGTCAATCTGTTTTCTTTTCAGGTCTTCTCTGCCTCTTTCTAAATTAGTTACAGCCTGCTTTTTGTAGCTTTATAGCCAGCCTGACCGAATTTAATTACCATGACTTGTGTGGCTTAAAGATAAATAGTTTTATTCAGTCTGCCTACTTTTGTATAAGTTTTCCCTTTCACACATCTCTCTATATTTTGGCATTCAGAATTCTTGTCCTCTGTTCTGGGGTAGGTTAACACAAGGTTAGTTTATAGCATCGTCCATATTTTCAGACAAGGGCCTTTGATGCAGTCAGGCCCTGCTTTGCTCTGTCTGCTTGTGCTGGGAGTCTTTGTGGGACACAAAGGAACATGAGCTGGGGAGGCACAGGATGGGAAATACATCCTTATGCCATCATGAGGTAGAAATCCTCAAAGCTTGTTCCTACACCAGCACTCTCTGAGGGTTTTTTTCTCATTTTAGGAAAATACTTCAGAAATCACAACTTGGGATTTTTTCCCTACAGGTTATTTTAAAGAGTGCCATAAGTGGACGGAAGATCTGCAGCAATGTAACTCTGTAGCACGAAAATGCCTTCAAGCTGCCCCAAAAGACAAGTGTTTTACACACAGATATGTCCCCAGTGTACAGATCCATGAGCTTCATGCCAAGAGCATGGACAGATCCTTCTACTATCCTGCTGCACACCTGGAAGTACAGAAAGCAAGGAACCAGCTTATACAACTGCTAAATCTACTTAAAAGAAGGAATTGCGATGTTCCTTCCTCTCTGAGAAAAGGGAGAAAGACTGACCAGGAAAACAGGACTGATAGTAAACGTGGGGGTTTTTTTTAAATGATTAAATATCTTACATTCCAATATCACTGCATTATTTTATGATCTCACAGGTAACATTCAAAAATCAGGACTGAGAGGAAATGGTAAAAAATTATTAAATCTGTTACATTCCCATAATCACTGCATTTTTTATAATCTCACAGAAACATTCAGAAATCATCACTGATAGGAAGTGATAAAAAATTATTAAATCTGTTACATTCCCATAAAAACTGCATTTTTTTATAATCACAGATACCATTTAGAAATCATGACTGATAGTAAATGATGAAAGATGATTAAATCTGTTACATTCCCCTAAAAACTTGAATTTTTTAATAATCTCACAGATTACATTCAGAAATCATCACTGATAATAAATGTGTTTAAAAAAAAAAAAAAAAGTTAAATCTGTTACATTCCTGTAATCACTGCATTTTTTTTATACTCTCACAGGTAACATTCAGAATTAGTGACTGATAGTAAATGAAAAAAGATGATTAAATATGTTCTATTCCCATAATCACTGCATTTTTGTAATATCACAGAAACATTCAGAAATCATGATTGATAGTAAGTGTGGTTTTGTTTTTTTTTTTAATTATAAAATCTTTTACATTCCCATAATCACTGCTTTTACTTTCTATAATCTCACAGATACCACTCAGAAGTCATGACTGATAGGAAATGGTTTCTTTAAAAAAAGATTAAATCTTTTACATTTCTGTAATCCCTGTATTTTTTTAAGACTACCTCCCTATATGTTTATCTATGAACACTAAATACATTTTGCAGTAGTCTAAAAACAATTCTGTTGAGACTTGCTGCAGTTTTTAGTACAAATGTAGATACCTAATTTAGTGTCATCTCTGTGTCATGTTGACGCTGCTAGAAGAGCCTCCGTCTTTCTTTTCTAAAGAGACACATACTTGTGTTTAAAATAAGTATATTTGAGGTCATTAGGAAAGGAAATTTCCAGCACTAGTTCTGACCTACCACAGGTTTTAAGAGAAAGAACAAACCATGAAACTTAACTTAAAAAGGAAACCCAACAACTGTGTTTTATGAATCCATGTGCAATATTTTTGTTACAAGGAAATAAAATGCCAGACACCTTGACGTTGCTCTCCTGTGTTTAATTCTTCTTTGTAAATTGATCTGCCAGTACTTGATCTCTTCCCACCCTTGTTCTTAAACTAACAAAAGCAGTTTATACCACCGCACTATAAGCATACTAGTAAAACAAAAACTTCCAAGCATTTGCTTCACCCTGTTGGACACATTTACCTAAAATCACATTCATGGTCTGTTAAATAAAATTCCATACATATCATTTTATTTCAATATATAAAACCAAATGTAATATTCAAATGCCTCGTTTCAATATTGTTGGTCTGTTTATCTGATGGCAATATTCCTACAGAGCTTACATGAACCTAACTTGAATAATGGTAAAGCTCCCAGGAAGCTGATTTGCTTCAAAACAGATGATAACATTCCTGTAGGCACATAAAAAAAATCCCATCCAAACCCTTCATATAAACATTTCAAGAAATATTGCAATCAAACCTCAGCAAAATCAAGTAAGGTAACACATTTTGATAAAATTGATAACTTCAGGGCCTGAGGGCATATTTCTCATACAAAGAGAGGAATTCTAAGAAGTGCAGTTGGAGATTTCTGACTGGTTCATCCACTCTTTCCTGTTGTCCTTTTTATATTTAATGGTATTTCTTTGGACCTCTTCCTTGCCTGAGCTGTGTATAACTCATGAATACAAACAGACCAGTGTTTGACAGTTAAGGCAGCTGCTATCCTTGCCTTTAGACCTACCTCTTTCCTGTGTGCCGTTGCCTCTGGAGAAGGAAAAGAGGAGCCAGAAGGGACAGGGAAGCAGTTCTTGAATGGCTCATGCTCATTTTACTGTGGTCACTTATATCTACAGCCTGATAATTTAAAAAAATTAACACAATGTGCGCCAGCAGTGGATAAGAACAGCAGAAGCAGGTACACATAAATTAGGGTAGCAAATATGCGTGGCACACAGAAATCTTTGCTGAAGGACTGAAATGAGAGTTACCTGGGCTCCTCCAGAGGTTCTTCTGACAAAGGCAAAGTGATCCTGGCAACAGTGATTGATCACTTCTGCTCTTCTTTCTGTTTCTTTTATGTGTCCAGAGTATTTTGATTTTAAATGTTTCACAAAAGCTTACATCTTCCAGTCTGAGAGCATGATAGTCCTTGATCTCATTTGGTGTCTATAGATGGTTTCAGTTTACCTAAAAGCAATATAGGAGCCACCACAGATGAATTTTAGAAAAGGTCATTCCTTATTTACATATCTATCTTTGTTATATCCTCCACAAAAATTATGTCAGGATGAGATATGCTATGATGGAAAAAAAAGTACAGATAATTCCCCGATCTGAATGTGGATCAAACACTGGCTGCATTTGGCAGAAGTGCACATCTGATTGTTACTGCAGCCAGATTCCAGGAAATAAAGGGCAGAATGTGGCACAGATTCCACTGCTCTGATCATGCACAGAAACCAGCTGATATTTTGAGGTTCTGAGGTTACAACATGTGGCTCTTCTAAAGCAGAGCCTGCAACCTTGAGGGGTTTGTTTTGTTTTCCAACTGGAATCTGACATGCATTACATGTGAGCATTTGGAAGTCATATTGATCATCATGCATTACATATAATTGCTTTAACTTTTATAGCATGCAGTCATTAAACTGACTTCCATAATAATAGAGCACTTAACAGAATCCTTGCCCACATGTGATCCGATAAAGAGGAATAAGTGTGGTGTCTAACTCTACAAACAGTGTTTACTGGAGTGTGGATGGTTACATACCCTTTCTAAATCAGTGGTGATGCTCCCAAAGGAAGGGCTGCAGAGGAAGCAGGTCAGCCTGTGATCTGTGAACAGATACACGCACGTAAGGACAAACTATTTCTGGCACACTCAACATTCTCTGAACAGCAGGAAGAGATCTGATATGTAAAACAGTAGGCCCCAGCCAATTAGTCTGTGGCAGATAAGAACCTCTCCTTAATTTGTGCTGTTGGGTTTTTATGTAATTGTTCCTCTTTGACTTCCTTAAAACCCAGGTTTTATCAGCTGGGATGCTTGCATTCTTTCCAGGTGTAGCAAGGCATTTGGATGGTATGAAGTATGATATGGGGGGCCTTGCGTCTGTCATAAGGGAAGCAATGCTTTTGTAGTTCTACTGCTCAAAAAAACCCCTGTGAACAAGGGAACTGACTCCTTTATTATCCACACAAGTGCACCCTTTCAAAGCATCACTGGGGACGCAACAAGTAACATCCATTAACATCCGACAGCAGCAAGGCTCAAGAAATCAAAGACTTGGAAATCTGCCTTGCCAGAGTGGTGCAGAAAAAGTTCCTATAAAAATAGTCAAGAAAAGTTTTAAAAATCTTCTCCATCATGAATATCTTGCATTGCTTTTTCTATCTGTGCATTGCTACATTTCCTAAGTTAAGAAAAGTAAAGTTCTTCTAAGCCAACATCCCCAAGGCACATAAAGACCTATGGGGCATGTTGTTGAGGTGGCAAATTCACTCCACACATTAGAGAAACTTTTAAAATTTTAAACTAGTACTTGCATTATTCCACTATATAAGCAAAAGCAGCACCTCACACTTTTCTCAGTAACAATTTAACAGGCACGAACCTAAATTTTCATTTGACGGAAAAGAGAAACAAAACCAAAAACATGTAGAGTTCTTTTTGGTAGAGAAAGAATTTTTTGAGGCCGCACAGGAGGGATTTTTTCTCTCTCCTTGTTGTTGTTAACTTGATTTATTTTTACATATCCTTAGAAGCTGCAGTCAAACTTCACACAAAAAGTATTTCCAAAAAAAGACGTTCATGCTTCTGGATAGAAAACAAGTAAAACTCAGATTCAAATTCCTCCTTTACTTCCGTGACCTGGGGCAGCTCCTGCTGCCTTTAAAGTATGCAGTACTTCTCCTGTCCCTGGTGATTGTTATTAATACAGTTTAGGGAAAGTGGTGATAAAGATCAATTCCTTACCCAGAAAAGAAACATTAACTGCTTCTTTCATGTCTTCCATAGCGAGGGAGCAGCTACAGTTTCAAATGATCCCCAGATGTTTAATACTTCTGGTGCTCAAAAGCAGGGTAGGTTTTCTCCAGAGCCAGGGTGGGTATTTCTGGTTATCCCACAGACTCCAACCCCTTGTCCTCAGAAGAAAATGTAAAGGCCAAAGAAAAAGCCTGTGTGGTGTAGAAGTCCCCAAGGAAAAATAAACCAAGGCTAGTCTCTTACCATTGGCCAACTTAAGCTATACCTCTGCATACTGAACAAAATATTCAAGGAATTCCTGCAGAGATGGGCATATGAACACTACAAGTTTTTCACTTAGTTACAGAAAGATTTAACGATTCCAGTAAAAGAATAACTTCTAAGGTGTCTCAGAAAAACTATTCTATTTTTCTGGTTCTTTAGAGCAGTGTTTTCCTCTTTCTTTATTCTTTCCCAGAGCTTGGACACAGCATAGTCCACCTACGTTTGCTTACTAACAGAAAAATAGGAAAAAAAAAGATCTCCTCCTTAGCTACTTCAAGAACAATTTTCATTCTACTTCTCTTCCCTTTGCACTTTGTTCTAATCATTCCCTGGTGATACGAAGACTTACCTTTACTAATGCTTAGTCCCACTGGAGGCAATTAATGCTGATAAAATCAGGTACTTTCCAAGCGCTTTAAACAGATTATTACCTGGTTATGATAGCAACAGAATTGTTGGGCTCTTCAGAGAATAAAGACAGCAGAGAAACATGCTATATAGGACATTAAAATACTTCACCTTCTGGGTCTGCACTGTTCCTTTCCCTCTCATCTTCAGAGGAGCACTGCCCAAAAGACTTAGTGCTGCATGAACAGCAGAGACAGAGACAAAATGTCCCAAATCATGGTAGGACTCAAGTCCAATCTCTTACACCTGCCACGGTGTAGTGACAAACAAAAGCCCCTGATCCTGATTTCAGAGCAGTTACTCTGACTGATCACTCAGATAACTGAGCTGGGCTCCTCTTTTCAATGAATCTTTAAAGATGCCGGTTTGACTTCATTAGATCAGACCATTTGGAAATTAAACATTTATGTGTATTGTTACACTATTCCTTTCATGTCAAATAGGCAGGATTAGATTGCACTGGTCACGTGCAATGGTCACAATTAACCAAGTTGTTCAATCTCTGTAGGATCAGAACCAAAACACTAGCTGGAAGGTATTTTTGAACAGAGGATGACATTATTTGACCACATTATCTTTGCTGCTACAGAGAAGGTGGTAGGATGGCCTTGCGCACAGTGGGAGCAGGGAGGTTTGAGTTAGGCCATATTAACACAGTTTAGTTCCCCCAGTCAGAACCCTGGCTCAACATAAAGCTACTCTCTATTCTACTGCAAAAATATTACCCAGGAAATAATGCATTTATGAGCAGAACAGTACCTAGTTCACACTTTCATCTGTTAGCATATAAATATTAGGAATGTTGAGTTAATAATCTGTTAATCCTTGCCTACTATTACTCACAGGTTTGTTCAAACTGAACTGTAAATTCACTTATTCAGTAACTCCCAACTACATACAATCTTACTTTTCTCAAAATCCTGTTACTTACTGATATATTTCACTCAGCTTGTCAAAAACAGGTGGAAATACAAACACCACAGAGGTCTTCCAGTGTAAAGAGGCCTATCTTCCTGCTGAGAAACCTGAAAGAAACAATGAAGTGCGTCACTGATTCTCTGTTTATTGGGCAAAGGCACACTTGTAAGTCTTAAGAAGTAAATACAAATTGGAATCTCTCTTCCATAGCCCTGAAATGGAATTGTGAGAGAGACACTAGAACTATGCTGACAATCTGGCATCATAGTTTACTGAGAGAAAATGGGAGAACAGCTGGAAAGTAATTTCATTAATAATTTCCACCCTGTTCCTCCCTCTTGCATTTCACTTCATTTCAGGCTTTCCTTCCCCATTTCCAAATCTTTCACATTTTTGTTTTAGCACTTGAAGAAGTCTTTCATTTACAGATTTCCCCTTCTTTCCCCCCTTTTTTTGCCTGTTTCATTTCCCTCCCACTTTACCTCAGGGGAAATCACTGTTCACAATTAGATAGATGGCTACAGAGGAGAAACACAGAGAAATACATATAATAATTACAAAAATAATTTTTTTAACTTTAAGAATTGCAGAACTTTCTTCATTTGAAAATCAATTTCATTGATAGGGATCCTATTTCAAAAAGAAATTACCTTGTTAATTAATAAAATTTTGCTCCAAAATACCAATCAATCACCTCAACTATAAATAAACATGAGACCACTTGGCTACCTGTCACCAGCTTCCCAAAAAGCATCCTTCTGTTTGCTAAAGTAGTCACTACGCTTAGATAATATTAACCTGCAGAGACTGTGGAGCTTTTTAAATATTCTTTCATGTCCAAAGTTATTAATGTGCCCTTTTTGGGTGTTATTTTTGTATAGATTAGCTTGTGTTTCCCATCCGAATTCTCAATGAGGCTGCAGCTGCAGTGTGACTTCAAACCTTTCTTTTTTCCTCTCTTTTTTTTTTTAAATTTTTATTACTTAGCAGAGATTTTAAGATAGGAAATAACGGGAAGCTTATTGGGGTTGAAGACAATCCCTAGTGGTACACACTTGAGCTGGGGTGTAGCTGTTAATATGTCTGGAACCTAATTCCCACAAGTGAGAGTCAGCCAGAGATCCCACTTACTCCAGGCAAAATAATGGTGAGGGTAAATGTCCTGGGATCTGTAACATCACCTGTGATGCTGCATCTCACCAAACTAGACCTAATTTAACAACTTTCTTAAAATGTACAGACTTCTAAAATAGAAATTAGGAAAAGCTGGAACAGAAAAATGTGGTGAAGATGGGCAAGAGGATTGTGAAATAAAATAAACAGGCTTTAACAGAAAGCAGAAAGCTCAGGTTGTCCTTACATGATTCAAGCTACATTTACAAGTGACCACACTTTCTTATCATAAATATATATATATAAATAATAAATATTATAAATAAAGATCTCCACTGACCACATTCTACATGAAATTTGAGAACAGTCAGTTATTTATGATAGAAATGAGTACAAGAAGTGCTTTGCAGAAGCTCACAGAAACCACTGTAACACTTTTGGCTCTCTAGACGCCCTGAAATAGAACCTGAACACTTCAGAACTAGTTAACCCAGCTCAAGAGTCTTTGAAATTGGCTTTTGTTTGTCACCCTTAGGCTCTCATGACTCCTCCCCCTTTTCTGCACTCTCTATTATTATTCATGATCTGTCAGCAGCCAAGGAATTCCTCTGAGCTTCAGTGATGAAGTGCTTCATTTGGACTAATTGTTTCATTTACTTTAAAATAACAAAGAAACACGTCAAAGCACATTTACTCTTTTGGGGCCGCTTTTGGATATCTGTTGCGAGTTTTTAAGGTTTTTGGAGCTGAAAACTGAAGATTTAACTTCCAAAAATACTTTTAAGTCAAAGCACCAACCACTGTAGATATTAAAGACACATGGTGAAGAGAGCATCACAGTTCTTGCATTTCTGCTGCTGCACGTTTCACCTGAATGTCACCAATTTTCCCAGAGTGCCTTGGCACATCTCAGATATGACACCACAGAATTCAGGCTCTTCAATCTCTGCTCCCTAAACAAACAATTTTGTTTCCAATCCCAAACTCCTGCCCCATTTCTGCCGTCCTGATGTCCTCCTGTACCAGCTTATCCTGTTTCTGCTCTCTCCCTCTGCTTCATTCCCAGCTGACCTGTGTGTCACCCTGGTCAATCATCTCTAACTCATCTGCTGGAAAACATTAAACTCTATGTTCACCTCATTCATCATGGGTTGTAAAGATGTGCTTCAGGTTGAGGATACTCTGTTTGTCCAAAAATATATTTGAAAACCATTATTTTACAGTGTGTTTTTCCTTGGGCTGTTCCTGGACTGGTATCCATTTACACTGCTCTCCAGTCTCCCATCCCAGTGCCTGTGTGCCTCACAAATTAAAACTTTAGTACCAACAGAATGTAATGGACCTTTTAATTATGAGCTTTTATTGCATTATTTCCTTACTGTATCAGTACTCAGAAGAATGTGAAACTGCCTTTCACAAGCCACTCTGGCTGTATAAAAGACCTGAGCTCCAGCTCGTACTGTAAAGCTCAAAGAGGATTTTGACACTGTAAGATAAACAGGATGGAACTGTCCAGGCTCTCTCCAGCAACCACAGGAAGATCTTGGATAATTTGCCAACAGCAGGTGAAGCGAGTCCTGCATAAGAGCAGCCCTTCCTCACTTCTCATGAGATCAGCTGACATCTGGATACAAACTCCCAGTCTACTTCAAATATAGAGATGCACAGAAAGCTAACAGTTACATTGAAATGCTAATCTGATTTCAAGTTAAAAAAACGAATTAATGCAATGCTAATGTATCATTTTCTTTAAGACCTGTTCATGTTTCAAAAGGGATGCATGTATTAATTCTCAACTATAATATCACATCACTCCATCTGTCCACCCTTCTACTATTCCATGTTCCTACAGGCAAGGAAATACTCAGCTTTCCACTTTCAGTTCTCTAGCTTTATGATTTCCCCCAGTTTCCTATGCTCAGGTTTACTCAAGGCAGCTCCCTCAGATCAGCCACCTTTTTCCAACAGAAAACCAAGAAAGAGCCTGAGGCTTTCCTAGTAAAACATGCATATCCCCACCTCAAAACCTTGCAGAGCATGGGTTTTTTGATTTTATTCTTCATTCATGTCACTCTAAGAGTTTCAAGGAAATAGTTCTTGATACTCTGGTACATTACAACTTTTGAGCAATTTTTGCTCCAAGTCAGCATGCTTTGTTTCTTTGCCAGTTCCAGACTCTATTCCCACCTCTTTAGTTTCTGTCTTTCTAGGCAAAGAAGCAGTTTGTCAGTAGTTTTGTTTTTCTTCCTTTTTTTGCCTTTTGCACAGCCTAACTCTTCACACGGTATTTGCAATGCTTTGATCATTCCCTCCCCTCGTTATTTTGTTCCTCCACTGGGAAGGATACATTAACGCCAGAAACTTTCCACTCTAGGTAAGAGGGCAACTTTCTCCTTGGAGACACTATCTGTCCTGTTCAGTTTTACATTTTGGCTTGTTATTGATATTGACAACGAACACTTGGCTACTTATGGAAACTGGGGACATAATTCTCACCATAAAACATTCACTGCAGTAAACTCAGCCCAGCAAACAAATTGATGTATACAAGGGGAACAATATAAAAGCTATCAGCAGGGCACAGGCTCATTTTATGCAGATGTACAGTTTGCATATTATGGGACTCAACAGCACTCAAGTTTCCAATAACTCCTTTTTTTTTGCTTGACCAATTTTGTTCATTACTTACAGGTCCCCGCAGAATTCAGAGCTGTTATTACCAACATATACATTGCAGAAGGAGCACAGCCTGACATGCATAGCTGCTTAATAAGGTTTTCATCAGCTGCTTTTACTGACATTTTTCATTTCTCTCATGCCCTGCTTTTAATGCCCCAGTCTTCATTTGATACCATAAAACAAAAGGAGTGGAGTATTGCCACAGAAAGTGTTTGTGGCTGAATATAAAAAGAATCACACAATGCACATGAAGCATGAAGGCTCCATAGGCAATTTCCCTTCCTGTTTGCATATGCAATCTACACCGGCAAAGTTATCCCCTTTTCCCATTCAGATTAACCCCGTTAAAAAAAAAAACAAACATTCTCAAAGCTTAGATTCATAATTGAAAATAATCCATAGTGAGTTTTAAGTGCAACATTCAAAAGCAAGCCTGCATATCCGTGCAAGGAATTCTGTGCCATTTTCCAGGGACTGCACTTGTGAAACTGCACGCCACTGCTTGATGTTCAGAACTCCAACACAAGACGAAGCACAGTGTCCTTTTATCACTGAGGAGTCACTGTGAAGGTCTACGTTTTGATTATTTGAGGTAACAGAGTTGGCAAAAATAAAAAGCAGTTCTCTATCCTACCAAGATGGCAATAAAGTGAGTGCCTGAGAGTTGTCAATCCAGGTCCATTAGGACCTGAGGCAGGTTTAGCCTGGCTCTAGGACACAGCTCTGACTCACACCAAAGAGCATATTTAGGTGGGACTACACTTACCGAAGTGTGGTCTGTACCTAAAATCAAATTCTTTATCACAGTCCAAACATTGACAGAAAAGTAAAAACCTGCTAATTTTTTCTACTCCTGTGTCAGGAGTAGTGGTGTGTGTATACCCTAGCACATACTTCTCTGTGTGTTTTCTACTTTGCTGTGGGTTGTAACTCTTCAACATGAGATGCTTCGTGATACGAAGAGGAGAAAGACAGCAAAGCCTCACACTCTGTGGTCAAAGGAGGTGAGCAGAAAGCTTTCCTACTAGACGCAAGCCTGCTGCAAGTCCACTTCTATTCACCTCAGTGGATTTCCATCAATGCCCATTCTCACTAAACCTCTCCTCTCGTTAACTCACAGCTTGGCTTCGTCCCAGCCACGCTCTACCTCCGGCAGTTGTGATAGATGAGGGATTCAAGTTCCCAACCCCTTTACTTGCATTTGGAACAGGCTACAACATTCTGGGCAAATGTGGTTTATTTTCTTGATCCCCATAAATATCAGCAGGCAGCAGGAAACCTGAGCTGCCTTTGCTCAGATCTGATACCCAGCGCTGCTCCCACCACTGCCAGAGGAGGGTTGTGTTGAAGTGCCCTGGACAGCTTTGGAGATGTCAGTGCCAGCACACCTCAAAACCACCTAAAAAGTTGACTGTTGAGACAATAACTCTCACGATATGTCCAACAACAGCACAAAGAAAAGCTGTGAAGGGCAGGGGGGATGCTGGAAGAAAAAAAACCAAGAGGCTAAAAAGTTTGGAGTTGGTGTTCATTATTACAAATATTGCCTAGTTTCCTTGTCAAGATTCATCTGTTCTTAGGGCACGCAGGGTGCTTGGTCTCATACCTATAATGGCAAGGGAACACATCCAGAATTAGTAAGAGAGAGGCTGTGAACTTAAACAGTTCCCAAGTGCTCTGATACCTTGCAACCCGGCAAGGAAACCTGCTGCCTACAGATACACCTCTTGACACCTGGGGGGGTGACGATTCTGACCACGTGCTGCTGCATTCCCACTCACAAAGACAGGACATTGCCCATCCCATCACATTCTCCAAAGTAAAACTCAAGTAATGTGGGACTCTTAAGGAGCATGTTCAAATTACAGCTCTCCATTCCTCCTGGCTCTGGCTGCACTGCACAACATCCACAGGGCAAAGGAGGAGGGGGCAGAAATCCAAACTAAATGCCCTGAAAATTCAGAAGTGCTATTTTTCTTGGAGCACTGGAACACGCCAAAAGATGCATGAAGTTGTCCAACTATAGAATGAGAAAGGTCTGAAAATTTCATTCCATCGCTGGCAAATTCTGACTGGTAATCATATTCTCAAATACCCACTGGACTTTGGGAAGTGACTCTCAGCAGCAGACCATTACATTGGGGCCCTCATTACTGGTGCATAATCAGAAATAAGCGTGGCTAGTAAATTATCCATCTTGCAACAGTCTAACTGGATTGTCACAAACAGCGAGAATTAAAAAAGGCCCAAATTTCTACTCTGCTGTCCATTTACTCAGGCAAGAACCACTCTGAACCTCACTTAGATCCCAGATTTTATCTGCTTATAATGGAGCTCTTCAGGTCCAAGTCTTATTAAAATTAAATGGGTATTTTGAGTGTGTTTTGAGTCACCTCTGATTGCTTTAAGCTTTGGTGGTATTGTCAGACGAAAAAAACACCAACAAACCCAACCTAAAAACAGCCCAGAAGTATGTATTAATTACCTTTTTAAAACCTGCAATTTACAGTGACATTTAACCCATCTTTCCAGAGCTGCAATTTGACAAGTATGTAATTACATCTGACCAGTGATAATCAGGGAGACAAATAAAATAAGGCACATTTAGGGTGACCTTTCTTAATTGAACTTTGCCTGAAATTAATTATCCATTGTCTGTATGTATATTATTTACAATCAAGAAACAATTTATAATAATCTTCTCTGATTACAACATATTTTTCTAAATGAAAAATGATATCATGGGTTGCTCAGTTTCTTCTGTCCCAACTCAATAGGCGTTTTGAAAAATAATATACAAAATTTCAGCCTGAGGGAAAAGAGGATTCAGTATCAGAGGGTACTAGTCTGCTTTATACAAGTTTTAAAAAAAGTTAACTGAATTTGATCTCATGAATGCACAGCCCTTATTTTAGCAATTAATGGAGCCATTCTAAGTCTCTTCATTGATTTCAGTGGAAGACGCCAGCCCTGGGAGCTGCTTGACTAAATGGAATTTGTTAGCTGTGCAGCATTACATATTAATTTATACCACCAGGTCTGACAGTCTACCTGGGAGGCAGAAAGGCTGTAATTTAATATTTTAAGGTATATTATGTTCATTAAATGATATGTGTACATTAAGTGAATGTGGAAGTTAACAGAAGTCAATTTTTCTATAATTGAATACAGCATAAACTAATGAGAACTACAGGAATGTGAGTCACCACGGTGTAACAAAATATCCTCACATCTCCACGTGGCCCTTGGGAATTGTCACCTCATGCTCTGTGTACAGATTCTACCAACAGTGGGCTTTGTTGTCTGAGGTGACTCACCTGGAATTAGTCAATGCTTCTCAGTGGAGCCAAGGAATGTTAATATTCTAAAGAGCTCAGTGATACAATAAATCCTCACACTGCATTTACAATATTGCCATAATCTTTGATTTTAGTATTTGTCATGTTTTTCCACTTCATGTGTAGGGAAGTGACAGAGAGGTTACAGTTGTACCCCAGAACTGTGGATTAAGACCTCTTTTTCCTCCTCTAATCCCAAAACTAAAATGACTTTGTTTTCTGTATTGATCCACTGATACCGCAAGATAAATAGATATGTATCTTTGCAATTATATTCTATAATATGCAAGCTGGCACACCACATTGCTATTCCTATTGGATCTTAAACACCTGATTTGTTCCTGACGTGTTTATTCTGTACATTCCTTAGAACAGATGATTTGTAATGGCAGCTGAAGGCAGCAAATTCTGTTAAAATTTGCATGCATTAAATTTACCCAAAAAACACTGGAAAAGATGCCTGGGCCTAAAAGCTACTGAAACCCAAAGGCATATTTTGATTCCAGTTGCTTTGGATCAGCCCACGAGTGCAAACTGCCTTTTGCATTTGTAAATAAGCATTTTAGAATATTAAGTCATAAAATACTCCTACTTTCTTGTTCATTAGAGTACCACCTGCCTTACGTTATTCCCTTTCCAAATTATATATATATACATATACACGCAGAGACCTTTTTCCAGAAGAGGGACTTAATATACTGAGACATCACAGCTTTCCTAGTATCCTTCATACTCTTCCCTATTTTTCTATTGCCTCCACTTCTGTCCATTTTTGAGAGACCGTCCAACCCAACTGCACCTCTTGCTAACAACAGGTATTTAGAAATGCACTTTAATGACTCTGAAATTCCTGACTCCTCTCACCTCTGAGTGAGATTCAGAGTTTCCAAAGGCAGACCCATGTTCTCACATCAGAAACAGAGATTACTCCCTGAAAATACTCAGGCTTTGTGCATCAAACACGAACATTTAGCAGTCCCTTGGGAATTGTTCTCTACCTTACAAGTATGAAACGGGTTTTTCTACAATGCCGGTGGGAACTAGCATTTTTAACACCTGTGTGCTCCAGCGGTCCTGGAGAAGAAAATGTTCAGTTATTAGGAATAAGCAATTTTTCTAAGCAGTGAGAATTTTCAGAACTTTTTCTCCTCAAAATAAAACCCAAATAACAGAAACAAGAGTCAGTAAAACACCTCAACTTGTGCCTAAACATTACAGAATTATTACCTTTTTCCCTCGTTGGGTTTTTTTTAAATTCAAAAAGACTTGTGTAGAGTACAATCTATTATTTTCAGTCTGGAGTAGAATAAGAAGTTACTACTCTCTATCCAATTAAGGCTGCCTCTGTGGGACGTGTCAGGGTTTCCGTGCTGGCTGTCGTGGAGGGCAGTGATGCTGATGGAATGTGAGCACAGGTCACATTTGCCTTCCCAAACCTCATCCCGAGTGGAAACAAAAACCAGCTGTGACCAGCAGAAGCCTGATTAATTGAGAGTGGCATCCTGAGCCTGGTGCTGGTGACCCAATGACTTGGAATTGCCCCGGAGGTTTGAAGTCTCGTGTCCTTCCCAGGGTAGCAGTCACAGATACAACAGAGCTGCCTGGTTCGATTCCATTAGCCCACTACTGTTTACAAATGTGGGGATCACACAGGGCCTGCCCACGGCTTGGCACAGACAGACACGATCGGCCCTGGCACTGGAGGCTGCTGACAGACTGCCAGCCCCTGGTGCAGATGGTGGCAGCACAAGAGCGCTAATTACCGATGACATTAATGATGAGCTAACCTGTCTCTCTTCAGCTCATAAACAGACGGAATGTGTTTCCTATTAATTTTTTTTCCCCCACAGATAACAAATTGTTTAGCTTTAATGGTAGAGAGCAACAAAACCAAATTATCTGTTCTTTGGAGAAATTTGTTTTCTGCTAATTACTCTAAACAATCAATAAAAGAATTACAACTGGCATCACCCACTGAGAAGAGAAGCAGGGAAGTCAAAGTCAATTAGCTTCCCGTAGGATGATGCACTCACACGGAAAGAGTCATTACAACAGGGTGTAGAAGTCAAACTGCAAAGTGTGCAGCTCCAGGAACAAAGCCGACTTGGATGGAAAGTCTAACAGAGGGCTTTCACATACCTGCCAATTCTTCATATAGCACTGTATTTCCCAGTTTTCCCTTAAATGCTTCCAAAAACCGGTGGAAGACAGATCCTAGGATCCTTGGATCTTAGAAGCACACTAAACCTTCGGAGGTCGTGAGTGAGAAACATCTCATCTACAGAACAAAAAAGAAAAACCAATTCAGTTTTGTGTCATTTGTGCAATTATGATAAATTTGGAAAAGCTGAGGACTCCATGGTGGCTACTGAGATATTTACCCAAGTGGGCAAAAGAGCTGACATAGCTGACTTTCCAGCCTTTTCTTCACTGTTCTCAATGAATTTCCCCCACCAGGGGTTTCTGATACAACAATATGCACAAACACATAATATAGATATGCACACACACACACACAAAAATACAAATTGACTGTTCAAGTTGAATATTTTAATTAACAGCAATTGGATCAAGTCAGTAGCCATTTAAGAAAGACAAGTCACCTCATCTAGAGGTATTTGAAAGACATGCAGAAGTGGCACTGAGGGACCTGGTTTAGTGGTAGACCTGACAGTGTTTGGTTTACAGGTGGACTTGATGATGTTAAGGGTCTTTGCCAACTTAAACAATTCTGTAACTCCATGAGCATCCATATCAGAAAAAAATCAAGCACATAAAATAGACCTATCCCACTGGAATAACTTCTCACTGCTCTTTTATCTGATTTCCCTCAAGTGCATGGAGCTTTAGATTTACTTTTATTGTTTTCAACATTATTCATGGATTGTTATTTCTAGCGCATTCAATTAAGAAATTAACATTCTAACACACTTTGTGTTGATCATAACTCGCTCTGTGTGTTGGAAAAGTCCCCTTTATTTCACATCAATTCCTTGCACCCCACAGTGAAAAAAGCTTAGTATTACATATGTTGCCCCTGAAAACTGAAATCATAGAGGTCTACCTGAACCCCTGACCGATTTAGCTTCTCTGCTGGGCTGAGTTCCTGACTCCTCTAGTAAGGGCTGGCCGTGACACGAGCTGCTTGAGTGACAGTGCTTCCCTGCCCCAGACCTTTCCATCGGGACACTTTCCGGGGGGGGGTTTATTTTTCTACAGCAAGGTCTCTGATTTTATACTGGGTAAAAACTGCTGGCCACCCAAGGTCTGAATACACTGAGCAGTGGTTTCAGTGGTGATGCAATGCTGTATTTGAAAACATATGTAGAAAACTTAATGTAGTTGCACAAAAAGGAGTCCACTGACTTATTTCATGCCAGTACACTTGCAAAGGTATCCAAAACTTCTGTTACAGGCCACCTACTTTTCTATGAGTTATCAGAAACAACACAGGCAGTCTATTTAGGGGAGAATAACAATGACTGGCTGTTCTGGGCTGGGAAAGGTTTCCATCCGTCCTCACAGCTCTCTGTATGCAGAGCTTGTAAATAACAACAGGCACAAGCCCTACAGCCACTAATTTAGCACCACATTGTGACTCCCTCTGTTTCTTTCCATTTGCCTCAAGCAAAGTCAAGTTCGAGTGACCTTTTTTGGCCAATATATACCAAACTGGCTTGTGTGACCTCGGTGCTGTTTTGTACAAAGCATTAAGTAAGTATCTTGCACAGAGCAAATAGTACAGTCTGATGATGAAATTCCTGTGACTAGGCTTATGTTGGTTTGTCTACACACTGATGAATAATTGAGTTTTGTTGAAAGGGAAAACAAACATTTTGTTTCGTTTTGTTGCAAGACATTACTAATCCAGAGGCTATTCTGCTGCAAAAGCAGAAAAGGGAAAAGGAATGAAAAAATTATATTTAAGAGTTCTCAGTTTTTCTTCTTCACCAAGATTCTGGTGAAATGAAGACAACATCCTTCCATAGCCATATGGATAAAAACAGTGCGGCCACCTGTATAACATGCTCTATTTTCCTCTGCAAAAGAGAGCACTTTGTGTTTAGAACAGAAACTTGATACAGGAGGAAACATTTCTCTCATAAAGACTCTTGTTTACAAAGCCACTGACAAAATTTTCAAGACTACTCTGGATGCCTTGCTTACTTTTCCAGCAGAGATGTTTTCTTCCTGTGCTAACACAAGACAGATTTCCTCTGAATGCCAGCTGAGTGCTAACATTTGCTCTTTACAACATATCCCTCTACAGACGAGACCAAATTCTGCTTTCCTGCTCATTTTGGCAACTGCTGTATAAGTAATAGTTGCACCATGCCATTCTGGATGACAAGGTTCACTTATAATCTGTAGCATATATTTAATTTCCTTCATTGCTGGAATCCTCACATTTAATCTACGCATACCCAGGGTGGATATCTCACAAAGCCTAAGTCAGCCCTCACCGTGCACCTTCAGTTCTTCCCTCACACACAAGAAGTGTTTACAAAAATGTAAGACAACCTTTTATCGTACTTTTGGGGGTCACCTGAAATGCAAAGTGCAAAATTGAATTCCTACCCCCAGCAAACCAGTTAATTCCTCTTCTTGCACTCTGCTGCACTTCCCTGTGCACACAATGTGGTAATTGCTTTTGCTTGACTTGTTCCAACAGCCATTTTCCTGATGTGACAGCCAGGGCACTAATATATTTATGCCCTTTGTAATCGGCCAGCGCTGCTTGTAATTAGGTGCAAAGTTAATTAAGTGCAATACATCTAATAACTGCCTGCCAGGAACTGTAAAGTTTGATTTAGCACATGAACTGTCAAGGTGTCAGAATGGTGTGTTAAAAAATAAGTTGCTAACATAAAAACAATCCTGCCACAAGCCAGGGAAAAGCACCGTGATGGGGAATGAGCTGAAGAAAGGGAAAACTGAGCCAATACTTGCTATTTCCAACACTGGGAATGACCCACCTGCATGTTGGGAAGTTGTATCTTGCTTAATTGAACAACAAGTTAAGGTATTCTTTTATTTATTAGCCAGTGTCTTCTCCTATAGACAACCCTTCTCTTCAAAAGGTATACAGATGGTATAGAATTTTTTTAAGCCTGCAAATGTCAGTAACAGAAAATATTTAATTTTTTTTTTAATTAATAACCTTTTAAAATGTATAACCCTTTTAAAATAAAAAGGGTTATAAAAAGAATCAGAGAGTTACATTTCATGTTTAGGGACCTGGTTTTGTTTGTTTCTTTCATTACACAAATTACAGCTTTTCTTCTACTGAACCTGAGAGAATATTCCATATTCTTCTTCCTTAAATTCAACTTTGATTGGCTCAAATGTTCCCTTCATCTCCACCCCTGTATGGTATGAACTGCAAAATGGCCTTTTCCTCATGCCAGGCAGTCAGGGCAGGTGAAGAAAAAAAGCACAGCTGGTCAGCAGGGGGAAAAAAAAAAGCAACCAAACAACCAGCAAATGACCCAAATTCTACACCCAGAATAATGCAGGACATCAGATTTGGAGTTCCAGGGAGCACAGCTGATGAGCTGCACATGCACCACAGCAGCACAAGATACATGCACAGCTCAGTAACACTTTGATTATTAACACACTCAGGTGTATGAAGCTCAGAAAATTACACCTGTAATATATCAAGAGGGGAAGCATGGGCAAGGCTCTGAAGCTTTTTTAGGCCAGCAGATGCTGGAAATTGTCCACATATAGGATAGCTCACAGACCTTCAGGAGTAACCTAAGTACAAGGGCAACACTGCTGCCTCCAAAGAGATCACCAGCAAAGCTTTCCTCTCAAAATACTTCACCAAAATCCCTGTCAGATTATCCAGTCTTTGTGGTTCATCATTAGGAACTGATATTTGATCCGGGAAGTTATGCTCCAGATTGACATGAAATGAATAATGCTTGTTGTGTGGTGCCCAACGACAAAGGTAAATGCTAATAGCTCTGAAAGCCTAATGATTGCCAAAGTGCTCTTCCCAGCTTTGATTAGCGCTTGTGTTGTGCAATTATGCTTTTCTATAATTACTGTGAATTACCATCATGATATTATTATTCTCATATCTTCTATTCCTCTGAAATTCTCAAAATTTCCTGCAGCTAAAAATGGATTTCATTTGCATTATCGCAAGCTTTGATTGTTTAATGAAAAATAATTCCATGCAGACTCTCGTGTTAAATTGTCCATTTAAAATTTTCCTGTTATCTAAATTACGTTGAAGTGTCCCTTCTTTCATTTATCATTTGCCTCTATTATCACAGTCACTGCCCTCCCTTCATGCTGGATTTCAGAGAGAAGGAAAAAATGAAAGACCTTTTTTCCCATATCCTCATCTTTTGCCTGGAAGTCTTTTCCTTGAAATTCCTTATTTGGAAAGCTTAAAAGTGGCAGGACTTTTCAGGAAAATGTGGTAGCTACTTCAAAATTTAGTGGGAGTCAATTAACTTTTTCTTGGTTTATATTGAAAGTTTTCATTTCTGTTGCACCAAAATGAAAAAAAAAATCTTGTGACATTTGCAAAGTTTTGACAGTCTTAAGGTCTGACTTTTATGTTTTTCAGTCTAGGTGAAGTTCACCATCACTTTGCTGCCTCTAAATTAAAAGCATCCATTGCAGCAATTCTACTAAAAGAGCACTTCAGTTATTTTTTAGAATAGATTTTTTTTTTAGCTATTTTGTGATGTATTCAAAAATGCTGGACTAGAAGATGGTCTAGATACCCAAATTTATATTACGTATTTTACTACATACACAAATAATATTATTTTCTTATTTCTGCCTCCCTTATTTCTTTCCAACCTTTTTCAACCACTTCCATTTTCACCTCATATATGCAGCTGATTTTTCTCTCACACAGACACAATTCTCCCATGCAAAGTGTTAATATAACACGTGTGGTCACAATTTCACACTTGTTATATTCAAATAGCTTCAAAGTTAGTCAGAGTAAGTTTGACCATGTCCATATGTACACTTAAGGAGATGAAAGCCTGGATCAGATGAGGGAAAACAACCTTTTTTTAAAAAAATAAATCTTATAAAGAGGTTATTTATCCCTTAATGATTTTTTTTTCTCCATTTTCCCCATGGATAGTAACAAATGGAAATACTTCATCTATAACTTCATCGTGATGCAGGGAAAATTGAGCCCACATTGAACATCTGTAGGTTGTGTCTTTCAAAGCAGATTCCATAACTTAAGCTAAAGAATGCTGGGTTTCCGAGCATCCCAACCTGCTTCCTATCAGCTTCACTTGCAGCCACACTGCAGTAAGAAGGGCTGTTGTATTTAGGTACCCAGAACAAGGCTCCATAAACAAACAAGATGAAACAAGTCATGCATCAGGCACTGCCCTGGCCACTGAGCCAGCTCTGTCCAACTGGAACCAGTATAAATGTAAATTATTAGAGAAGCCCCCACCCATACTCCATGGAAACTTCCACTCTACCACCCACATGCTCAGTGTGCAGCCTCACCCCTCAGATGGGAGGTCAGCACAGATTCTGCTGGTTTCAAAATTGTTCTTTTATATTACAGATCAGCTCCAAGGGCCAAGGAGAGGAGCTAATCCTACACACATGTGCCTCTGGAGAGATGGCAACTGTCCCTGGCTAAGGAATTAACACCCCTTTTAAAGTTATCCTCTTTATTCTGAGCTTCCAACAAACAAATCAAATCCAGCATTTAGCAACTGCATGTTTCACATCACCCAAAGCCCTCTCAGATCTTGAAGCTGTGCGCACTGTCTGCTGGAATGGCCTCAGGCACTCTGTGACAACTGAATTGTAAGCAGTCACACCCTCTCTCCCATCCCACTGCACTGAGTTACCTCCACTGTCTGCAGAGGGGCCTCCCCATGCTTCCATGCAGGCAGCAGTGTGCTGGACAACAGCGGGAACGCATTAGTAAATATTTCTTTTATCTTCACTTACAATAGCCACAACTTTAACCAGCCCTCAAATATTTTCCATTAGAGTCTTGCAGCCACAGAGGTTCCAAGCCTTGGAGACATAAGGGGGTTTAGGTGATTACGGCTCTTCAGTCATTTTTATCCCGGCCCAACCCTATTTATGCTCCAAACCTTGAAGAAAATCCCCAGTCACAGGCCACAGTACAGGATGGAATGTGCACAGTCATCTGGGTTGCTCTTGCCCTGCTAGGCCTCACATATTACAGGTTTGGCTGTCGACCTCTCACTACAGATTAAATTCTGCTTGAGGATGTCAGAACTATTTCAGGTCCTGATGGTTCACTGTGATTGGAGAGACTGCAGCCAGAGAGCTGGGTGGTCCCTTCCAGGCACAGGCTCTCCTGGGAAGTGCCTGTGCTAACCCATCTCTGAACTCGGTGGGCTTGAGTAACCATAATTCCCTCACTACTGCACCTCACACTGCAGCATGGAGGGATCCCCTTCCTGCCTACACTGGACTGTCACTGACTCCAGATGCTGCCAGCAAATGAATAAATACTTGTCTGATTTTTTAAATTATCTTCGTATTACTTTGTGCAATGCTTGCAACGTATGCAGGGGGCATTGTTCTCCACTCCCTCTGAATGGTCTGCAGAGCAGGAAAGACCAGCCTGAATGCAGAGATGTGAAGAAATCACACAGAGCGCTGGATCCAGATCCCTTAAGACAGGTTCATATCCATTAGCACATGGGTTTTCTGTTTATAAATTCTTATAAATCTACCTGGCTATCGCTAATGCAGTGGCTCTTAACTGCTTTGTGGGGAACTCAAGGGGATTTGGGAGAGGGAGTTCTAGTCCAGGATCCGCCGCTTAGTACATAAACAGTCCCGGATTAATCACTTTCCTCCCCATGTTACTATTTCTGATGGCAAAGCACAGAATTACTTAAGGGCAGAAAGCTGTACATAAAATGTCCTTATTATCATTAAAGGATAGCCTAGTTGTCAAACTCCATTAAGCCACAGGAAGGTTAAAAAAACGTGTTGTTGTAATCAGTTAAAACCACGACTTGTTTTCACAAAGCAGGTTCTACGTATGACCAACTAAGTCATCTTATGGAACAGTGGCCAAACTTTGGAAATGTGAACTTTTCCTAGGCAGCTACATAATGCCTAGAGGAATGCAGGAATTGTTTTAGTATGTTAGAGTCTAACCAGAAAGATACCAAAAAAATTCAGTAGCTGTACACACCTTCCAAGTCCTTACTTGAACACCCAGGGACTGTGTGCAGGAATGCACACAGCTTCCATTCTCTGGATCAAAGAGCTGGGAAGCCAGGAAGAAGCTCCTGACTGGCTGTTTGAATAATCCTTTCAGCAGGAGTTAGAAACATGTTGCCTACAGTTGTGGTTGAAGCTGGACCACACTGAGGTTAGTACATGATAAGAATGGGTCCTGCAGAGCAAACATCACTGGCCTTGTGGCTGCTACACTGAGGGAACAGCGGGCAGCAGAGGCACAAACAGGACTGAGGGTGCTGTGAGCTTGAAGGTGTTCGCTTGTCCTGCCTTACATTAGCTCAGCCCAAATGCTGGAAAGCAGAAGTCTGGGGCCTTACACACGAACCAAAGTTATACAAATAAACAATCAGTAATCACAGGCACGCTGAGGGGATGTTGTTCACCGAGCCAGCACACTGTATGCTCTCCCTCCGAGAAACACCTGGCAAGCAAATGAGTGCTAAAAATGTTTACAGTCCTCCACAAAAGTAGCACTGACCTTCTCGTGTAGAAGAACTCCTAGGTAGTTATTTGATCTTCCCTCAAATGGTTTTCATAGGTAAAAAAGGACCTTTTGCCTTAATGTAGCTATCGAACAACCAATTTGGAACTTGTTTTTGCCAAAGCAAAGGGATGATCACCATCCAGATGCAAGGGCAGCAAGAGAAGCTCACTGAGAACTGTTGTACCTGTACTGCTGCATCCAGACCTGCATCCCAGTTGGATCTTTACACTCTCACACAGAGTGAGCTGGGACGTGTGATGGTTTGTTTAAGAATCAGTTTTATTTCTTATAATTTGTGTTTTCTTCTGTTTCCTGCAGCACTGCTCTCCCACCCAAAATCTGGAGTTATCAAGTAAAGCAGATTCAGCACCAGCTTATTCCTGGAATTGTAACACACCAGCTCTTGGCTTTCTAAGCTCAGCTTCTCTCAAGGGTTTTGAGATGAAACTGAATATCTTGAAATTCACCACAAAAGCTTTCTGATACAAAACCTCTTTCCTGCAGATCCATCTCCACTAAACAGCATTTTTACAGTACTTTGAAATGACATTTTAACACCACTGGCAAACATCGAAAGTGTCTTTCAGAGAGCCAAGGGAGGTTACTTTGACTCTGGCACCACCTACTGAACATGGACGCAAAGTGCCTGGACTACAAGAGCAAGAAAAGATACAGTGCTCAAGGAAATACGCCCTAATTTCTTCTTGCACTGTGAATATTTCTACTTTTTTCATCACCAAGACAGCTTTAACTTACATCCTTGAAAAATGTTTTCTTAGCTTCTCCTTACTGTTGACATTCATCAGAGTGTAATGATATAATGTAATAGGATCTCTCCAGTCGGTAAGATAACCAGCACAAATAAACAAAAAGTTGCTAGCACTGACTTTGCAGGCAATTCCTCAGCACACAGACACTGAGCAGGAGTGATCCATCCCACTGTAACTGCCAGGAATGTTCTTAGCTGAGCAAAACCCAGTAAGATATGAATGCAAAAATAAAACCTCACATGAAGTTTAGAAAACAATTCTCTTATTCTTGCCTTTCTAAGTGTTCTGTTCTCCCTTTCTAGACAGAATACTTTCTCCATGCTTTAACACGGAAATCATAAACAATAAGGGATCATATTTTGTGATTAACATTTTGGGTGAAAATGTTTATAAGTAAAAACAAATGGCAGCTTGTACTTGGTTTTTAAGTTCACTGAGAAGTACTAAAGTCAAGTTTCACAAACTTTTGCCACTGGTGAAAACCAATTATTCAAATAGAGAAGATTTGTACTAAACATACTTTTAGAAAAGTATTGAAAATGGCTTCTAAACATTTTCAAAGTGTAGGAGCTTTGGGGAAAATCGATTATATTTTGCCTTTGCCTGTATGTATATATAAACCTCATTTAAAATGGAAACAGGGTTTAAACTGTAATCAGAATGCATAAGGGTTATAGCAAATTCAGAAGATGAAGACAGAGGTTAGTAAGGCAAAATAATAACAATTGATCAGCTGTACCTGTGAGGAATGAACTGAAGACAATGAACGCTGCCTTAAGCCTGCTGGACATCCGGAGAACAGAGCCATCGTGCTTGCAGGCTCTGCTGATTAATGCCTGGCTTTAGTGAAACCTAAGATTTATTACATTGTGCCTAAAGTGGGTAATTGAATAATCCCTCTAAAAAGCAATCATTTTCCCATGGAGTTCATAAAGTTAATACACTCCAAATCTCCAAAAAGCAGAGAAGAGACAGCTACGCATCTACCTGTGGAAATCATCGGACGCAATTCATCATGCACAGATGTCACTTTAGAGAGGTTTGTTATTACAGTGTTTTATAGGAGAGAACAAATAAATTACTTTTAAATACTGCCTATGTACACCTATCATGGCTGACTGAAGGAACAGTGATTCCCGATCTCCCATCTTTTTATATCACAGTAACTCCGTTGGATCGCTGAATACAATTCTCACCTTCTATGGACTAAAACAAAATTGAAATCCCAATTAGCCTGACACAAAATCTGCTTGTTAGCCTTTCTGTATTGGCAATAGTCCCAGTTTCTGTGACACGGAAGAACAAGTTCCACATGTACTACTTAGGCTCTAGATATCAGTGGGAAGACAGGGAAAAAGAAATAAAATTGATATTGATTGGTGTTGTGTTTGGGGTTTATAGACCATATCCTATAAAAGGCACATTAGGCTCAATCAGCCAAGGAATCAGCACTACATCATCAGTAATCCTTGCACACAGGAGGAAGATGAAATCTTTGCCCATTCTCTACATTCTCTGTGCAAATCCCCACAATGGAGATCCTGTCAGATCACAGGAAAAGCAAGGTGTGTGTCCTCTTCTACCAGCCTGTACTCTCCCAATTTGTCCTACCTAAAATCCTTAGGGCTGGATTTGTAAGTGTGCAAAGCTGTAGGTTACACGAACGACCAGAGATGCGTCACTTAATTTATGCAAAAAAGAAACTGAAACAAAATAAAAATTAAAAGTAGTATTTGGAAAAAACGTGGCAATCAGAAATTCTGCCTCAGATGATTATAATAATAAAGAAATCTGAACTCACAATGTCTTTTAAAACAACACAAAGCAAGCTGCAATATCCTCAAACGTAGTAACAACAAACTTACCTAAATCCTCAAGTTTATGTTCTTAAAAAGTATCCCCTTTAAAACATCAACTGTTACCAACCTCTAGACATTCTTCTCTGGAGAAGGCACTGAACAGACACTGGGTTTTGAGAAGAAGAAAATATCAAGTGCTTAGACTGTCACACTTGAGGACACACTCAATATTCTTAATATTGAACCCTATAACAAAAGTAGGGAACTATTTCAACTGAAAAATTTGAACTCTGAATTAACTGCATTTTCTCTGCAGGCCCTAAGTAATAATACAGTCCAGAGGTGCAAAATTATTAACTCCAACCCATAGCCATTCCAAATTTGGATCCAAGTATCATAACCAATTGTTTGGCTGGAAGCTTCCAAATTCATAAACATCAGTTTAGGACAAATTCAATCCTGGTATCAGTGGATGCAACTTGGCAAAAGCCCATGGAATCACAGAAAAACTGCCAGGCTCTCAGAAGTTGTAAGTGACATATGGCTGCGTGGCACATGCTGTGTGAACCTAGTTAGCACCAAAAGAACAAAGTTTGTGTTTCTCTTGTGAGACATCCACTAATTTGTTTTGAATTATCAGATGCAAAACCATAACAAAATCAAATTCCAGAAAAGAATGCTTTGTAACAACTAAACAAAACCAGAAAAGCACTAAACAGCAAAAAAGCTCAAAGAAAATGTCAAATCACAGGAAGTCAACGTATTTAAGCTGTACTGAGGAGAGACAAATGAAATCCAAGGAGCAGGAACAATGCTCTTCCACCAACTCTACACGCTTAACCCAAAGAGCAGTCGCTCAAATCTCTTCCCAAATGGTCTGTGTAACAACTCCCAGACCTTCTCTGCGTCCCACTGTCTGACAAGTTTCTGGAGCCCCATTTAGACTCATGTCCATGGTGAATGTAAACTAGGGAGTTCTGGAGTCATGTCCATGGCTCCTTACATGGCCATAACAGACCAGAACTTGAACTCCAGGTTCTCCTGATTTCTAATCTCTGGGTTTCACCTGGCCATGACAACAGAATGGCCTTGCTGGGCTGTGCAACTTAGACATCCTAGATTACCCTCAGTGGAATACAGAGCTGAGAAAACCGACTAACAAAAGGATTCTCAGGCTGGACTGCAGTGATACAATACATTTCAGACATTCCTCTTCTCTGAATTCATGCACATGGGACTGCTAATGTAGTACTTCTGACACAGGGGATCTTTTCGGATCGTACACTTCGTGCTGCATCGCTTCACCAGAAACACCCCTGGAAACATTAGAATTCTCTACCCATAGTTTTAGCTTTCACTTTGAACCATCTGGCAATCTCAGACAGGTATGAAGGAAATTACAGGCCCCCAATAAATTTTCAGGACACTCTCTACAACTCAAACTAGATAAAAACCACATTTTAAAAATATGATATAGACACTTAAAATTTGAAAGCAATGTTATCACAACATACGCAGTAAGACAGTGACTGAGGGAGGGCACATTTTTGGTACTGATGTGTACTTGGAAAGAATTATGCTTCCATCCTTCAGTCAGGGTGGTACTACCTTGGGAATTCTGTGCTAAGAAAAAGGCCAGATGGGATGACATATTGGTCCAACAGCTCTTAGGGAGTAAAGAGGTTTGGGTTTGCTCCTATTAGGGTAGATTAATGGGATGAGAATGGCTCTGAGAACCATGGGAATTGTTGGCTGAAGAGAAGTTACTCAATCTTGAAAGCCACCAAGCAGTGTGGGCTGCCAGTGAGCCAGTCCTTAATGTCAGGCATTACACAAGTCACTTCTTTTGTAATTGGTTTAAGAATTTACAGTTCTTACCCATGCTGGCCTGAAACATGATAAACATGAATTTGTGTTTCCATAAGCCTGTCGTATTTCCTGACTTGATGGGAGAATTTGTTTGGGTAAAGTACAATGCCACATCCTTCAGGGCTGGCAGCGAGCTGGGCTTGATAGAATGATCAATATTTGTGATGCCAAATTCGCACTGTCCATTAAGCAACCAAAAAACATCCTTTGGTGTCGAATTTAGGAGTTGTGGTAACACAGCCCCTTCTGTAGTAAGCTCTGTTCCACACAACATGGCAGATACTCACAAAAAAACTGGAGAGGGGAAGTCCATGACCTGTAAGCAAATTACAGTGGGGCCCCATGCGGGTTATACAATAAAAGAGGGTGGAATTTTGGAATGGCTCAAATATTTGGAGGGGTGAGGAGAGGGATTGAAAACTGGGAGTAACGTGAGATAGCAAATCTTGCCAAAATATTTATGTGTCTCTGACCTAGGCAGGTTAGATCTTCAGATGAGAATCTGTTTGCAACCAGGGGCAGCTAATAAAAAGTCAAATTTACGGCTTTCTCATCGTAAACGCTGCCCCAGATGTTCAACCACAAAGCACACAGGTTCACCACCTAACCAAATGCGAGGAAGAAGATCAATAAAACAACATTAGGGTATCCTTTTACTAGAAAAGGCAGAGTACTTGACTAAAGAGCAGATAGTATATGATATCTCAAGTGACTCCTTAAAACTCTTGCAATAAAATTATTGAGGATGTTAAAATGAGAATTGCAATATGAATACCAAAGACTACATTTTTTTACTCTTCTTCTTTACAAGGGGAGAAACAGAGCAGGTCTTGAAACAGGTCTTGGACAGGACTTGTACTGTTCCCAAAAGGTTATGAGAAGTTCACATAATAAGATAAAACCCCTAAAACACGAAACCTAGAGTCATACTGTCCTTTTATTTGATCAGATTACTTCCACATGGAATCTGATCCACACTCAGCAATAAGCTGTTTGCTGAATTTCTGCCTGAAGAGTGACACTGGAATAGCTGTACCTGTGACTCCAGTGCTATACACAGCACTCATTGCAATCCTTCACCTCACAGCTGATTTTGAGGCAGACATCGCTGCATTATGAATAAATCTGACAAATCACTGTGCACCCTTCATGCTCCACAGCCAAGAGCATCCAGAGCCGTACCTGTTGAAATGCAAGATTTCCCTTGCTGTTTTTTCCCTTGCTGGTTTTCCCTTGCTCAGCCTCAGCCTGAGCTGCAAATGCCTGTCGTCAGTTGCAAATAAGATTGCTGCTATTATTCATAAAGTTTAGGGCTTGATGTAAGATTATGCTAATCCTCATGCTAATACAGCAATAAACTTGCCACCAGTGAAGGGAGATGGGCCCTGCAAACAATGAAAGACTAGACTAGATTTGGGAATGTTTTTGTTGTCCAAACTTCCAATATTTTTTAGTATTTGCCAGCAGAGCTGTCTGTTTTTTTCAGTGCTGAGGCTTAAGAGCCCTTCATTATATTTTACATAAAATTCAGCCTTCCCTGCTACTGCTCATTGGACACATTAGAGGATTTTTGCTATTGAATTTTCAGAGATCATGGATAATACACAGATTAAGCACATCTTGCCCCCAGTATATTTGTGAGGACACCATATGCCTGGATCTCCTAAACTGTTTCAGTGCCTTTAAGCTGACAACCTACTAAGAAAGAAAGATGACTTCTTATTCCATGTGAGAGACTTTAAGAGTATATCTATGGGGGAAACAGCTTTGGAAGGACATAAAAGTTGCAGATTTTGGTTGTGCTTTCCAAAGGAGACAAATAGAAGTACTTGCCATTGGCTGAAAAAGGTAGAAATAAGCAGACTGAAAAGAATTAGAAGAGTTGTCTAAAGTTCCTCAAAGCCAAGTTAGAAAATCAAATGATATAGAAGGTTGATCAAGCTGTGCAGAGAGGAATGGATTAATTATTTACCTAACTTTGATTTCTTGACTCTCGTGAACATAGCACAGTTAGCTGTTCTAATCAGCAATTTGCATCTCTACTTTTCCCCATCCATAGCCATTTAAGCACCTGTACCCCAAAAAAGGGTTGTTACAGTTTCCCACTGAAGTGCTGATGATTTTATTCATTGTATTATTTCTTCACAGAAAATAAAAAAAATCACATCATTCTTTACCAACACTTCCTTTTACCCTATTTCTTCTTCTCCCCCTGTTTCTGCTGGTGCTAGAAGTAGATACACTGCCAAAAGCTAAGTTTTCCCAGGTAAATTTCTGGGTTTTTGGTAGCAGACCCTTGCTTCTGGGGCAAAATAATCTTATAATTATTATCTCTTTTACAAAAAAGAATGGGACAAAGGGGATTTTAAGAGAGCTCAAGCCTACAGAGAAGCTTGTGTTAAGGGTGATAGAGTAGGAACTCCGTAGTCCCCCACGCTGGATTTACTTGTAAAATGGTGTTTTCATTTAGTTACAGTTTCAGGCTCTCATTTAACCACCAGTGCCGTGCCTGACTTCAACAGTCCATGTTTCTGGATCCAAGCTCACTTTTCTTCCTTGAAGAGCACTGTTCTTTATTATGTCACTTGTAACAACTGAGCTGTTAGGCTAATGTAACAAATTTCACTTCCTTTCACATTCCATTTTTGTTGAAATGAAGTAGATGAGAAAAATACAGAAACTTCATCGGGAATAATCTTGTGCAGATGGAGGAAACCCAGATGCATTTAGTGGAGCAGCTCTTTGTCAGTCAAAGGAGTCCAAAGGGCAGATGTGTGTTTGTTAATCACTCAGGAAACCCTTGTGATTAGCAACTCCTAGATCTCCAAAAGGCCAGCCAACTAAAAATGATGCACTGCTCCAGCACTCATAGTACTCCATTTGGGAGAATAGGTGGATTCCTTGGCCAGGACCAAAAAAAAAAAGCAATGTAAATAAGGTTATTATACATAAAAATCAGAGTGCATGCCCTGGAGGACGGGGAGATTTCAGTTCAATAAATCAGCCAGGAAGATCTGGCAAAGTTCATTGTCCAACTGGCTTAGAAATTTAACAAGAAGACTAAGGCAGCCATTTCTTTAAGGGGCTTAAGGAACAGAGGTACAGTCAAGCCAATGTATTAAAACACTATGAAAGGGAAGTGAAAGCCATTAGCAGAGAACTTGAAAGCAATACTCTGTGACCCCCAGAGAGTATTCCCCCTAGCTTTAGCCAGTGTAAGAGTGGAGGAAAAGCAGAGGGTATCCAATAAGAGCTAACATAAATTAAAGCATAAAGTCATGTGGAATATAGAAGGTGTCCCGATTGTACTGAACTTCTGCACGGATGAAAATAAATGTCTCCATTTTTTATCATTCACGTGATACCCAATGTTGCCTTTAATTAACAACCTAATTCTAAAACTTTTTTATTATTAAAATTATTTGTATGACCGAGGGGACTTCAAATTGTTTCCTAAACAAATATGAATATACAGATGCTGCCCCTAAACAGAGACAAATATATAATACTACAACAAGAACAATTAGGATGATCGATTATTTAGGCACATCATCTACAGAAGTTGCTTTCAGTATTTCTGCAGAGCTCATGTCAGAGGCTGAAGCACAGTTTTGAAGTGCCTTTGCTAACTCATGGGGAGCTACTTCTAAACTTGAAGGACAACTCAGAAGACAGTACAAGATGCTTGTTTGGAAATCTATGTGGACTGAGTCAAGTTGATAGTAAGGCATTCCAAAATAGAAGCCAATGGAGAACAACAAAGATTTCAGTCTGGACTAGAGGAGATACTGAATTTCCTTATTGAGAGATCATCCAAAGTTGTAGAAGGAAAAGAAATGGAAATGAGAAGGCACAAAAACCCACAGAAAAGGAGGCGGGAACTGGAAAGGATCTGCTTGTGCAATGTGCTGAGGGAATAAGTGGGAAGGGGGAAGAAAAGAGTCTTCTGAGAGAAGACAGAGGCAGGGCAGCCAGAGCAGACATGATCTCAAGCTGACAAGTGCTTGGATGGGTCAAAGGGAATAAGCAGGAACACTGATCAGAGGCCACAAATGCTGGATAGACCTTCAGTTGAGTTGTCAGACAGCTGCAACAGCCACCAACAGAGGCTGGGCTCAGACAAGCCCCACATTTAAGTACCGAAACTCAGTGGAACAGAATGAGACCACACAGCAAAACCATCCTCCTTTTGTCACTGTTTCTAGGTGTAAGGACTGAGTACTCAACAGCTCTATGGCCCGTCTGTGAGAGAACATAGCAATTAACATTATATGTGAACAGTAGGACCCTGGCTTGCAAAAAATAAAAAAGTCTTTGTAACAAAAACTACTTGTTAAATAAATTTTTTCAAGTCAGCTAAACTCTGAGGCTTTGAAATAAACAGATAAACACACCACTGATTGTGCCATAGGAAAATCCATGAGCATGCCAGGCATCATTTTCTTCTACCCCTTTCTACAGATCAGCACCTATTTACCACAGGTTGTATGGTCATGTTCGTCCTTCATGTCACAGCCTAAAATATTTGCTTTGGCTGTTACTCTATCTCCTTCTAGAAATCATTGAAATATGTCATTTGCAAAACCAATAAGAGAACAATAAAGAGAGAGAAAAAAAGGGGAAGTTTCCTCCTCTCTAAAAATACTACAATGAGAACAATTGCAGCTAATGGGAGTGCTCACTGTAGCACTGCACCTGAGGGACTGAAGCTGTTCTGTAGGTCCAGTCAACCAGAATTTGCAGTCTTAGCCATCCATTACATCAAATCCATCCACAGACGAAAAGCTCAGAAAGATGCTACAGCATTTTGTAATTAGTTATGCTAATGTACTCTTGTTATGCACACTCACTGTCCTGGATTATTATATATTCAGAACACTGTTTTCTTGGTTTGATTCTTCAGGATAAGCAAGATTGAAATATCACTGTCTGGTATGTTCTGTAGCTCTGATCTTCCTATCTCATTTGTGTTGACCTAAGAGTTACTGAACAAAGAGCAGGGAGAAAAAGAAATTCAAATTCTGTTGTTTTCTACTCACTGAGGAAACAATACAAAATTCTAGTTTCACCACAACAGGTCCAAGGGCAGCTCTGCCTCCTCTTGCTCACTCATTTCAACATTTAGGTCTTTATCATTTCAGGCAAAGGCTACATTAATAGTACGTGTCTAAGAAAGAAACGCCCATCAGATAAGTATTATCTGCCAAGACAGTGTGTTTTTTTAATATTCTTCAGCATGCAAAAGAAATATTAGGTTTCCATGAATTCACTGTTATATTCTTACTAATGACTGTGGTGGACAGGAAGTAATAACAGAGACAGGCCAGCACAACAGTAAAATACGTGGACACATCAATTTAAATAAACCAGCACTTGGTTATTATTGCTGGTTTTGAGGAGCAGTCCTGCCAGCTGTCACAAAATGCATAAACAGTTCATAATCTGTAATAGTTCCTCAGACAGCTGTGAGACCATAAGGAACCAACTTTTATTCCTCAAATGAAACATGTTATTTAGGTCCAAAATGGACAGATATTTCAGAAAACATATACCAAAAATCCAGAGGAAAATGAAGACTTTTTAAAAAGAGTTTTGGTTTTCCAACCAGATAAAACTCAACTTAAAATGCTTATTATCACTCACTCTCCAGAAACCCCCGAGTTTCCTGTCTCCTCATAACTATATTATGCAGCAAATGAAGGCCCCTAACAGTCAAGGAATGAAAAAAAAATAACAAACACAGGAAAATCATAGAAATATTCAGACTATGCAACGTAGCTGCTCGGAGTTGGTGTTTTCCTTTGCAAGAGCTTATGCAAACATTCTGTTCAATGTCGCATCTGTGGGAGTTTGCATCCCCCACATCTCATTTTCAAAAACAAGCTCACACAAACCCTTATTCTCATAATAAGCATCCCCAGCCACATCTCACCTAAATTTTCCATGGTGATGAGTTTAATATAAGCCGGATTTACCACCATTATTTGAACAACAATTGTTAAACAGTTTCTTATAAAGAATCCTTTCTTTTTCATCTGCACTAAGAGAGGCACAGAATTGGGTTTCTTATGACACTTTGCATGCCAATGGAAAATTAGGTATCTTCTAAAACCAACTAACTTGAAGATCAGCTTAGTGATTCCAGTATTAAAAAACCCATCCTTCTGCAAGATTACAAAAAAACCAATGTTTGCACCAATGTTTCCTATGTGTAGTATCAAAAGGAACACTGATGTAAAATAGAACACAATGTTCAGGAATATTTTGCTTCCATGAACAAATTCTAGTTTCTGGACAACACACATCAAAACACATTTATCTGCAATGTCCACCAGCTGTGGTAGTGCCACACTTGACAATATTCCTTAGAGTAGTAGGTGTTCTTCAAAGACTTGGATGAGGCTACAGTTTACAGATGCAAACAGTCAGTGTGCAAATAATTAGAACTGTACTGAAGCTTGAATCACACTTGTGATTCAACCATACTAATCAATTACCAAAGTAACCTCAGGACTATGAGTAGTTTGCTGTTACAAAATTATTCTTGATCCAGAGCAGGGGAAAAAAGAAATATAAAAAGTTTTCTAGCACTATTATGAAATTGAAATAGAAAAGCTTATTTATGAAAGCCTGCACATCACAGGAAAGTGTTTCATACTAAGTATCACTTGTGCTCAAGTTCGAACTCTGTGTTGTTCTCTCTGAAGCTATAGTTCCTGGTTTTCCAGCCTTTTGAGGACAGTAGGACCCCCTATATTGTGTTTCTTTCAGCAGAGAAGCTCTAATGAAGCTCTGTCATGCTTCCTTGCTGAAGTTTGCACAGCCTTAGGCTGATCTGGAAGGCCATCTGGAAATCACCACTGATTAATTAGCTGTGAGCCTGTGATGTAAAGGGGGCAGATGGAGGAACACAGGACTTCACTGCTCCCTGCCTTGCAAGAGCTACCAGTGCAATACCTGACCCACATCAAGGTCCCAGTCTCTTTCCAGGAACATTTCGAAAGATTCAGATAAGTTTCCACAGTAATTGCCTTTCCTCAGCTGCTTTTTCTCCTAGCTCTGTTCACTGGGATTAGCATTTGTTATCAGTGCTAACAACCACGATTTCTAAGAACAGGAGGGAAGGCAGCAGACAACAGTGTTTTCAGCAGAAGTTCTGCCTTGCAATCCACAGAACTTAGGAAAACCATCTCTTGGTCTTACATTTATCACTCCTAGATGTATTCGCAGATGTGGTATTATAAATTTTGTCTAATAGTGAAAAAGTATTTGATTATCCTCCTGGGTCCTGTGTTTATACACCAGATTCACTTGCACACATCACACCCCCCCACACACATGTATTTAGTACCCATGACTTTCTGGCCAAGATATGGAAGCCCTTTACCAATATCCCGGTGTTATAAGCATCACAAGTAATAAGAAGCAGTTTTAGATTAAGGAGGAGTGGAAAACACTTACCCCCTCTCCATACACTCCAAGTGGGAAGGACAAGATGAAATAAGTGTCATTATTCTTATGCAAAAAGCAAAACAGTATCTAATTTTAAATACTTTAAAATTAAAACGGACAAGCTAAGAGGCATCTGCTTCAATAAACAGCCTTTTCTGTGCAAAGAGTATCGTGGCATAACAGCTTAAATTTGTCTCACTTCTTCCAAATTTATCACTGATGAAATACGTATGCATGAGCATCACTGAAAACTGCACTTTCCCAGGTTTTCCAAGAAACCTGGTCATAACTAATGACTTCTGATTAACTTAAGATCGACAATATCAAATGCTGGTAAGAGAGGGATGAAGAATTACAGCACATTTAATTTATACATTATAGCACATTAACATACAATTAACTTTGAGACAGAATTTAAGACAGTTCCTCAAAAAACATGTTTTCAAATACTTCATTGCACTTGGATTAAAATGATATTTTGGTCCAGATTAAAATAGAAGGTTCAGTATCTGTTCATCAAATCCTTTCTCTGTCTACTTGAAAGCCCCTGTTTCAAAACAGAAAAGTCCTAAGGACCTAAAAAACCTATCTGTTATGTGCTCTGATACATCCTACATTCCACACTGAAATCTGAAGAGAGTCAACCTCTGCCTATTTTACTCTGTCACGTTTGCTGATACCAGCTGTGCCATTTTCAACTTGTCAAACAGCCCAATGAATAGCTCTTCTAAACTAAGTTTTTAATATCCCAGAAGCAACCCAAAGGAAGATAAAACCACTGTGTATAGTTAGCAAAACTTTTCCAGCTCATCATTATTTTCCAAGTGGGTAAGTCCAGAGATTTTTTTTCCCCAATAGGATATATATTCAGACTCAAATCTGAATACATACAATAAAGTAGTTATGTTCATGACTTGTCCATTACAAGATGAGTTCAAGGTTGCTGAGATTAGCTAACAGTAATATACTGTATGCAAAATCTTGTTTACTTCTTCCTCCTATTCTTCTTTCCTCTTCTTCCTTCTCTAAACCCCTTGAGTGCCCACGTCTTGACACCCTGAACTCGCCAGGGTTATGCTGCTTTTGATTTGTGAGGAGAGTTACAATAGTTAATTACAGAGCACGGTCTTCTGTGCCTCAAACATTTTGCATTTATAGGCCCTTGATATAGTCCAGAGCAAGAGGCTAACCCATTTTTAATTTGTCCAACACGTTTCTGGTTAAAGTTCCATCACATGGGTGACTGGAATCCCTCCGATTCAGCTGGAAAAGTCACTTTGAAGGAGGCGTTTATTAGCAACATTCGCCTCAGTCACAACAGGAGGCCCTGAGGGCCTGGGGAAAATCAGTGGTTGCTTATAACAGTCAGACTCGGCCATTCCCCGCGGGATGAAGTGTCAATAATAGGTCAGATATTATGATTCGGGATTGATTTTACAGCGGGTGTAAAATTAAAGCAAATGAGGCCGTTCCTTCAGGCAGCCAAGGGCTGTGCTTTGGAATGCCCTGCGGCGCGGCCCCCGCACGGCGGGAGGCAGCAGCAGGGCTCGCCCCACAGCCAGCTGCTCCAGGGCCCTCCACGCCATCCCAGCGACAGGCCTGGAGCTCCTTCCTCCAGCCGCACAGGAAAAGGCACAGGACGCCTGTGCTTTCTTCCATTGTTATGTTGGCTGGGGCAATTTTGGTCAGCGATTATTCCTCTCTGTAATGACGAATATTTATTTCTCTTTACTTGTAAATGGAAGCAAAAGTTCCTTTTGTTCAAGTCAACCATTATTATCCTCTCCTGGTTATTTCACTGTCTCTAGAAAATTTAATGGATATTGCTCTCAAAAGCATTGATGTTCAAATGCTTCATGAAACTTATGCTCCTCATTGACAAACACCTCCAAAATTAAGCTTAAATCTTGAAATGGTATAGGCACTTTGGAGCTGAAGTCTCAGTGAATCCCTGAGACAACTTGTTTCTGAAAACAGACTAGTTCATGAATCACTGAACATTGTCAGAAAAAAAAAAAAGCTACATTTTTCATTTTTCCCAGTTGTAATCAGGTACAAATCCACTAGTCAAACTGGATGTATTCCCAGCAATATCAGGTCTAAGTTTCATCAACCCTACATAAAACCTTGCATATGTGAAACTTATTTTCGATCCCATTTTTTTTTTTGAGGCAGTTGTGTGGAGTTTCTTTTTTTAATTTTATTCTGTTTTCCATCTTTATTCCCTTCTCTGCCTCCTTTACAATCTTCTTCTGTATTCTTCACTTTTGTCGGTGTTTCTATCTCCATTCAATACTTCCTCATCATCCCTTTTTCAAAAGGCTTCAAAAATTACTTTTAAGCATGTTAAAACCACCATGGGCAGGGATGTCAAGTTGCTCAGAGACGCATCCAACCTGCCCTTGAACACTTCCAAGGATGGAGCCTCCACAACTTTTCTGGGCAACCTGTTCTGGTACCTCACCACACACTGAGTAAAGAATTTCTTCTTAACATCTAATCTAGATCTCTACTCTTTCAGCTTAATACTGTTCCCCCTTGCCCTATCCCTGTCTGCCTGAGTAAAAAGTGTCCCCCCCCCCCTTTTTTTATAAGCCTTCTTTAAGTACTGGGAGGCTGCAACAAGGTCTCCCCAGAGACCACTCTTTTCCAGCTGTCTCAGCCTGTCTTTGTAGGAAAGGTGCTCCACCCCTCAGATCTTCTTCACAGTCCTCCTCAAGCCCACATCTTTCTTGTACTGAGGATCCCAGAGCTGGATGCAGGGCTCCAAGTGGGGGGTCTCATAAGGGTAGGGCAGAGAGGGAGAAACCCCTTCTGCCCCCTCCTCTTTGGATGCAGCCTAGGATTTAGTTGACCTTCTGGGCTGTGAACGCACACTGCTGGCTCATGTCCAGCTCTGCATCCATGCGAAACCCCAAGTCCTCCTCTGCAGGACTGCTCCCACTGAGATCATCTCCCAGTGTGTGCTCATGTCTTGGATTGCTCTGACTCAGATGCACCTTGCACTTGGACTTGAACTTCATGAGGTTCTTGTGGGCCCACTTCCCCAGTTTGTCCAGGTCTCTTTGGATGGCATCTTTTCCTGTAGTCATATCATCTGCAAACTTGCTGAGGGTGCCCTGATCCCACAGTCTTTGTCACTGGGACAGAAGTGTTTCAAGTAGGTGTTAACAGGGCACCAGTCACTGATGGGTTCTGTGAGCACCACTTCCTAGGGCAACATTTCTGATGTTTGGCAGCTCTGAACCAGCCCATCAACCAGCTGTCCTGAGCTTTCACACAGCAGCTGGTTGGATTCAACCAAGAGCAGAGGAAAAGCAGAGCACCCTCTTCATGCATATTTGGAAGTCCCAGGGATAAGAATGCCCATACCAAGTCTGCCATCCAGCACTATGCCACAGACCTTGATGTGGCCTTTCTTCCCACACTGTGCTTGTGTAAGGGAAAAGTGTGTCCTATGCTTTCTCTGCTTGTGAGTTACAAAGTAATTGTTAAATCTTCATGGCAAACGTGTTCTTATTCAGTTGCAGGGACTGTTCTCAGTCTCTTGACACCTTATATTCACCCTCATCCTCTTCTCTAAGCTGCCGTGGAACTATGACTCTCAGAGCTGGGGGAAACTTAGTAAATTTTCCTCCCAATCAGGATTAGGCAAACTTTGAGAAAACAGGGCTGGTGTAAATACACACCAGACTTCAGTGTTACAATGAGGGCTGGAAGTAAAACGTGGCTGGTTTCACAATTATGATACAAGTATCCTTCTCCTGCTATACAAAGAAAGCAAAAAACCACATCCCCACTTGCTCCCTCACTCCCCACGATCAGTGCATGTCCTCTACATGAAAGCAGCAGCCCTTACGGGACCAGGATTTGATTTATACCACCACATAACCAATACATTACACAGTTACTGGAGATGAGTTTTGCCATGTCCTTGGTGCAGTGTTCTCTGATGAAGTGTGCACAACACACACATCTGCCACAGCCATCCCTGGAAGCGCTGTGAGAGCCATATGGTGGGGGCTGATGGAAAAAAAGAGACCAGGGAAATCCTCTGGTTCTGGTAATAGCCAGTACCAAGTGGGATAATGGAATTGAAAATGTGGGATGTTACACGGGGCCAAACACAGCAGGAGACTCATTTCAGTGTGAAAGCTAACGTGCCACATGAAACGCTGAACTTCAGTTAGGTAAAGCTTCTTACCATCACAATGACATTTCTAGAAAAATAACTTATCAATACAACCCATGACAGTATGAAACTCTTTAAGTTTCCATGTCTCTTTTTAAAAAAATTTGCCAATTTAAACAGACTTTCCCACCCTTATGAGGAGAAGCCCAGGTTTCTACCTGGGATGAGCCTGTCTCACTAACAAATCCTTGAAAATGCGTTTTATTTTCATAGCTATCCCCGAAGTACAGCTTTGTAGCCAATTTTACACTTAGTATACCTCAATATGATATCAATAATTTTTCAAGTAAGCTACTAATCTAGCTAGTTATGCTGAAATAGTTTGGAGTATTTTGGCTGAAGAAGATAAATTAATAATAACTTTCAATTATGTAAAAGCAGTGTGTTCAGGTGGCTTCAAAACTGGCACTTTAGATTTTAATGCCAAGAATCAGGAACAGCTTTTCAATTTTTGAGTTTGATGTCAAATATATTCTTTTTTTTTCTCTGTTTTTCTTTTTTTTTTTTTTAATAGGAGCAGGTAGCAGTGCTGGGTTCTGGTATTAATTACAGGGAAACAGAAAACCTGAAGTAAACCTGGTAGCATTTTAAGAATCCAGCTATTGTGAATTCATCTGGAATTCATTGGGCTACCCCGGCCATAATAAATTCATGCTGTATTAGCAGTAACATCATATATACACTAATAGATGTTCTACTGAGATCAGTATTATTTAATTGACTCAAAGGATTACTTTAAGATCAGTTTTCTTCTAACTGTATTTTTAACACAGCTTCTTCCTGAAGCACAGCTTCCCACAAGTCAAAAAGATGACATCAGAAGAAAAACATGCATAAGAAAATACACTAAATCTGACATTTTAGGAAAGCTACAAGACACATTAAAATCAAACATCTATCTCTCATGTAACATATATTGTGTTTATTTATAGTTTTCTCTGTGGGAATCAAAACACTCAACTCTCCAAAAGTCAACATATGCAGATTCAAGAGAGGTAAAAAGTAAAAATCGACAAATCTTACTTAAAGTGAAAAAATGGTGCAAACAATCTGTTTGTAAAGAAGTACTGAGCAGTCTCATCTGCACATTTCTGCTTTGTCAGGCATGCTAAATAAAACCACAAACAACATGCAGAAAAGACTTCACTGGGACCAGTAGCACAACTGGGATATGGTAAGCAATGGAAAAACAATAGCTTGGATTGGAACTTTCCAGCTTTGGATTAGAAAGGAAAGATGTTCTTAGCTGTTTGCAATGTCTTGTCAGCTGTACCAGAAGGACCCGAGTGACTGGTGTTACCCCTTTGCAGCTTAGGTCTTGTTCATACAGGAGCTTATATTTCCTTCCTGAGCAGGCTGCTAAGATGAGCATTATGGTCAGATATCAGGGTTCAGATCCACTTAATATAATTAATCTGCACTTCTAAGACTGATGAGAAAAAAAACCCATCAGGTCTCCCTGAGTGTACTGGTTCAGTGCTGCTGAACAAAGCATAGAAACTAAAAATAAGGAATGGTAAGCTCACTGCTCGGCACGTTTTCATGTCAACGTCAGTAACGCCCCGACTCAAAGCTGTGCCACTGAAATGCAACCACAGACAAGGAAATGTGTCTAAAAGGAGACCTTGTCTCCCGACCAGCCACCAGCCAACTGAGTGTGTGGGCACACAATTAAAAGCATATGACAGAATTTTGTTGAAAAAAATCTTGCAATTCCAATTCATTTCTACCTACTCTCATCCTCTAGAGATCCTGAAGGAAATAAGGCATCTCTGTTTTCCCTGTACTTTGAAAATAGACTGGATTTCTTCATTTTTCCCTCTAAAGAAAAAAACCACTGCAGGGAAGTGAAAAAAAAAACCACAAACAAAATGAAACAAAAAACAACCAAACAGAAGATATAAATAGAGGATACCTGGTTTGGACAATTCTGCTTTTCTCAGATAGTATATTCAACCTATGGACAGCAAGCCTTAGAAACCATCAACATTCCTTAGGTCAAACAGCTGCACTTTTTAATCCTTTTATTTCAGATTATCATCCTCCCTGATTCTATCAATCACCCCTAGAAACAGCTCTTAGCAGAGTTCAGGGCTGTGATCATAAAATAAATAGTCAGAATGTAGAAAAGCTGCTCTCTTAGGAAGCAGGAGTTACACACTCATGCATCATGTATATATTCATGACCGAGCCATCCCTAACAACAACTTTAAAGCTCTGCCAGACCCCTTCAAACATTTTTATCAAAACAGTAGAGGTCAAAAAGATGTTACATTTCTACAGTTTTCATGAACAGGGAGAAACCTTACTAATTCTATGTGGGAAATGGTATGTCTCAGTCTTTGGTAGATGTCAGATAATTCACACAGGGGTTGTTATGAATGTCCTAAAGGCAGGCAAAGGTTGAAGGAGGTTTGCAGCTTAGCAGGCCTCACTGAATCCATTTCCAAGCCTTCCTCTTTGTCCTGTGGATTTTCTAGAACCCATTTGCACAGGTCTCATTTCTCTTTCCTTTGCTCTTCTCATACTATCTGGCAGCACTTCCAAGAACGCAGTTCTTAGTACTTCAGTATCACCTCTTTGACAGTCACTTTAATTTAAATCATCATAAAGGTATAAACCTCCTGTGAGGAAAGGCTGAGAGAGCTGGGACTGTTTAGACTAGCGAAGATCTCCTTCCTTGGAGATATTCAAAAGCCACCTGGACACGGTCCTGGGAAATCTGCTCTAGATGATTCTGCTTGAGTTAAGGGGGTTGGGCAAGATAACCTCCAGATGTCCCTTCCAACCTCAGCCATTCTGTGGTTCTGTATCTCCTTCAGTGTGCTGGGAATAATGTGTTATGAACAAGACATGTTGAATTACATGTGTAACCTTTTCCCTTCTGTTACCTGGAAAAGGCATCACAGAAAAAGGAAACCAAATCCACTAGAGCAAGTGTCTGTATATACATATATATATTTACATAGAAAACCTTGTTTGAGACAGAATAATGCAAAAGCATGTAACACAGTAAATACAAAAGAGGAATATTAAAGCTTGACTTCCTTGTGACAATTTCACTTCCACACACCATGTAAATTTACACCTTTCCTAGTTCCTTACATTATTCAGAACTTTGTTTTCCTTTTTCCTCAGATATGGACAGATTCTGATAACTTATAAAATCTGCCAGCAAGCTGTTGACAATTTCAGCATATACATGATTTAGAGCTGGTTTTAGTTTAATTGACATTTTGCTTATTTAAAACACAAAAACTGGCCACCGAGGAAAAAGCACTCACTTTTAACAGGATCATGGAAATATTAGCAACAGCAGTCCATAAATCACTAGAAATTATTTTTAGATTCTGAGAGAATGAACAGACAGTGTGTCAAACAGAATGGAGGTTTGATGGAGAAGGAATGTGTTTTTCTGAGAACAATTATTTTGCTTCACAAAAATGAGTTCTGGTGTAAAGGGCGACCCTGTTCCAACACAAGCCTGGTTACTAGTGTTCCAGTTAATAATATAGTGAGCCAAATATAAGACAATGTAGTCAAATATAAGAAAATTCATGCTCAGGCACCTTCACCAAATAAAAAGATGGATCCCATGAAACCTCACCTTAGTACTGGTAAAGATACTGATAATTTCACACTACAAATTTCAAGAGGAAATAAGGGAGACATGCAGTTTTAATGTCACACTCCACACCATGTCCTTCTCCTCCATTCAAAGACTGAGAAAAGGGCTAAAACCAGAAAAAGAAAGGTAGAAAAGGGTCATGACAGGGTTGAGTAGGGACTGAGACTGCCTGTTTTAAGAAAAAACAAGAGTGATTTCACACAACAGAAAGACTCTGTAGAAAATAAAACTGAGGTAGCACTACACAGGTCAGTGTTTTGTGGCCATTATTAACTAATACTGAATAGTGAACAAAAATTGGTCCATAATCCATTTGCAAATTAGAACTCAATCAAATTTTCCAAAATACTTTTAAAATCACATCAAGAATTGAACTGTGAAGGTGAAAAGTGCATCACTGCCTTCTCAGAAGGTCTGCAAAGTTGAGCACTGTCATCTGCACACAAACACAGGTTACTCCCCTGTCACAACAGCTCACACATGAGCTTCTCTGTATTTAGTAAAGCAGCTACAGTCGCTTTTTGTGAGCCTTTAACACTCTAAAAGTCTGCTAAATCATTTTTAATCACAATTCATCATATCAAGAGATGGAGTCCCTTAGTATCTGAATTCTTTGTCTAAATCTTCAAGAGGTCTCAAAATCCTGTGCAGCCAGTAGTTTCCCATTTAGATTTCTCCATTCTACTATCAAGTCAGTAATTTTCCAGTTCTATTTGTGTTCAGCAGCTGTAAAATTCAGTTTATACCAACTCTGCATACCAGAACAACTCTCCCAAGCAGAGGTGGCTGATGAGCTCTGCCCAGACAAACACCACAACCTTTTCCAAACCTATGTTATTTATGGGACTTTGACTACCTCAACCCCTTCTTGAAGTACATGGAATTGAAGAACACGGTCGGGGTAAAAAATAGGTAACATAACACAGCAAATCACAGGTAAATGAGCACGTGAGAGTGAACAATGTGCTTCCTGAGCTCTAAGTTCTTGCTTACTCCTAAATGTGCACCCATATGGAGGTTCTGTCTGTCAAACTATTACCGTTACTTTATGTTTTAAGGTGTTACACAAAGCACTTGTTTAGAGCACTTACCCACCACTAGGTATGTGATGTGTAAAAAGCTGCAGGTTATCATTTCCCACCAATATTGTTTTACGGTCTTTTTAATGTTTTTACAATGAAAATGTCACATAAACAAATGTGATGACCATTAAGAAGAAATATTAAAAAAGGTTCTCTGTTAGGAGTTTAATTTAGAGAGGGAGATCCCAGTAAGTTTAAATTTTACCAGTACTGAAAGGCTTACACAAAGTGAAATTATATGGAAAACAAGGTACTTGGAACACAGAATAATTTGGCAGCCAGACTGTGGTTCTGGACTCTTTTTGCCACATTTGACCATTAAAACCCGACTTCTTCCTTTTACCTGCTGCCTTCATATGGATTTTCAATTCCCTTCTGTTCTGTGGCACAGGTTTAATAGATGGGATAAGGAATGGTGCCGAGCCAAACTAGCTTAAAACTTGATGACAAGAACATTTGCCTGGGCAGGAGAGATGAGTTACAGATACACAACGTACCCAAGCTTGCAGGACTTGCAAGAGTGACCTGAACCTTCAGGTAAGAGTCTACTCTTGCTCTACCTATCCACTAACTCAGATTACAACCAAGGACACCCTTGAGCAATAATGCCATGTTTTCACTCAAATCAGACCTCAGGTAAAGGAGACTGTAAGGAACAATTGTCATCAAACTGCTTCTCACATTACCTCTCTCACATTATCTGGTTTCCATTGTTACACGCCAGGCAACGAGATTTGGATGAGGCCATCCATTGTGGGAGACACAGGTAACTAGTGTGAATTTTCAAATGTTGTTCCACTCTAGTTTTTCTCCTAAAAAATTTCCCAGTGCTAACACTGCAAGCAGTGAATAGCATGTCCTGCTGGGCTCATTATGACTTAGAAAATGAAGTGATTTTGTTCAAATTGTACTAACAAATCCTTTCTTGTTTTTCTAGCTACTTTGCAAAGGGTCCCACTGTCCGGCCTTAAGTGGTTTTTTTTTTAAGGGCAACAATTATTTTTATTTTAAATATTTCTAATCATAATAATGCGCTTTTCAAAAAGTGCCTCTTCAGTCATCACAATTCTTAGGCATTGTGTGAGTTTTACTGTATTTCTTGCAACACAATTAACTGAACAAGCCCACCATGGTTATACATCAGAAGTGACACAATAGAAAACACCCACAAAACAACAATTCTCATCCAACATGTTGCAATCACACAACAGGATCCTATCAAAATCCCTTATCAAGGCATATTTACCATGCTATCCATCTTGTGGACCCTTCTGCTCCTGAGCTTCTGATGACCCACTAAGTCTCTGCTGATAAATCTGTTTTAGTGTTCTCTAAAAGGCTCATTTTGAATTTAAAGCTAAACTGCAGTACAGAGGCTTAGTAAATCCAAGCTACCTGAGAACTCCCTTTTCCATTAATAATACAAAAACTTCAGCTGTGACAGGAGCTAAAATGAACGGGATCAACATTCATCTTCCAAGCTGCCAAATTTCAGGTTGGAAGATTAAGTAGTAAAGGAGATTAAGTTGTAAAGAGGTGGATTCTGTGGATTCCACATTACCTGTTACCACTGAAACATGACATCATCCAGCACTAAGGAGCCCTCTAGGCACAAAAAGCTCATTCAGGTTTTGTTCTTCCCAATTCTGAAAAAGGATTCCTACCTTCACTTGAAATGTTCAAAAATAACTGTTCACCTGTCAAAATGTCTTCACTGCAACCACAGATAAATGCCAAAACTGGACGTCAAGTATTTCCTTCATTCTGGAATAATGTTTTTCAAACTAGCAAAAGAAATGCATCTAAAACTTGTCTAAAGTACGTAACAGCAAAACAAACTCGCTGTACTTCAAATCAAAACCGAAAGGGTGCAGATAATGCGTGGGCCTGGTGCCATCTCCTGGTAGTTGAGAGGCAAAGCCACCACCAATTTTTTTTCCCCTATGTATCCTTTAGAACAATGTCATGCATTCGGTGGAACAGAAACCAACCAACCAACCAACCAGAAAAAAATACCACCTAATGTTCTACAGAAAGAGCTTTCAAAACTCTCAGCATCCACAAAATGTTATTTCGCTGTCCATGGCAGCCACTGTCTGAACTTTCAAGCTAAATGGTGTTCTTACTTTGACCTAAGTAAAGAAATATCAACTTTTTTTTCATTTGACAGAAGAAATAAGGATCCAGCCAAGTCAACCTAATTTCAAAATACATTCAATACCACTGATAATATTTAAAGTGAAAAATAATTGTACAAATTCCTAAATGGTGTTCCAAACCAAAATCAGGAAGTCCCTTTGAGAAGTGTACTCATCATATTAGCTGTTAGAGTGCAGGTCATTGGCCCATACTGATTCCTTTCAATATCAATTTCTTTTCATGAATACTTAAAACTCGAGACAATCTTTCCCAGTTTGCACCATCCTTTCATTACCTTTGATGCAAGAACAGAGTGTTGCTATTTGTAACAAAATTCCATGGTTTATGTTATAAAAACTAGCACTAGCCAACCTGAAAATAAGTGTTCTAGTCATTTGGACAGCTGATACAAGGTACTTGTACTTATCCTGCAAACATTAATGCTACAAAGACTGTTGAAAACAAACTTGACCAGAAACAACAGAAAAAAAACCATAAAATTAGCTTGGTAATAAAATGTCTGACAAGAAGTGCAGTTCTTTATATTAAATCTAGAGTTAATTCCAGACAACAATTAATTACCAAGGAATTCTGGATGAGAACTGTGAAGAAGCTTACACACAGCAAGGTGATTTAAAGATAGGAAACTGATTTAGACTAGGAAGTTTTAAAAATAACTCTTACAGAAAGGAGCAGTGATGGTACTTGGCTCTGATGGTGCCTACCCTACATCCAGAAACCACTGAAAACTGCTTGAGATCTACCGGAAAAGATGAAAATGGTTTTACTGAGGCTTAATATGACAATTTGTTAATACCATATGAGGGCTTTTGTAGCACATTTTGCAGACCCTTTTGCTGTGCCGGAAGAAGAGATCTGTCCACATCATCCTGAAGGTTACAAATAAATTAATAATGGTAATGAACTCTACAAGTGTGTTCTGTCTTCTAGTTTGCTGAATGACTATGGAAATATGATCTGGGTTACCTCAAAAAAAAAAAAAAATTTAAAAAAAAAAAAATTAAAAAAAAAAATGAAGGCACACCAGTGATTTGGATTGTCCCAGGTTCACTGACAATTGCCACAGGGAAGCAATCACTAAATGTTACAGAAAAACCAAGCTGAAAAGGGAACATTTCCTTTCACAGAAAGAGAACAAAAAAAAATTCTGTTGTAACATCAAGCTGTAATTGAGAAACAGAACAATGACTGAAGAGTTGTAAGAGACCCAAATGAAATACGACTGGAATTTCACATTCCTCATGAAAATTAAGGTTTTAGCACAAGACAATTAAAGCAAGGATAACCAGCTCCTGGCGTGCCAGAACATATAACTCAGCCTGTCCTCTCTGTTCCTGAGAGCCCCTCGGAGTTGGTCAGGAAGCAGCTGCTAGCCACACAAATCACTACCCTACAGTCTCCCTGCTGCTCTCCTTGCAGGAGCCCCATAACCTTCCTCCTGTCGTGTAGCTGGACATTCCCTAAACACAAGCTCCAGGCACCACCATCACACGTGTATAAAGTGACAGGAGGACTTGTGTGCCTGTCCCCATCACACCTGACCGCGCTATAGTCAAGTGACAACTGCAGTTTCGTTGCAGCACAGACAAGCCCATGTTCCCTGGGTGCTGCCTCTGTCGGGAGGCATTGGATTTACCTGGCAGAGAAGCTGAGTGACACCAGAACTTGTAACTGAGAAACAAAGATGAGACAATCAGAGAACGTGAAGGGAAAAGCAGCAAACACACATTGTCAGACAACAAAACCTTCACACAAGTGAATTTTCAGTGAGGGGAAGGACGGCAACATCTTGATGGCATGGGCAAGAAAAGGGATGAAGAACATTCCACTAGAAGAAATGCAAAGGTTAAGAAAAAGAAAGACAGTACTTCATGGACTAGAAGACTGAATTTCTCAAAACTAATGAATTGGCAGAGGAAACACAATTTTTAAAAGACAAAGGGAAAGGTTGGGAGTTTGGGAGAAGTACTGAAAATATGCAGTGCTTTCCAATTAGATTACATTACAGCACATAGAAAAATGTAAAGAAAGCTAGTAATGCACTGCAAAAGGGAATTTATTTCCCTGAAGAGACAGAAAAAAAAAATTTAAAAGTGCAAAGGTGTTGGGGATTTTTGGGGGGGCAGAGGGGAGCACGTGAGGGCAGAAAACAGTGCTAACCACAGTACAGAACTAGGGATAGAGCACTGATCCAAAACTCTGAATAGGTGCAGGAAGTTTAGGGTTTGAACAGAGATACTGAGGATCACCACCCTTCCCAGTACCTGCCAGGTGAATCTTGGGAGAAGTAATGAAGATGCAACTAAGTCCGTTGTTGATAAGCAATATAACTGGTCATACTCACAACACACCTGCAAGCCATCCAAACCGAAACACAGGGAAATCAGCTCGATAAACCAAGAACCACCTGGATTTCTTCTTTCCATTTGGTTTTAACAGTAAAACAGCTAGAGCAGAAACATGTGAAGTATTAATCAAAACCTCTACTGTTCTTGCCTGGCCTCATACAACATGGCTTTCAAGCTCTTTCATTTATCACAAAAATGAGCAGCTCACCAAAAACCTCAGAGGAAGCAAAATGGGTGAAAAGCCAAGTGGAGAAAAAAAAAGGGGGGCGGGGGGTTGAGAGCATTTTGGACACATGACTGAGAACAGAAGAGTACATAAGATTTGAAGCAAAACAGCTGATATTCACAGCTGTCTAACTTCTACAAGCTGGGCTTTGGATAAAAAATTGTTCCATTGCCACAGGCTTTGAAACACATCACTCAGAAATATTTTATTCAGAAGACTTATGTATAACACAATCACTACTGATCAAGACCCAGAATAAAGTTCTCTTGGTTAAATTAAATTATTCAGACCCTTTCAGAACTCCAGCACATGACTTCAGGATTATACCATTTGCTTTAATCACAGCAGCATGAACCTTGAAGCAAACCATATTTCCTCTTGGAGCAAAAACTGGAACCAAGAGAAAGCCTTAGCTTTTGAGAAACAGTGTTTTATTACAACAAAATAAGCAATCACACCACACGGTTTTTACCCTCACTATAAGTATTTCTGTTTTGCACATAACTTCATTTTAGGACTGTTTGATTTGCTTCTTTCAGGGTATATACATGGGCATCTAACATATCTCAGCTTAGATAAGATAGCGTCAGATAATACTTCAGAAAACTCACATTCAGGGAAAGATTTCATTTGCAGCTTTTCCATGCCCAACAAATCCATTCAATTTTCATTTTCTTGCTTATTAATTGATTTCATCAGCTAATTAACTGGTCACCTACTTTCTACCCCAGTAGACAGCAACTTCTCCCCTTCATATTAACTAAAAACTTCGACATTCATTGTTGTTTTACTCAGTCTGTTACCTGTTAACCTCTCCCAGAGCTTCCTCCGGTTGATAGCCACTGCTAGTCACGGCTCCTTCCCTGGTGCCCCTGCAGTAACAGGATTTAAGTTGTTTGAGCCAACTAGGAATTTCCCTTCCCTACGGCAGCCCAACAGCCCACGTGCCTCTTAAACCTTTTCTTTTGGTATCACGACGGATTCAGGGAAAAACTTGCGTTTCATCCTGCTTTCCCAGGTTCTCCCCCCCTGCCTTTTCACAGTGTTTTTGCAGAATACACCATTTTTATTTTTGATACCAGTACATGATTTACACCACAAAAAAAAAAAAAAAAAAAACCCACAAAAAATTAAAATCACCCACAAGCGACCTATTTACTTAATTCAGTTCGTACCTGGAAAGCGTAATTTTTAAGTTCAAAAGCGCTTTCGTACGGTGGAACGCACCTAAAGGAACTCTGAAAGCGGCCTTCCCACGGCACTCCCGGGGCGAAGCTCCTCACTCGCCCCGCCCGCGCTGTGCGCTGCCCCCAAGCCGCCGCCCAACAGGCACGACGGCACCTGCAGCCGGCGGGGAGTTTACCATGAGGACAGACCTTCCCCTTCTAACACGCTGCTGCCGTGCGGCGCACGCCGCAGCCCTTTTTTTTTTCCCTCCCCACGGATAAGGGCACGGCGCTCCCGCTTCCCTGAGGGCAGAGCCGGCGGGACGGCGTGAGGCGCCGCGCGCCCCCCTCAGCCTCGGCGCGGCCGCGCGCGGGAAGGGGCGGGGCCCGATTCGAACCGGGCGGCGGGGAAGCGGAGGCGGCCATGGCGCAGCACCAGCTCGGCCGGGAGCACCAGGGCATCACCCTGCGCGGCAGCGCCGAGCTCGTCGCCGAGTTCTTCTGTGAGGGGCTGCGGGGGAGCGGGTGGCCCTGGGGGCCGCGGTGGGAGAGAGGGACGGCTGGGAGGGGGGCGTCTGGGAGGCCGCGCCTGGTGGGGAGACATGGCCGCCGGCGGGGTGGGGCGGTGGTACACATCCCGCTTCCTCTCCTTGTTTCTCTCCCTCTTCTTCTCCCTTTCCCTCTCGCAGCCTATGGAATCAACAGCATCCTCTACCAGCGCGGCATCTACCCCCCCGAGACCTTCACCCGCGTGCAGAAGTACGGGCTCACCCTCCTGGTCACCACCGACCCCGAGCTGACCAACTACCTCAACAACGTGACGGAGCAGATGAAAGGTGCGGGGGAGGCTCCCGGGCCCTCCCTGGTGTGCCTCTGCTGGCCCTGCTCGCTCTGTCAGTGACCGCTTGGCTTCTTTCAGAGTGGCTGTACAAGTGCATCGTGCAGCGCCTGGTGGTCGTCATCTCCAGCATCGAGAACAACGAGGTCCTGGAGCGGTGGCAGTTCGACATCGAGTGTGACAAGACTGCCAAGGATGACAAGTGAGTAATACAGACCCTCCACACTTGCTCTTCCCTATCCCGAGGAGCTGTGTAGGCACAAGATCAATGCCACGTACTTGTTCCTCCTTTCTTAGTCGTTTTATGATCAAGCCATACAGAATCGTCAGGTATTTATTTTTTTTTAAGCATCAGATCAAACTTCGATTTTTAATCCTCAACAAAGCATATAAAATCCTGTACATTTGGTACATAACCCAAAGAACTGCTGCTTTCCTTTTCTTATGCCAAAGTGTTCTCTTCCGTTTCAGACTGAGAATAAATTTAACGTTCCTTACAAATACTGGGAAGCTTCATAAACAACAAAAGAAGACCAGCTATAGGCTTTTCTAAGTCTATCTACCTAAGGTTTTAAAGTCTCACTATTATAAACATACTGTAGCAAACAGACCAACAGAACTTATTAGAGAGAACTGTATTTAAAGGAAACTCTCACCACAGCAGAAGTTTTCTTTCTTACCAGAGTTTTCTTGCTTTTCCAGCGGACCCCGAGAAAAATCTCAGAAAGCAATTCAGGATGAAATTCGCTCTGTCATCAGACAAATAACTGCCACAGTAACTTTCCTGCCACTGTTGGAATCTGCCTGTGAGTATTCCGAACATCACTAAAGAAAACAAATGCTTTTGGGAAACCTCAACAGCTTTTCCATTTTAGAAAATATTTTTTTGCTGATTTTCTGAGGCTTTTTCATGATTACATGTCATGTACCATCACATTTCTGAGACAGCACTTTGTTAGACTGAGATCAGGACTGAATTTGGGGTGGCTTAATTAACTTTAAGAAACTAGTGTGTTCTGAGGAATGTAAGTCTTTATGAATATGATTGATGACTAGCTGTGGACTGGCTTGTGTAACGCTGAGTTCGTATCAAGTGTCACAGAGAGCTCAGCTCCACAGCATTTTAAGGTGTTTAAAAAATTCACAACACTTGAGAAAACTCAAATGTCCTCAGATGAATATAGCAGTATGACTTTTCATGTTTTCAATACTTTTTTTTTCACATAACAAGTATCAGCGTAACTTCTGAGAACATTGGTACATTTCAAGTGCTAGAAGATGCACTTCAAACCTGCCATCTCCTTATGTGTGTATACTATTGATTAATTTTTTGCCATTTGCTTACAGGTGCCTTTGACTTGCTGATATACACAGATAAAGATTTGGCAGTGCCAGAAAAGTGGGAAGAGTCAGGGCCACAGTTCATTACCAATTCAGAAGAGGTTCGTCTGCGTTCCTTCACCACCACTATCCACAAAGTAAACACCATGGTGGCTTACAAAAGGGATTCTGGTCCCTAGGATACAGGGAGTGGGCTTATGTATATATATCCTATAACCTTGTATAGTTTCTGTTAATAGTGCAGCTGAGCCATGATCACACCATTATCATTTCTCTTGCTGAAGTATGACACAAAAAAATTCAACATGCTTGTGATAATGTGTTAGAACACTAGACTGAGCTGGCATCATGGTAATAGTTCAATTCTTACTTTACTATATGAGCTAAACCAATGGTGTGTTAAACCACTGCCTTCACTAGAAAAACTGCCAAAATCTAGGATCAGCTGCTGGAATTGTTTTCAGTTCCTCTAATTTTGTATTTTAAGATTATTTTAAACTGTATTCTTTTAGCAGGCTTAAGTTCTCTCTGGCAACTAAAAAAAATCTCACTCCTGAGGTGCCGGTTTTCATGTTAAAAGCTTAGGCTGATTTATTACCAGAAATAACCCTAAAAAGAATCAACCAGACAATTCTTGTACCTTCTGTACAATGAAAGCAGCTCTTTATCAGGGAAACTTTTAAATACATGAAGCCTTGTATTTTAATGACTGCTGGGCTCTAGTTCTGGGGATGGTGGTGTTCTGTCTGTCTGTAGTGTCTGTCAAGTATTTTCCATGTTTGTATTCTTGTTTTATAGAATAAAGCTTCAAATTTTATAGTATTCTGCAATTCAGAGTCTGCAGTACTTTGTATTTCAGATGGTTTTATGAATGCTGAATCTTAGTTTCTAACTGTAATACAACTAACACCCTGCAGGCATCAGGGCATTGTTTCCTCTGAGTCTCAAAACAAGTCTTGTGCAGTCAATATGAAATCTATTTATGGATTAATAGTTTGGCCCCATTTAAGTCTTCAAATAACAGTACAAATAGTCACAGTGATTAATGATTAAACACAGTGCCTTCCATATTTGTTACACAGCACAGCATTCTTCATGTGTTCTTACCCATTTTTGCAGTGGAAGAAATCAGGGATTTAAAACTGTTAATGGAACTTTTGGACTCTTCCACGTTTCTGTTTGTTCCTTCACCAAATTCATTTCAGATAAAGGACTGGATTTTTTCCACTCTTTTACAGTGATGTAGGACTCTTTCTGTTATAATTATATAATTCCAGAAGTTTATTTTAAGAACATTGCTTACATGTACCCCACCACTGTATTACAAACCTTCTGGGCTTTCCTACCAGGAAATAGTTCTCCCCAGCAGTCCCAATCTAGCAGAAGTGGAAAGGCAGTAAATCTATCAGTAGCACAAAATCATGTCTGTTTTTTTGGTTTTTTTTTAATAAATACAATCTAGGTAATTAAAAAATTTACCAAGGCTGACACTGCAGTAACAAAAAAATCTGATGTTTTTTCTTCTGCTTGTTCAGCCTGTTGCTAAACAGGTGGACTGCACCTTCACACCTACCCCTTCACACCTAGAAGCAGGTGCACTTCAAGGAGTGAAGTCTGCAGTAGTGAGCATAAAAAAACCTCGTTTAACAGAGATGGAAAAGTCAAATTTCTCAAGGAAGTTCATTCTTGTATCCAATAGTATATGTCTTCTTGTAAGAAGGACCAGCCCAAAGTCCATCTCCATCATCATCTCTGTGTTTCTTTATAGAGGCACCAACAGTCAAAACAGATAGTGGATCCTTGCACATAGATAATGTCCATTAGAGGTACATGTGAAAAAGGAACAGGTTATAAATCCTGAAGTTTTCACAAAAGACCCTGCAGAACAGGAAAGAAAATAAAAAACCAGTCATATTAACACAAAACTTCATGGAGGTGTCCAACAGGATGTGCTGATTTCTAATGGGACTAACACTGCTCATTAGTTTCTCCTACTGTGACAGTCACTTTTGTAGAGGGACGAATCAAAAGCAAGGGATACACCCCTCGTGTCCAATGGCAATATGGTTATTAGGAAAGGGAGTAAAGGATAAGGTTCAGAATTTACCCAACAGGCAGTGCTCACCTGACTAGTTGAGCTGACGTATGAGCTGGTTGATGGCTTCCCCTCTGTAGCCAGGCTTTCCCATTTCCTTGAGGAAACCCACTTTGTTACGCGATGCGTGGCGAGCCACTGACAGGTGGAATGGCCACAGAAACTTTGTGACCTTTTTGAAATATCTCCCAGTTGAGTAGATTTCATGAATAAGGTCTTCCAGGCAAATAATACCACAGCCCCCTGCAGAAAAATAAAAATTAAAAAAAAAAAAAAAAAAAAAAGCGCAATCTTTCCTCACATTGCTCCAGGTCGCCAGTCCCCCAGTCTGGCAAGATTTTTCTCCCTCCCCAAGGTCTCAGGTCAGACTGTAAACTCTCAAATCTTTCCTCAATTTTCTCACCCTCTTCCTCACCTAAATGTTCCTCTATCAGCATATTGTCTGTCAGAGGCACCCTCTTCTTCTTGATCACAGCCTGGCCCCGTTTCAGGATGAGCTCTCGTACAGATTTCAGGTTTGGGTGCCTGTACAAAAACAAAAATCAGGTTCTGCAGTGAGAGACACAATGCAGTGGGAAGCCCCATCCTTCCTGGGAAAGCAGTAACCTAGTTATGTTGAGGACAAGAAGAAAAGAGACAATGAGTAGTTTTATATATAAATTTGGTTAAGCTTTGAACAGCTATGGATCTGTGATACCAAATGGGAGAACCAAAAAGCAGTAACATTCCCATACAAACCACTGCCAAGCCACAGGAGTGGTACTCACCCCCATGCCACGTAAGGTCCCACGACCCGCAGCAACTTCAGGGTTAAGGGGGTCAGTTTAACAAATATCCCAGTGAAATTCTTTCTCAGCCGCAGCAACTCCATCGCTCTTTTTACCCTCCTGGTCACTCCTTTAATACTGAGTCAGAAGAAACCCCAAAGTTAGTAGTAGACAGCAGCAACAAAAGGCCTCAGATTAGTGCGATGATCACACTTCATCTGCATAGAAATGGCACAACAAAAGGCACCAATAACGAAGGTAAGGACTAGGAAGAGTTTCTTACTCCACAATCCGCACAACGAAGGCCAGTTTGTGCTCCTGAGGTGCCGCCACCGCCTGCCCAGGTCTCTGCTCCATGCGCCTCAGCCGGGTGTCATCGCGGCGTTTGCGCCACGAATCGCGAACAAAAGTCTCAAGGCGTCTGAACTGGATTTGTTTCCCCTTCTGCTGCTACAGTGAGAAGGGAAAGAAAGTCTCACCCACCCCAACAGTCTGAAAGGCTTGCATCTGACAGGCCAAATGAAATGCAGGGCTTGAGGAATAGTGTTCCTTCGGCTTTGGAAGCAGTAAGAAGGAAATAAATTTGACTATCTAAACCCAAGGGAGACACAACTGAGGGACAACACATGAATCTAGAGGCAGCTAGATATAATTTATGAACAGTGAACAAAGAGTTTTTCCCCATGAAAAATATAAATGAGGGAAAACAGCAACACTCAGGACACTTCTAGACACAGGAGAAATTAAATGGAAGTATCTTCAGCCACAGGTGATCACAGCTACAGATAAATAAGTTAACTCTGACTGCACCCTCAGGAAAGCATTGTCTCCATGAAGGGTTACAAAGGTGAGCTCAGAGAGCACAGACAACTCAGCAGGGTTGCAATTCCCCACGTGTGGCTCTAAACACACCCCACCAGGTCACCTCTCATCCAAGAGGAACAACTCGCACTCTTCCATACATTTCTGTTCCCCTGCAACCAGCCAGAAAGTCTTGTCCTTTCTACGGAGCTCACAGACACTGGTAGCGGATGCCCAGGTAGGGAAGAGCCGAGCTCAGGCTCCCCTCGGAGATAACCCCTGGCTGAGGAGGCCGATCACTGGGATCGGTTCCGTAGATTGCAGCGAACTGCGATTCCCTCCTTCGGAGGACAAGCAGGGCCAGCACGACCCCCGCGACCCGCCGTACCTTGCGCTTGTTGAGCAGCGCCTGCTTGGCCTGGGTGGCCTTGATGGCCAGGTACGCCTTCCTCTTCTTCAGCAAGTTCTCCGGCACCAGCGGGATCCGCCGCCTCGGCCTGCGGGAGGGACATCCCGGTCACATCCCGGCCCCACATCCTCCATCCGCCCCTCCCGGGCTGCCCCGCCGGCGCCCCCAGCCCCGGTGCCGCGTGGTGCCTGCGGATCCCGGCGGATCCTTCCTTCCAACTCTCCCTTCCTCCCGCTCTCCCTCCCACGGCACTCACTCCTCGGCCTCCGCCATCTTGCCGGGGTGGCGCCGCGCATGCGCGGGGGCCCGCCGGTGCCCCGGCCGTGCCCGTGGGTGCCGGGGCGCCGGGAAGCGGCTGTCCCGCAGGGCAAGGGGCGCGCTGCTGTCCAGCCGTGCGCTGCGCCATGTCAGTCCACACGCCGGCAGCCTGGGAGGGAAGGGGCGCTGCGACACACGCGCTGTGGACAGCCGGGTCGCCCGCAGGTGGAGCCAAAGCCTCACGCTAAGGGATGCTGTTCCCTCCGATGGGGTTGTGTTCCTGGTCTGCTCCCTCTTTGCCGTGCGGGATAGAGGGGGGATGTGTGCCTTTACACGATGAACCATCGTTGCGTCTGCACTCAGCTTGGTTTACACTGACCACAGTGTTCCCTTACCAGCTGGAAGCTCCAGACTGGCACTGGAAGGCTCGGTGGTCCCCGGTTTCCCTGCTCGCTTCGGTGATGCTGCCAACCTTTGCAAACACTACAAATTAGGCCAATTCTGTTCTAATACTTGAATACCTGTGTTTAGAAACTCAATTCCACCTGCCCAGATGTGTGCTCTGCAAAGAGCACAGCCCTCGATGAGCAAACCCAGCTCCCCATCAACATGATTTATGACACAGAAAGCAATAAGCTTATAAAACAAATAATCTGAAACTTGCACCAAAACACACCCATAACTACATACATTTCACCCTGACATTGGGGTAAGCTGCTCCGTGTAAAAAACCCTGAAATATCTGGTAGCTCTGGACAGAAAAAGGGACCCACTTAAATCTACGAATTAGTGTGCTTTGTTTAACAGGAGAGAAATGCAAACAGCCTCTTGGGTATTTCATTATTAATGGTAAGGAAACAATAAGTAAGTAAATATTTCAAGCACTGTTGCTATGAAATATTGCACAGCATTCCTAGGCAGACTCGTTAAACTTTAGTAGTTCTATCGTATTAATGAATAGTTATTCAAATGCCTTTGTTTGCAAGGTTACTCAAGAAGGTATTCTCACTTTCCTAGACACCACGCTGCTGCAAACTCGCCTTCAACACTCTGAACTCCTCTCCTTTTTTCTTGAGAAGACCTTGCATTTTCTGATATTTCCATGAGCTGTTACAGACAAGTCCAATGACTGTGAGCGTACTATAGTCACCATCCACCAGTGACGGATTAACAGATTTCTCCTAATTTATCTCAATTTAGAATGATGGGTAAAATACTCTTTTAAAATCCTGGATGTCTAGTCATGCTCCTTTCAGCCACTGACATTCAATGACTTCACAATCCAGCTACTGGATTCCCACTGGAATTTTTCATAAAGCTGCATAATGAGTGCATTTTCTCCATTGTTCACCGACACATCTCAAATAAGGCTCAGAACCCACCCAGAGAAATTATGTTTTAAAAACTTCTACAACAAAGTGACCACAGCTCTGGCTTGGATTAAACATTTAAGGCTATTTTCTCACTGCATCAGGAACAAATGATACAACTTTTCTTAATATTTCTACAGTGAGGGATTACTAGTTAATAGGACTATCATATATTGCACTGCCGTAGTTCCATAGCTGTCTCCAGGCCACATACCTCTATAAATATAAAACAAGACAGCACATCCATGAAGCTGTCATGGTATTCAGGCTGGTATTTGATCTGCAGTTTGAAAGTGCCACCAAATATACAGCTCGATAAAGGTGTCAAAACCACATTGCTAGCTGAGCATCCATGGATGTATATCAAATATACAAAATGTGAATTTGTGTAAACATGTTAGCGTAATAAAATGTGAATACGTAAATTAAGAGTATATCAAGAATTGACTCACTTTCGCATGAAAAATTTTAGGGCTCTAATTCCAAAAGCCAAGCCAAGAGATGAGGTGAGATATCAGAAGCATCTTGACCGTGTGAAGCTCCTTGCCTTATTTTCTCACTTTAAGGGTATAAAACACCATTAAATTTATTTAAAATCCCATAAAATCTTTATTGACACTGTGTGCAGTCTCAAAATAGCAAAGGAGCCTTAAAGTCCATCACCCTCACCAGTGAATTGGGCCCCAATCTGAAATCTGTCTGTAAGCTCCCTATAAAACGATACCAAAAAAATTAAAATTGGTTTATTTTGCCAAAATGTGATCTAATCTTGGGAACATTTTAATGGAGAAAACACCTAGTGATCTTAAATCATGCCCATTTTCAGATCTTTTAAAGGAAAAGTTTATATGATTTGGAAAGAACCCCAGGAACTACTCCATACACACACTCAAACCAATAATTAACAAAGAAAAAAGGTGGGTGGTCCAAGACTTTCTTTTGTGAAAATAACAATCCTATGGAGATAGACTGATATTTCATGAAAATATTTTTTGAAAACACTGTGGCTAGGTGGATGTTTTTTATTCTTTTCAAAATAAGGTTCCTTAACATAGGCATTTTTGTCATAAATCCTGCAAATCCATCTCCAAAGGAGCAATCTGGATATAATGAAGAGACATGACGAGACTAACACAGCTGTGTACCCTCAGCTAGTGGCCACTTAATATGTCAAATTGAAAGGTCTAAAAAAGATAAAGTTTTTTGGCTTTGTGTCTTCTGAAAAAAAAAAAAAAAGTGGGAAAAACCAATTCATTCTTTAGTGCCACTCATTTACCAGCATTAATGGAAAATATTCTGGTTTCAAAATCTTGATTTTACGGTTACTATTGAGAACACTTTCCTGGAAGAAAAGCAGACTACTAATAAACCCCCGGCACTATTCACAATCCTTGTCCCTGGAAATTATATCTGGAGCTTTAAGTTATGAATATTAAATTACAGACTTACATTGTTCTGACATTTTCTAAAAGAGTGGTGGTACCCATTTACAAAGCGAAACACTTGTAAGAAATAAAATGTAAATTAAATTTTAAAATTTTTTTTGTATTTCTAATGCACTTGTAAAGGCCTGGTTAATGAACCTGAAATGAAAAAATTGCTTTTCAATTACAATAAATAGCGATGAAAAGAATTTATTTTTCTGTCTTCCCTACAAGGGAGTGCACGGAGGGTCTGCAATTTGAGTGTACTACAGATTTAATTGTACCTTAAAAGAAAAGTGGAGTTAAAAATAGACATCATTATATATGGTCTCCACAGGTCTCCATGACCTCTCTCCTTCCCCCACAGGGATGAAAAGCTACATTTTATTTGGGAGAAAGACCGATTAAATTATGTCTCAGATGAAAGGCAGTGGGAACAGAATAGGTGTCTTTCCCACACTCAGTAATTGGGAATCCTACCTCCTACTAGATTACCTTTTAATTGAACCTTCCAGATAATGATGCCATTTAGGTGGTGGGAGCATATTAATAAGTACAGCATGGCATAAACTATTCATAAAAATACTGCAGACTGGGAGCCATAAAAAGAGATGGAATGGAACAACCCAATTAGGGAGCTCATCATGTCAATGTAGACACAACTTCATAAGAAATGCTTTGTATAGCCAGATGTGCTCTCTGGCCTAAATGTCAGTGATTCTGATACAAATGAGGGTGGGTGGCAGACAACAAGTTTTACGTTAAAAAATAAAATTTAATTATTCTTACTTTATGGCCCTGGTTGCTGTCCCTACAATAAAAAATCCTTTAGCACATTCAGCTTTGGAGCTGTTGTTTCAAGCAGAAACAGCAATCAGAAGAGGATTGAAACATCTTAAGTGAGAAACGGTCTGCAGTAATTTGGGTAAAATCACAGCAGAGTAGTTTTGCTGTAAGATCAAACACTAAACAAAGCTGTGGCTCTGAGTGCTGTAACAGTGCATGGCAATAGGGCTATAAAGGCCCTCTCACTTTTTTTCCCTGCTAATTTATGCAGGGAAAGTTCTCATTGGAACATTTTGTTTTGGCTGCAATTATTTGTGACAACTGCGTAGTCAAGATAGAGCTACAGAGCATCCATGTCTGACCAGGAATTATCAGGCAGGGAAACAGAGCCTGAAGGAGGTAAGTTGGTGTCCATAGCTTTATCCCAAGAAAGAGGCTGTATCCCAGCTGCTCCAAGCTGCCTACACACAGCAGAAACAAAGGAAAGGAGGAGGTATTTACAAGATTCTTCTCATGGCACAGCAGAAGACCTTATAAGGCTGAGTGCTAAGGCAGAAAGATGGCAGAAAAAAATCAGTAAATAAAAGTGCAGCAAGGATTCACTGACTTTTATACGAAATTATGGGATCCAGGCTAATTAATAACCTTGGGAGTGGGATTTTGGAATGATTTTAGATAAATAAAAATATCAGCTCCACGCTTAGGATGATAGAATAGTAATTGAACATTATTAGGGAAGGGTTAAAGAACAAAGCAGAGACCATCATTCCACAGTGTAGCCTTTTACACCCACATTTTGAATGCTCCAGCTTTGGTCTGTCGCCTTTCTTCCATCTGTCCATCCCATACCTCCACCCACCTTTCCCCAAGACAGACTTGGAAAAGGTTCAAAGAAAGAAGATCAAAGATAGGGAATAGTTTGCATGTGTGCAGCAGTTAAGTAGACTGGACCCTGAGGCTGGGAGAAAGGTATCTGAGGGAAGATAAAATATCCCATAATGGATAAATGGTGGGATAGTTGCTCCCTCTTTCTTCCGGCATGAGAGGTACAGAACCTTGCACGAAGACAGAAGGAGGCAGGTTCACAACAAATAATGTGGGTTTTTCAGCACATGAACTTGTATTTAGGATGTAGACATTTAAACCACCAGCTTCTGAGAAAGGTTGGGTGAATCAAAAATTGGGAGAGCAACTTCTTGACCGTATTGTACCTCTGCAGGCAGCAAGACTCCAAGCTATTCTTCCATTCCTCATAATAAATGCATTCCATTTTTCCCTACAAAGGGTACAGATGTTTCTCTCACAACATTCAGCCCATTTTTCCCCTAAACCTTTCACACACTGATCCCTACATGGGTAAGATGGTTCCTGAAAAATGAATAATTTAAAGCCCCAAGGATTAACCCAAAATAAGCAAATATCAGTGCTATCCTCCGAACTCTGTTCTCCAACAATGTACAGGTCCATGACAAAAAAAGGAAAACCAAACTGAATGAAATCAATGTTGTCACAGAGGAGACAAATGGCCCTGCATTCTCCTCCACTATTTTAAAAGTCTGTGTGGAGATGAGAAAAGAAATACAGTTGTAGGCTGAGGTGTTGTTTCAAAAATTCAAATTCTCTTTTAACTGTACTGCTACTGGACATTGATTCAGGATATGAAAAGGACATCAGTGTTTGTATTTGTGCAGCCTCAGCATTGGTACCCTCATAAACCATAAACTGGTTTTTCCAAGCAGAGGAGTTACACAGCCCAGCCACATGTCCCTGTCCACCTTCTCCCCGGTGGATCTGACCTTTCTGCCAGCTCAGCTCCAAACTTTCCATTTAACTGAGATCTGTCCCATTTTACATTCACCCTTGCTATTGTAGCAAAACCTCTGAAGAGGCAGACAGAACTCAGCTTCTCTGCTTGCAAACAGAAGGGCTAATTTAACCTGATGCACGTCCTTCTCCCCTGTTCACTTGCGCTGCGTCCTCTTTTCCTGACTTTGAAGTCCATCCTTTGCAGCCTTTAAAAGAGATTTGGATAAATGAATCTGTTGCTGCACTGATCTATTATCACTGCTGCCTGGAAGCTTGAAGGATGAGGAAAATTCGGCAAAACACTGAGAACAGATGGAATAAGCAAGAATAAGCTCCAGGTACCGCTGGCTGGAGCACAGCCATGGACAGCACGTGCAGCAAGCAAAGCCCAACAAATTAAATTGGTTCCAGCATCTTGGAGCATCATTCTTCCAGGGGTAACAGTGATCAGCCAGCTGACAGACTGGGATTGCAGGGGCACTCCATCACTTTGGAAGAAAGCAGCGTTCCCACTGCTCAGCTCAGTGGTACAGGGGGATGAGATGAGGGGCACTGCTCAACAGGAATATAAACCACACAAATCTAAAGCAACTGTGCTGCTTCTTCATGCTGTGCTCGGCAAGACTTACTTCTTCCCTATGAGTTTTCCACAACCTCCGGCAGGATCAAGGCCTTTCTGTATCAGACACTGTGTTCTCACATCTGAGCGAGTTTCTGACTCAAGGGTCTACACTGAGGAAGAGCTAACAGAAAAAAAATAGGTCCTGTTTCTAAACCATCAGCAGCATAACAAGAGTGTCTTTCTAGTTTCAATTTTCTCCACACATACTAGTTATACAGTGAACTATTTTTTGATATGTTGTACAGACAGAGGAAAAGGTTCATCATCATTTCTTCCCTATTTTTTTAATAGTAAGAATAAGCTGCTTCCTGTCAGTACACAATCTCACTAGTGAAAGAAATCACTCAGGTGAAGGTGTGCTTCAAACAAATGTTAATTCTCAAAACAGCACCTTCCTCCTCGGTGTCTGACACACTGCAGTAGTAGCAGAGAAACACAGTCACCGACAAACACACACTTTTTTAAAATCCAGTTTTGCCAAGTCACTGTCTGATGTAAGAGTTGGTGCCCTGTGACAAGGCAGAGCTAATTAGCCAGGTAGATTTTATCAAGAAAGAGAAGTCTCTTAAATTTGCAGCAGAGAGAAAGAACCTGACCTACTTTGTGTATATACTGGTGCTCTCATTTTAGGTGCTTTCACAGTCTTCCTAAAAGCCAGCAGCCAAATTCCCTATGCAGCCATCGTAGAAAAGTTTTGTGTATTTTCATACGGCTTCATTTAAATGCTTCAACTCAGGGTTCAGTATCTCCCTCTCAAGCAAAAGTAACTTTCACTCCCTTTTCAGACTGAGAATGGAAATAAATACCATCAAACTCACCCCTCTCCGAAATCTTAAAATCTCTATTCAGCAGCACTTTAACAGGAAGAAAGAATGGGGAATGGTGGCTTTTCCATCTCTCATTCTCTTCAACTCCAGATTGGCTACCTTTTTGGAAGATAAGCTGGAATGAAAACACGTTATCCGCAGGATTCAGCATGAAGATAATAAGGTGAAATGTAATAGGTTGTCAAAATGCTCTGCTGGAATGTGGCCTTACTTCTTGTGTCAGAGGGAACGTGGCTCAGTGAAGAGGTGCCCATTCCAAGGCTGGGGCTGCCCGAAGGAACCCTTCAGCTCCAGGGATACCCCACAGCTGTTTCCAACTCTTGCCAGGGCAAGCCCTGGTGCCCTCCTGTCCTTCCCTTTGTACCTCGACGTCTATGTGACGAAACTGCACATGCGGGTCAAGAAAGAGCCAGGAAACATTCCTGCCTCATCCTAGGGAGTCCAAAGAACTTGCAGCTGTGCTGTAGCCCCTGTAATTCATTTTGATCCAGATAAGGATTTAATTTAAAGAGCTCACTTTGTCATGGATACTTCAAAACCTAGAAGGCGCTGCTGGAATGCAACCCCGTTATCTGTTTGTGATGATCTGAAGACACCTGGATTTAGTGGTGTTTTATTATTATTGCTATGGATCACTCACCAGATGGTTCAAATAAAAATACTTCAGATGATGAATAGCACATGAATTCTTCACGTCACTTTACAGGTTTACTTTTCTGAATGTGCATTGTGGAAGTGTTCCCTTTGGGCATGTTTCTCTGTTGCTAAGTCTCTTTCCAGTTCACAAAACACCGAATCTACAAGCTGCTTTCTGAATAACCACATCTACCTGTGGAGTGTGAACACTTCTGCCAGTACACATGGGCATTGCCACTGCTTACTCTTTCTACAAACAGAAATTCACTGGAAAATTAATGCAAGGCTTTCCATATGGAGCCAAAAGGGAAATTTGGGGGGAGGGTTAGTGGAACAAATGGAAACATTTTTTTTCTTCATTCAGCCCTAATTAAAATTAATATCACTTTGGCTCAAACTAACACCACTAACTAAGGAAATTAGTAGTTCAAACTACCAGCTCACTATGCTGAGATGCTGCTGCACATATGGTACGTGTGATCACGGCCTGTTCCTGAGAAAACCCATATGGGTTACAGCAACCCTGCAACAGAGACAGTGAGGCTTTAACCTCTCTTCTTGTTGTTATTAACTTGTTTCTCAGTCTCACTCTGCTTTTAACTATGAGGCATTTGCTGTCTGTGGTCTATTTTCACCTCATGCCCAGCCTCTCCTCACAGTCAGCACAGCTGGTAACCACCACTGGGGTCATCCTGCCTTTATAACCTGGATTCACCCCACTGTGGGACACACTTCCCCTGCATGGTGCTGGCAAAGGTATTTTCTTGAACACCCTGTTGCAATGGGCAGAAATCGAAACTTCACTCTGAAAAGGTACAAAAGCTGCCTGCCAAGCATCATCCTGCAGAGGTGTGAGCTGCCATCAGACCCTGATCTCACTGCAGCAGCCGCCTGCAGTGGGATGAGCTGGGAAACAGAGCTGGAGGGATGCCTGCAGGCACAGTATCAACTCCACATACTGTGTGTGTCTGCAGTCAAAAAGCCCTTCTGGCCGAGCACAGGATGTTCATCTGAGCTCTGCAAAGACCTCCAGCAGGACAGACCATATCCACTCGTGGTTTGGGGAACCTGTGTGTTGTGGTGCAGGTCTGGTGAGATGCCTGGCACAGGACAGAGACACTCACTGCTGTCACTCTTCCCTGCTGTAAGTAACCACTTTTCCTCGCTGCATTGCTTGCAAACGCAGGCACTGACCCATTCTCAGAATAATTCAACCCAAATACACAAAACCTGCCCTTTTCTTATCAGCTCCTTCGGATGGAGTGTAATTCCTCGGCCCCTTCTTGCAGCTTCTCTTTTATTGTCAGAAGGCTTATTATACACACGCAGTGTGACCAAGAGCTGTGCATCTTTACCATTCTTTTCCAAATATATCATATCCTCTCTGTAGCAGTGGCATTAATAATCCCTGACACACCACACAGTCCTTTCGGAAACTGCACTATCTGCCAGTAAAACTTTTCTTCTTGTTACTTACTTCCTAAGTGGTCACCAAGAGTCCTACATTCAACAGGAAACATTCTTCCTGTTCTTTTTTTAACTTGGTTTTGAATAGAAGTATCTATTTTGTTGTTTGTGTGCTTGACAGGTTCTAGGGCTGCTGCTCAAAAGGTGTTAAGTACTCCCTTCCATCACTTCCAAATTATTTTAAAATCTAGTGCTGAAGTTCCCCTGAGCTTAACCCATTTTAGTAAGTTTTAGATGCTTATTTGGTTTCTATAATTTACCGTTCACCTCCTAAATCTCCTTTTTTGCTTTAGCACACCCTTTGGAAGACACATGTCAGGAATACATTAACAAAAATAATTACCAGTGCTGCAAATCTAACATTTTAAAGGCATTAAATGGGAATTACCAGGTTTCTGAAATGCAATGTGTCAATGCCAATTCACTTGCTGGAGAACACAGGGTACAGGTAGGGAAACTCAGGGACTAGTGCTTTGGCAGACACCCATTTTATGCCTGCAGTTTTCCTGCAGGTGTCAGGAAGAAATTAAATATAGTATCTGTAGTGGAAGACACTCTTCAAGTCCTGTAACTTTATTATTCCAACTGTAAAAAGGGGTAAAAAAATAGAACTATGCTAAAGCTTAGTTTATATAACACTAATTTAATAGGGAGGCATTAAAGGACAGCTAAAATAGAAATGTGCTCCATAGCCCAAAACTTAATTTCAGCTGCTCTTTCCAACATAACAGGAGGCCCATGCTAATTCTGTTAGGATGAACTTTTTAAGTTACACTTATTTATTAGTAGCATTTTCATTAGGACTGACCAAAAAAAAGAGAGAAGTTTAGGCTTAAATCTTTAAGCAAGATATTCCCACAGTTCTATTGCTGCAATTAAACTGGCCTTGGAAATTATTCACTCTTAAAAGGCTATTATTTATCAGCATAGTCATACTTCTCTGTGATTTTTTTTTCATTGTGGTTGTTTTAAACCTGCTACTTTTCAGAAACTTAGAGTCTTGACTTTAATGAAATCTGAGTTAAGCAGTTTCTTGGGAGAGAGTTTAGCGGGTGATCTCCTGACCAACATGACTGTTGGATACAAAGATCCCACCTCCACTGGTGGGCAGTGGAATTCCAGCCCGTAATCAGTGAATTTATTGCACACAGTAGGTAAATATTTGTTGCGCCAGTCTCATATTTTCCTCCCTATTATTTTTTCCACAATCTCATTACAACTGGATTATGGCTTAAGACTGCTCTTATTGTCTCCACTTTGCCCACAAAACACTTTGTAGGTTTTGAAACACTTTCACACGAATATAGATTAAATGACCCTGAATTCTCATGGAGGGAGAACAAGACAAGTAAAAAAGGACCACAGAAGCCTGCAAGTACGCAGAGCCAGAACCTCAGCTGATGAAAGCGATCCCTGGCTTCCACAGTGGGATCAGGTATGTCCATGACAAACAGGCAGGGCTGTAAACTGGAATGCGCTTTAAATCTCCCCAGCTCTAATACAACTATTCCATATTTTCAGAGCCATTACACAGTTGGTTTCAGAAAAACAGCTCTGAGTTCTGCCTGCCAGTTGAAAGTTGTCACTGTTGCACGTGACAGCTTAAAAATCTAAAAGGGGCCATGAAAGTGTGGAAAAAGCAGCCCTAGAAATGGATCTTCACTTCCCAAATGTTTCTGCAAAAAAAATCTTTGCATGCAATAAAATAAGCACTGGCAAAGAGCTCTGTTTCCCCAGGTCTCAACTCCTCTGGGTGACTCAGGGGTCACTTGAAACAGAGCAAAAACCTGCTTTGTTGACCAGTTCTGTGCACTTTGTCACAGATTGTTGGGAATTTCCCATAATTATGCTTTGCAAGTAATTTACCATCAACATAACAAACACATCCAGACATTAAAAGTGAACTGAAAGGTATCTGGGATCTTTGCAGAGACAGAAAATGTAATGTGATTAGAGTTGCTCGGAAGATAGCCATAAAACAATTTCCTGTTTGAGGGGATTTTGCCCACATCTCCTACCCAGAAAAATACTGAACAATTGGTATTTCTACGGGGCCTTTGGCCCAAGGAGCTAACAGAACAAAAGGAGAATTCCTTCCTACTTATCCAGGGCTTTGTTCTATCATCAGGCACTTGAGGTCAATGCTCCAGCTTCAAGCCATGCCCCTTGGTGGGGTGGGATGGTGCTGTGGATGTCACCCATGGGCAATGCTGGAAAGATTGTGCCTCACAGACAAGATGCCCATGGTCATTCACCCAGTATGATATAACCAAAATCCCTTGGGCTGGCACAGAGAGACCTATTTCACCTCATGTGCTTTTCATAGAGGAATAACCTGGGCAGTCCTTGTGCTTCTCAAACAGAAGCACTGGAACTGTTGCTGTTGCAAATACAGGCACGGGCTGGTTTAAGAATAACTCAGTAGTTTCTAAATGCATCTATTCCTCTTGTTACTTAACATGATAACTAGATACGTGCCTAAATTTAAGTAGAATTACTACTGTTTGGGGTGGATGACTCCTTAGCAACCTCACAGCTAATATTATATATAAATATATATATATATATTTGTCTCCGTTCCAGCAGCTTTCCTGCAGATGTGAAGCTCAGTCCTCTGCTAACAGCAACTCGCAGTTTGCTGAAGAGCAGTTCCTCTGGTCACTACTCTTGGCTTGTAACAATCACAATTTGTAAAGGCTGAAACTAAAATGCAGAACAAAATGATGGATAGACAGATGTCCCATGTGGAAGACTTGAAGCAGAGGGGGAGGCCAGAACATGCCCAGTCTGTCTGAAGGTAAAGGTGATAAGAGCAGGAGCCAGCTCCAGCTCCTTCCTCCATCTCTTCCCGCTAACCAAATTTCAAGTCTGAGCACACTCCTGTGGACTGTTGCCTCTGTTTATGAGCAAATTAATTACAGGCATATTGGAAATGTGAACAAATTAAAACCCTCTTGCTTTATATGTTTGCATTCCCTGGTTTGAATTTCCTGAGAGAAAATGGACAATTAAAACTAGACAGTTTGTCATGCAGAGTTCCCCAGCAACTGCAAGTAGCTGTGCTAGAGCTGACATGGGGCTGTGAGAAGTCAGAGCCCGACCAGGCACCCAGGAGCTTGCAAAGGGGCAGTTGAAAGGATTAGCCGGGAGAACCATATGCTCACAGTGTGCATCTGGCCACAGGCAGCACAGAGGATGCAGAGATTTCTAGCACAGCACAAGGCAGTAAAGCTCCCAGGTGCCTACAGCACTGGAAGCCAAAGGAATAAATCCCAAATGAAAGAGTAATTATGTGTAAGACATGGGCGTCACTCAATGAAGGATCTGGACAGGTGAGTCCTAGAGGATTTTGCTTCATCTGTCCAAAACATTTCTGCAAATCCAGCTGTGAGTGGCTGGGGACAGATCAGGAGTTGTTCCTCTGCCCCAGCCACCACTGTCTGCAGCCCAGTTTTTAAGATAAAACACTCCACCTCTGTGGGGTTTGTACCAAAAGGAAGATTTCTGACTGGCACATTGCCAATGCCATGTGTGACGCTGTGGCAGGGAGGGATGGGCTATTTATCTGTGGGCAGCCCTGCCAGCAGCCCTGCCAGCTCAGCTTTTAGGGTCCTGTGGGAACTGGAAGGATGGCCTTGTTAGAGCAGTGTTGCTGCCTTACCACAGACCTGGTGTGTGACATAAGTGCCTGCTATATCACTGCACCCCGAGCACACAAGTGGAGTCCTGGGAGAGGAATGTCCTGCCCAGACACACCAGAGCTATTCACAGTCTGGCCTGGAAGAGAAGATTAATGCTCCTTCTCGCCAGCTTACATTTTCTTTCATCTTGTCATGCATCTAGAAACAACACACCTGAAGAAATAAACCCAATAAAAAAACCCACAGGTAAGGTGTTTACTGTTAGCACGTCCTTTTACTCCAAGATAAATGGTTAAACTCTTCCCAAAGTGTCTGAATACCAAACACAAAGCTGCTTTTGTGATAGAACGTGCAGTAAATGTGTGGGACCCGACTCTTCTGGACACTGAACTCTCCTCTCTGAGCTCATAGCAAGAGCAGGACACTCTGGGAGAGCCTAAGCCCTGACAGTGCAGCAGAGGTAAAGCACTGCTTCCCTGCTATATAAGGAATAGATCTCCAGGCCTTCAATCCCAGCAAAGGGAGGAAGACATCCTAATAAAGCACTATAAATACAGGAGTGTTTATAGGACATGTTACGTAACACCTCTCCTTGAGCTTTGTGCCTTCCCCTGTGCCAGCAAACACCACGGAATGTTTTATCTTACTGACTCTTTATATTAAAGGGAATCTAATTTTGAAAGCAGAAACTGGGCCAAATTACCATTCATGTGAGCATTGAGTTTGCATGGCTTCTGTTTGCTGTTTCTATCATACTTCTTCCCCCCCAAGTAACATGTTTGGGGTTTTTTTTCTGTTTGCAGAATAATGCTGAAAGCAGGAGCAGATCCACAGTTTTCAGAATGCACTTAAGAGAGAAAAAAATACACTTTTCAAATGCATTAATTGGAGAAATACACTAAAAGACTCAAGTAATTTTTTATGATGGTTGTGGTAATAGATGGCATCTGTTGTTCTATGCAAATAAATGTCAAGTAACAAGCCTATGATCCTAAAAGATGTGAACAGCTGCTAAGCAAAGAGGCCAGAATAGAGTGGGAAAAAAATCTTTTCTTAATATATGGTAAGGAAGACAGTGTGGCTTTGCCTGTTTAACATGAGGAGATGACAGGTAGAACCCTATATAATCCTCAAGATGAAAGGAGATGCAAATAAAGTGAATCCTCATCCCAACCCATCCAGAAGAGTGAATGCAGAATCATGCTGCTGCCTCAGACAGGTCTAACTTCCATGGTAAACATAAGTCATATGTTCTAATGTAACAAGGTTTTTTGCCATTTTCTCCTGAAAGATGCAGGTTTTGATAAACAGATTTGCTGCCTCTGGTCTTTGAGGCTGTTTTTTTTTGCAAAGAGTTTGATTTATAATTACTCGGTCCTGTGCCGGAAAGGAAGAGAAGGCCCAGCCACGTAGGAAACAGCCGACAAAGAGCCCATGCTGTGGGAGTGCATCCCTGGAGTACACGCATGGGAGGGAGCCAGCTTTGGAGCACTGCAAGAGGTTCAGCTGGCAGCACACCAGGAACATTTTGCTCCCAACTTGGAGGGAGTAGGGGAAGAGGTTGGAAAATAGAGCACCTTCACAATATATCATTGCTCATCGCAACTAAAAGCTGGGGTGGCTGAAGGGGAGAATGCAGGGGGAAAAATAATAAAAAGAGCAGGGAAGAAAGCATATGGAAAACACAGGAGGAGAAAGAGTGGGAAACATGGAAGAAAAAGGGAAAACAGGAGAATAGAGTGAATGGATGAATTAAGAGAGAATAAATAAGAGAAGAGGAAAAGGGTTGGGACAGGGTCTCAAGCCAGGAGATGACACACAGCAATTTGTACCTGGGGACTGTGTTTTACAGGTTATTTCCATTGTGGATGATAGTCTTGTCCTTCTGCAGACATCAGAACTGCTGATTTGCACTGCTACTCGCAATTTATCTGACTTCGGTTCCCCTGTTTTCCACTTCCATTTCCACTTTCCATTTCTCCTTTGGATACCTTTCTTGCACTTTCCTTTTCCTTACCATGCCCCTTTCACAGCCTGAAAAACTCAAGAGTTGAAGGTGTTAAGGAGAGCTGCTCCTCGATTTCTAGTAGAAGCATAAGGAAAGCTTCTGCTTTCCTACTGGAAAGCACTGCTTCCCAGTATAAACCAGTGCCACAGAGTGGGCAGGGAAAGCTGCCTGGAGTCAGGCTGAAGTGCAGAGCTGGCCAAGGAGAAAATCCATCTTGTGATTCCACTCAAGGTTTCAAAATCTGCTTTTGTTTCCACCAGGAATTAAAACAAACCCTTTCAAACATTTCTATGAAACAGAATTGTGTTGAAATATCTGTTTTCTAGCCGAAGACATTTTTTATTACTCTCTCAGTTTGGATATGACCAAGGCCTTTGTCCTAGATCCTTCCAATTAAACATTTTGTTGAGGAAGACCATGAATTTTTTAACTGACCTTTTCTTGAGGTTACTACTCAGATATGCTACAGACAAAATACCCAGGGAGTCACTAAAAATTCTTTTTGTCCCTACTGTGTATATACCTACAAATAAACTACCTTAATAAAGAAAAATGCAAAGAAAGATGCCATTTATTAAATTGTTCATTGAAAAATAATTTGGCTGATGAATAACTCAAGGAGACTTCACTAGCACCTCTTCTCTTTCTTCAAGAAATGAAACCTGAAATCAATACATGTTTCAAGCTCCATTTCACAAGGGTTAATTTCATTCTTGGCAGTGAAACTGAAAATTATTTGAGATTCAAAGAAAAGCTGGGCTAGGAGACAAAGAACCAACTTGCAGGAAATGCAGCCTTTGAGGTTTTGGGGTGAGACCCGCGCCTGTTGTTTTCTGAGTTGCTGAAAGCATTCCACATAGGAAAGAAATACAAGGGATTGGGGTTCAAAACAGCAATAAAAATATGAAAAATGGAAGCTCAGTGGGAGTACAAAAATACATGTCATGCTAAATATTTTTTCACTTCTGTTTCACCTATGGAAGCAATTTGGCTTTCTAAAACTTTTTTCAAGGCATTCACTGTTAAAACCAGCAGTATGAGCCTGCTTATTTTAGCCAGTGCTTTAGTTCAAGTAAAATAAAAAAATTATTACATTTCAGATTTGTAAGGTCTGCAAATGGGCTTCTACATTACCCGGAAAGTTATTTTGAAATATTTTTTAAAAATTATTGTTAAGGATTGAGAATCTGCAAAGTAGTGAACTGAAGTTTCCTGCTTTTTCTTATTGAGGAGCCTGAACTTTAGATTTTCATGGCTATTTTTCCTATCCCCTCAGCTGTGGAAGTCCTTGGAGTCCAGTAGGGATTCTAAGGATAAACACAGTGAACATTTTGTCTTTGCTATTTCCTCAGAAACAGAGAACATAACACTAGAGAAAGCGTTACTCACTTCTCTGATCTGTCAACTCATTTGGACATAAGGAATAGTATTAAACATTTCCCAGAGAAAAAACAGATTTCAAGTCCACTTGTTTGGACAAATTGCCGTTGCGTCTTCTTGATGTCAAATCTGGTGTGGGAGCTCGATTTCAAGAATGGTCTTTTATGGATCTCGCTCAAAGAGTTGAAATTTGAGCTGGACAGAAAGAAAATCTCTAAAACCTTTCCCGATATGTCAATATTATTTTTGTAGCCTGTTTCCAAACACTGATCCATACAGCCCTTGTTGATGCTTCCCAGCCAAGCTGAGTTCACACAGTGCTGGGCAGTTCCTCCTTGCCCTCAGGTAGGGGCATGGAGCCAGTGGAAAGGAGAGAGGAAAGCAGCAGCCAAATAAAATGCCGTGCTTTTTAATTCCCCTCCCCTCAATGGCCAATTTACACCACACAAGGACTTTTTAATGTTACCTCTACACGCTGACCATTCCTATTGATTCGCCTGGGAAGTTCCAATGTCACCTGCTGGGACAGCATGACTGCCACAGACTTAAATCCCTTGTCTGTCCCACACAAAATGTTCCTTCTCTGGGGAGGGTGTGAAAGGCAGACGGGGCATAGATTGCTTTTTGCATCCTAGCCTAAGCCTGATGAAATGGAAAGGTTTTAAGAAACAACAACTAAAAAGCATTTTAATAAAATAAGTGGCACCTTCTACCTACATCTTACTTGCAGAAAAAGACTATCCAGAACAAAAGATTGCTATTTTGCATCTGTGTGCACTCCCACTACCAAAAGAGGTTAAGTCAAAATTTCCAGACCTAAGTTCCTAAGCTCCTAAATTAGATGTCAGGCTCCCATAGCAGATTCCAAGGATTTACAAGCAATAACAAGGAGAAGGTACTGACCTCCCTGAAAGGCAGGTGCTGCTTTGGGTGCCTGAGCGTGGCTCTGTGCGAGGCTGGGACCTGGCACAGACCTGTGCCCACTGCCCCGAGCCTCCCACTCAGGACAAGACTGTGCCATTTATTTTGGCTGTAAAGGAAGTTAAAAAAGAAAAGAGAGAGCCTAAGAGATGTCAGAAATTAATAAGTTGTCAGATCTAGGCTCCAACCAGTTCAAAAAGCAGCTTTTCTGCTGACAGGAGGTTGTTTTCAATGCTAAGAACGAAGTATTTATCTCTATCCTTTGAAGCTGTGCCATTCATACCAATAAAGACACAGGAGTCATGAAAGGGATACTTTTAAAAACAAAATGCCTGCTCAAAATTAATATATTTTTCTGTTTGAAACCACACTGTACACAGAGACTCTTTGGAGCATTTTAAAGACAAAAGCAAGAAAAATAATGAAAGAAATTTAGAGCAATACTGTTCCTATGCACCAAGCAGTAATACAAAGTAGAAAAGTTATGTCAAGGTGAACCACTAAATGGGTACACTTTCTGTAAACTAAGCCAATACAAATTTCATAAAACTTTCCTTGTTAGAGGTACAAACCATCCATTAAAAGAATAACATTGTCAGGCCATAATATTATCATTTTCCCCGCTCCAGCTGAACGTGAAGTTGCCTATTGCATTGAAACAACAGTATCAAATCTCACAAGAACGCGTCCAGACTCATGACAGCACACTCCCTGCAGGCAGCCTGACACTGGGAGGTGAAATCTTAATTATGGAGGTACTGCTGAGATAGTATTTTCTTCCAAGCATTGGGTTACTGGCACACTGAAATTATTAAAAGGGCACCTACAAAAGTGAGTATCAGTTTACAATGGTTTCCTAACAAAAATAATAATTAACCCTTGCACACTCTGCTTCCATTTGGAAATTTGACTTTGTCCTTCAGGTTTTTACATGGCATGTAGGAATGCCACTGCAGTAATTACTTTTGGGTATCCTCACTTTTAGCTCAGTGTCTTCAAAATAGCCAGGTATAAAGCCAGTTAAGGTTATGTTTGTTAGGATCAAGGTCGACAAACAAACCAAGACTTGTTATCAAACTCCCACAATGGTCAAATTTCACAGTCAACAGATTTGTAAGCATCTGGCAGCTGCACAAATGACAACCCATGACACAAAGCCTTAGCTGCTATAACACGGAGCTGACACTTCAGGGTACCACCAAGATCACAGTGCTAATTCATCAGGAGTGGAAATCTAGTTGTTTTCTGTCATATTTATATACTTGGAACGTTAAGACAAAGGCAGCGAGCGCTGTGGTTGTGATTGAGCATAAAAGCATTTACAGGGACCACTTTCTAACTTCCAGGGAGGTCACAGGGGTTGTCACAGGGCTCTACCCTGTGCCCAAATCTACCAACTAGTTATTGTATTTATGCTGTAGGATCCATATTTATTCATATTGCCCACAGATTGCAGTGGCATTTTCTTACCAAGATGAACAATGTTTGCATCCACCCGATTAACTCAATTTTATTTCAGAAATACGCAGATTTGGGGCCACATTTTGAGAAGAGCCGCATAACCAAGAACTTTCATTAAAGCACCTAAACCAAAGCATTTTATATTGTTCACGTCAGCACCATCATTACTCACTTTTAGAAGCTGCCTGAAGAAGGACCTGCCTTGAATTCCAGTCTCATGGATTCACTTACCAGTGGTGGAAGGAAGGATGATGCATCTGGAGATTTCCCACAGCTCATCCTGAAGTTTTCTCCTCCTGTCTGCTGCTGTCATTCCTCATTTATGCAAGGACAGGAGCTACCTGCCTCTGTGCCTGAAGGCATCTGGTCATGTATCAAAGCCTTTTTGACTTTTTCCAGCAAGAGAACTCCTGAAAGATATCACCATGGGAATCAAAGTAGGGCAGCAGATAACTTAAAAGTTGTATCATAACGTTCCAAGGCCGCTTTTTGTAAGCTTGGAATGAAAAGGTACATTAAAACCTTGCATAAAGAGCTGCAGATGATCCACTTATCTCACTAGAGCCCAAGGCACTTGCACACATTGGAGTGCTGAATAACGGATTTTGTTGCATTCAATTCTTTTTCAAAACTCTTCTAATTATTTGAAGAGCTTTTGTAAGCTCCATAATTCAGATATTATAAACTAATATACTCTTAAAAGGAAAGGAGGGAAAAAAGTCCAAGAAAGTACAAAAGTCATTCACAAATGAGTTTGAAAAGGTGTTAAATTGTAGTAAGGAATACAGTGCAAAAGCACTTTATTACTTGCATGGAGGTCTAAAGAACAATATTTCAAATATGTATGTGTGGAGCGTTCCCCAATGTAAACTATCCAGCTCCACAGAGCAGTATTTGTCCTACAGTAACACGAGGAATGCATAATCCCTGCTGTGTTTGTAAAGGACAGATTTAACACAAGATGTTTGAGCAGAACAACAAGTTTGAAGGGTTTTTTATTTTATTTTCAGCTGCGTCTAAAACATATCAGCAGCCTGGGTTGCCGTGTTTCATGCTGACTTTCTGATTTATCCTTTCAAGAGGGACCCCTTACTTTTTCAAAAAATGTAATGACATGCCAGCTCCTTCCAGCAAGAGAAGGCTGGAGTGAGAGCAGGAGAGGAAGTGCCTGAAATCTGCATTTCTCCACACGGGTGATGTGTTTTTCACGTGGAAATCCCCCCTGCCCTCATCTCCTCCTCCATCCCCACAGCCCCTCCAGGGTAGCACAGTTCCCACGGAGCCACTAAGTTGCTCTTTTAGTTAGTTCATCACAGGAGCCTGAGAGCTTTTATATGTTCCCTTTCTTTGCAGAGTGAATTACATGACAATTCGTAACGTAAACTGATGCAGAGAACCCTCATTATCTGCAGTGCATCAGGGGCCAATATAAATATCAAAGCCCAGAAGCCGTTGCAGGGTTTTGTGATATCTCATTAATGCTTTAGTAGGGTCTCCTCAAAAAAGCCTGAAAATCAACCCCACACCCCACAACACCAAGGGCTCACAGAAGACACAAGAAGGCACTTCAACGTCAATTAATTTGCTTGGTAATTCACAATAAAACTGCTTTACTGGAAGCAAGGAGAGGACACACCAAGACAGCCATATTACAAGTCCCAGATGCAGCGTGCAGTGTCTGCCGTGTTCCCACAGGATGACCTCCCTCTTCCTAACCTGCGGGCAAGGCAGTGCAAAGGACAGATGCCTGGAAAGCGAGACCTGCCTTGTCCTGCTCACCAGCTGTTGGTGGATGGAACTGTAACCCGATCAGCCTTCAAACAGTGCCCACCCGCAGTTCAAGTCTGGCAGCACCTCGAATGCATCAGCAAAGGTGGCTACTTGCAATTCAAACAGCTTTCCAACGCTTTTTTTTTTTTCCCTAGAAATTGACCATAAAGGATTATTTGCTCTTTCTTTTTTTTTTTTTTTTTAATTTTCTTTAATTTGGAAACTATCTCTGATCAAAACCAGCAAACAAAAATCCTTTCCCCTGAAGCTCAGACTCAGCATAATCAACTTAATTTACTGAATGTAAAGATGTGTCAGAAGTCAGGACCTGAAAGTCAGAAAAACTTTTTTGGAGCTAGAGTGGGAAGTGTTAGCTTTTTGGTTCTCTCTTCTACTGTTATTACTTCTGATTAGCTTTTAGTGTTGAAAATTAACTTAATTTGAGGAAATACCTCCCTGCTACAGGGAATTACCCCATGTAGAGTCATACAGATTGTAGAAGTGTTTATCTTTCGGAAGCACTAAATCCAGATTGAGCAGGACAGCGGAGATGGGTTAACTTTCTATTTGATCTTTGAAGAGTAGGACTATTTTTTATTTTTTTTTAGTAACAGAGATGGTTTCACAGAATAAGTCTCTTAAGTCTGTATGGAATTCCATATAGAGGGCCAAAAAATTCTCACAGTTCCAGGGATAGAGATGAGAGCGAGTCAATATTACTTTTCCCTGCCATTATCACAGTCAGTGCAGGGCAAACATGAGTAAAAGAAAACCTTACGTGGCCAATGAACTATAGATTTCTACCATGACCTCTCCCTCACACCAGGGAGCAGCAGCAGCACAGGAAAAGGAGGCAGGAACACTCTACTCTGCCAGGTGGCAGCTTCTTCAGGTTTTGGTGATAAAAGGGAAAGGGAGAAACACATTTGTTTACTGTGTATTCCCACAAGAAGTATCTCCTTTGGTAAGGACACTCATCCTGATACATGTTACAGAGGGGTGGAAATGCTCATTACATCAACCAAATTTTGAAATAGCCTTGGCTCCGTGTTTTGTATGGACAAGGCATGCTCCAAGTCATCCAAAATTTGCAGACAACAGAAGGCTGGAAGAATTGAGGGAACAGCACTGCACTTGCACATTTAATTGGAGAAATGAGTAGAACCGAAAATGAATACTGATATACTTTTCTTTTTTCAGGCACATTCTTCTTTGTCTGGGTCCCAAAAAAACATCAAGAAACTTTTGATTAGAAAACTAGGCCAGAACTCAAGCAGCTTTTCAGCCTGCAGTAGGTGCAGGAGCAGATTTGATCAAATTGCTCCCTCTGGAATATTACATAGCACATCTTTTACTTCTGTCAGCTGCTTGTATAGTAATCAGTCTGCCTAAGGATTATCTTTTAGCAGGTATAATGTCTTGCAAAGTGAAGCTTCCCTCTCCTTCACCCCAGGTATGTTTGCATTCCCCAGTGTTTACATCAAGGCTAGCAGTGTCCTCTAGATTAAAGTGAAGATAAGAAAAGAGGCTTGAAAAGATGCAAGTCTAACATTGCAAATTATAAGCAGTCTCTAACAAAGGGAAACATTCCCTTGTGGGTAGATTATTGCCTGTGATCCTACAATTGCATTTCCTACACTTTTCAGAGGCATTTGTTACTGGTCACCACCAGTACATTGGGTGATGTACTACTGGTCTAATTCAGTACAAAACCACACTTATTCCATGGCAGACACACTAAGCAATCCTGTACATTTTCATCATGCAAGTGAGTTTAAAATAACTTTTTTTTTTTTTTCCTCAGAAAGGTTCATTGCAGTTCATTTACCCTAAGCAACACTCTAATTTTACCATGGCAGGCAAGGACTGCACTCCCTTGTCACCAGGGAGTGCCTGGTGCTTGCCTGGTGCCCGCTCTGAAGTCTTGCTGACTGATTAGCATGAGGTGACTTCAGCGAGTCTCCGAGGTTTTACTAACTTTCAAATACATTCCTATTTCCTTGACCAAGGGATTAGCTCATTCTCCAGAGGTTTCCACTTTTAGATGGCTCTGAAACACTTCTGAAATATTGTCCAAGAAAAACAGGGCTGTCGCTCCAAGAGGGAAGTTTCAAGGTGCATGGAGCTCCGCTCCTGTGATCCCGTGTGGCACACGTAATGCCAAGGTATGTGAGCATTTCTTTGGAATGAAGTTCACCTGACTTCATCCTGCCAAAGTAAAGCTATTTCAAAAAGCACCTTGAATGCTTTGCTGCTGTGTAGTATCTGTCTGTCCAATAAATCAAGCAGATCTTTATAGGATGCCCTCTGCACACCTGCTATGGGCTGGAAGCAACTTTCCCTGTCAAATCATGTCCTTGGAAATTGTGAAGGGTGAGAACACCTCAAAGACTTTGGCATTTTCTGTTGCTACCTAAAGGAAGTCTCTTCTGATCAAATAATTGAATAGGAAGGGCAGGTTCTTATGGCATCAAGGTCTCTCAGACAACTAATAATCAGGTCTAAGGATTCCAGCTGTCACAGGTAATCTAAAGAGGTTATCCAAATTGCACACAAAGATTGAGTATTTGGGTGCATGAACACAAAAAGGGAAAGAATGATAAACAGGTTTACCTTCAGTTATTTAGACCTGAAATCTTTGGTCCTCCTGGGGAAGAGTGAAATGATTCCCCAGCACTAGTCCACAAAAACATGATTTAAATTGCAGCCAGAACACAGAATGAAATGGACCTGCATGAAAGAACAATTAGAATTTTCTTAGTGTATTTTCAACACACATTATGCCCCTGAATCCCTTCTTCAGGGATCAGAAGTATCAAAATAGAGTGAGAGGCACTTCTTCCACTATTCCTTTCCTGGCTGAAACCAGGAAGCACTGGAAGTCTCAAAGGAAAGACCTTTCCCATCAGCAAACCTTTAACCATGCTTCAAATAAGTGGAGAGTTTTGGGTAATTATCTGTCCCTTGGCCAGATTTCCCCAGCAACCATTGGACTCCCCTGTTTCTGACCACTGCTGAACACCTACAGGTAATTTTTGCTTTCATCTAGGCGAACATTTCTTCCTTTTCCTCTAAACTTCTCAGAAAGCACAATATTCAGAAATGCTTGAGAAATTGAGGATCCTGACACTCCTGAAAATGGGACCTACGTGTCTGATAATTGATTTTTTGAGATGAAAAGCTGTGGCACTCAAAGATTAGCTTTTAAAAGATTTTATCTCCTCTTTATGCAGATTAGTGCCTGGTGTGGTTTTCAGAAAATAGCTAGGTAACTAAGCTCCTTCAGAAATGTTTTTGTTGCTGGTGAATTTGTTCTGAAGTCATAAGGAAATCTTCTGGAAAGTTATTTATATCAATAGCTATCACACCACTGAAGTCATCTGATCTAATCATCCCCAGAGAGCTGCAACAATGGGAATTATAAATAGCGAAAATATCCTGGATATTTGCTCCACTATTTTAAAAACAGTGCTCATAGAGAATAGTAACTAAGAAGAAATCTCAGGACATAATGTATCAGACTTCGCGCACATTTGTCACTGCCAACTGTTCTTCCCGAGGGCCAGGTACTTATTTCTGAGCTAAACCCATGGAATGCCACAAAGGTGTCCCAATAGTCCGTATACTCTCCTCCTACCTCCTGGTTTCTCTCCCATCATTTTATCCATAGAAGCAGCTAAGGGGATAACTGAGACTGTTGACAGATGGTCTGGAAATGCAATACGTTAGGCAAGGTAGCAAAAAGCACTGTCCTAGCTCCTGAACAAAAGGAAGATTGCATTCAAGTAGTTGTTTATTTAGAGTCTATTTGTAGATTAATTAAATGTTACCGTCTTCTTCACTGCAACTTAAGGGTGTCCAGAACAGACTGACTTCCACAAGGTCTCTGTGTTTGTTTTATGACCTAGTTCCCCACAGAGTACAAATCCAAAGTGCTTTATATACTAGAGTATGCTTTATTTCAATAATATATAAGCATGCTTTTAATTCTTTAGTGAAATGACACGTCCCCTCTCCGATGAGTACTGCCTGAGAAAAGTTGGGACATTTTAGTCGTTTCTCACTGAACAGGTTTTGTTTGGGTTTTATTTATTTATTTTTTAAGTTTTATAGAAAACAGTTCAGCCACTTCTGGAACAAGCTTAGTGAAGGATGGTTTTGCCAAAATTCATACTTTTCATCTGTTTTCTGAGGAGCCATAACGATTTATAAGAGAAGCTTGAAATCTGGCAGCGAGACAACCCCCAAATTCAAATGGTATCTTTGTCCCCAGGAAAATCCCTCCCTGATCAGCTGGGTTAAGAGTCACAGCAAAATCCCTGTTGGCATTTACAAGACAGAAAGGGTTCCATTTTGATTTTCTGAGGGCTGCTGAGCTTCTTGTCCTGAGCAGGAACTGCACATCTAAAGGCACAGCTCGGGGCAGGTTTACCTTGAACAGAGTTCTTGTTTTCTCCCAGCAGAACTATGACATCAACAAGAAAGGTATAAAAGAAAAAGCTGACAAGAAAGAAAAAGCTAATTAGAAATTAGTGGGTATTAAAGACTCCTAATGTTATTAGACACCATTAGAGCCTTTTAAACTCAGCCTGTGTAATAATTTCCTTAGAATTTAAGGGCTTGTTCTCCAATTATTGTATCTGAGCTCTATTAATATCAGTGGAGTTACATTATTTTGCCCCGACTAATAGTCTTTAGTTAAAGCAGCCAAGCAAATAAAATCACTTTATTAGCCGTGCTTTTAAAGTCATTCTCAAATATCAACTGAAAGGCTTCTTCAGTACAAAAAACAAACCCCAAACACAAGACCCCAATGCAGGGCACAGCCCTGAACCGGCTGCACATTCCAGATTGCGGGTCAACAGGAGTTTCACAAGGATACCCTCGGTCACTGCTTCCTCACAGCAACCTCAGAGGGAGGGGAAAAAAGGGTTTGAAAAACATTCCAGATTTCAGCAGAGTTTTTGTAGCTGTGCAGACACAGGAGCCGCTGAAATGTCCAGAGGGACAGCCTTAGCAAGCCTGTGACCTCCTGTGACAAACTGGACCACGGAATTTCAGAAGGGATTTAGTCGGGATTGTTAAATATGTGCCAAAAAGAGAACTGCTTCTTGGACTTTTTCAATCAAGGAGCACTATATTTGGACTGGAAACAGCCTGTGGATGAGCAGGAATAACCATTAGAAGGCAAGTGAAAAGTTTCAAGCAGACACTACAGTCAAGGAAGAAACAACTAGAACATATCTGGGCAAGTTTCCACACTGACTGAAGCAACCCTTTTTCCCATGACATCAGATTCCAAACAAACAATATGTTATAGCCCATATGTTGATTAAGGAAAACCCAAGCAGTGCAGAGGCATGCACCAGCCTTCTGAGCACCGACTGAGCAAGAGCTGGATCGCTTGCAAGCCACGGGAGTTAATCAAACAAACAGAAAGCCCCAAGTTTTCAGGATAAGGCGCCTGGGTAAGACTTCTCAGCGAGATGAGGTTGTGAACGCCGAGGTAAGACTGAAAGCAAACTGCCTAGATCAAAGTTGTGCAGCCTGACAGATGACAGGGACAGGGAGTGAGCAGTGCTTTGAATGTGCAGCAGTGGCAAGCGGGGGATACTGAAGTTCTTTACCTGCCTGAAGTCATGTGGCGTTTGCATGACAAGTCTGGACTGCAGAACGGTTTGCAGTCAGAGTTCAGAAGGGTTTTTGGCAGGTTAAACAAGTTCCCAGTAAGATGATGCTGAGGATAAACATGCAAGAGAAATATATAAACGCTGTTTTCACAAGAATAGTGCTGTTTTCTCAGAACTGGCTGTATTTTAGGGAGGAACGCTCGAGTGCAGTCCTCCCGGGATGCCAATACAATCCATCGAGAACAGTCAGTAAATCACACAACTTACCAACCTAAAATGACATGAAACATTTTAAAACTCCAAACAAAAATAAAACCCTGTTCTACGGCAAAGAGGCACTTGCTAAGCATAGCTTATTGATGCTGCTTACAAAAGAATTGAGAATTTAACTCTTATTTTAAAATAGCCTGATAACAGTAATACTTACTGCACACAGCTGAATTCCCTGAGATATTTTATCAGACCTTGAATTATCTGATCTGTTGATCCTGTGTAATGAGAAACAGGAGGCCACCTTTGATCTTTCTCACAGAATTTAATAAGTCAAAATTAGAAAGAAGCCCTGCCAAATGAGGACAAATTTGACTAGGAGAGTAAACTAGGCAAGATGCTAAATTTTAATTGTGTTTTAACAAAATGATCTAATCTCATAGGTTGAATAGCCACAACAAACCAGGAAATAATTATTGTCACTGTAAGATTAAAGTGGTAGAATGTCTGTTTGTAGAGGTAGTGAGGGAAAACCATTTCTTTTGTGTGTACAGTACTGAACACATTCACAAAAACAAGAGACACCTCTTTCCTTAGTCAGACTTCAGAAAATGCAATTCACTTAGAGATGTTTCCTGTTTTAAATGATGGATATATTTAAATGAGTTGTTTTCTAGTTTTGCACATCCGTTTTCATTCCCTTATACTGTTTCCAAATACTTCAGTTAAGGAATGGCTTTTGCTAGTGTCAAACTAACAAAACCAACACTGAGCAAAAGTCTCAGCTATAAAAACACCCCATCTCTGTAAACAAATATGGCCACCATAATTCTTCACCATTCAACTTGGATCTCTGCAGCCGTTTCCTTCAAGATAGATTCTTGTCTACAGAGATATTTAGGTAACAGCAGATTAAATTAATCCCAGGTACTGTCAAAAAAAAGAGGCCCTGAAATGTGTTGCTCCCAAGACAGCCACCACAGCATGCTGGGATCTGTCAAGAAGATCCTCAAGATCCTTAGAAACTAATGATTAGCCCCCACAGCTTCCTTGTACATGTGAGTGCTTCTTTAAAAGTCTAAACAGACAAAACAAGTAATAACTCTGGGTGTTTAAGAGCTTACCTTAAAAGATAGTTAACAGCAACTTGGTTTCCACTCCTCACACCCATCCAGAAGGTTCAGGAAATCCTAGCAGATAAAAAAAAAGGAAAGTAGGTCTGGTAGCCTTCACTAATCCTCAGGAAGTCATTACTGTTAAGCTAGGGACAATAGGAGCAGTCAGACAATTATCAGGCACCATAGTTGTCTTTCAGCCCTTGCCCTTGATTTTAAGTGGAGGCTGTGCATTCCCTGCAGAAGGAAGAAGGGAGTGCAGCAGGACACGACTGGGAAGAGACATTCTGAACCTGATGACGGGCACTTGTGTGACTAAGAGGTCAGCTCTGTCTCCAGCAGCACTACCCTTCTGGTCTTCCATGCTTTATTCCCAAGGTACAGGCAAAGGGTGCAAAGGTAGAGACAGACATGGAGCAGTGTAAGATTGCACCTGCTGCATTGCAGGGAGGAGCACTACCCTTCCATTGGACCCATTCCATAGGGGAAAAACTACCTTTACAGTTATGATTAAATAACTAGGATCTTGATTAGAGTGAATATCACTACTGGAAACACTTTGTAAGAGCTTTCTTTATGTTCTTATTCCAAATTCAGGCAAGTAAGACCTGCTTATTTAACAGTCCCATTGTTTAGATCATAGCAAAAATATTTTTCATTATTAATCAGCGCAACATTGTTAATCAGCATTAATTAGCACCAGTATCTGTTTCAATGGATGCATGCAAAGCAACATCTCTGTAACTTTGTTCTGCTTTCAGTAGTCATGTCACCAGCCACTGGAACCCTTCAGCTGCACAGATCATAGTTTCCACATTTTACCTAACTGTTCTGTGAAACTTGCTTCAGTGTAACATGCCAGCACGTTTTTAACAGAAAACCCAGACATTTTCACATGTAGTTTCGTAGTATACTTTATGCACACAATTGCTTTTAACATAATATTTGTTTTAGTATATGAAAAGCAACTGAATGGCAGAGTAGATTATCAGGAAGCACCAGGCAAAAAAATGTTCTGCTGGACTGACCCAGCTGTTGAACATGTCTTTTCAAAAGCCCTAAACCCATGTTAAGTGCTACATCTTATTTTTCGCGCACCTCAGCAGTTCCTCGTTCTGGCTGGAAGCGTGAGCTGGGAAATGACTTCTCTCGCAGTATCCAGAGTTCGGCCATAGCCAAGAAGTCCTGGAATTGTAACAGTGTATTCTTTGGGGTGTATTCAATATTGAACTAAGTTTCCAAATGTTTCTTGGCTCTCCAGCCATTAACTGGACCTTAGTGGCAGGGGGCTAACCCTGCCATCTGTTTTGACAAAGGTTTTCCATTGCCTCTGCACAGCTGAGAGAACATGAGGCACGTTAGGAGAAGGTTAAGTTCTCTTTCTGAACCACCAAGAATTCACTGAACCCTCAGAAATCTCATTAGAACACAGCTAAGCATCTAATTGTTAATCTGTTTGTGATGGATTTTAGTTTGCCTTGAGCTTCAGGTCTTAAAATCTTCCTAGACCCCTATCACTTCTTCTCTGAGCATCTGCCTACTCTTCGTTCCTTTAGGTCAGAAATCTTTACTGAGTGGAAAATCATAGCTGCAGGCATTCTGGGTGGGAAAAAATAAATTAAAAAGCAGGATCACTGCTACTTTTGTCTTCCGCACTTTCCCCCATCCTAAACAGTCCCAGCTCTTTGTGGACCCATAAGAATCAAAGGAGCTTGACAAGGGTTGCCAGTTTTGATATTATTAAAACAAAGAAAGAGTCCAGAAAAAAAGAAAAAAAAAAAAGCAGTAATGTAAAGCTCCAGTTCACCTTGACTTTTCAAGTGAGCTTTCCTGATATCTGTGGAAAATATGTATTAACCAGACACATCCGGTCTTGCACAAATCGTCTCACAAGAATTTAAGGTACAAGATGCACCAGTTGCATCTGTGCCATCCTGTGCTCTGTGAAGTATTAACAGTTTCCAGATGTTGGCTCGGTGGGTGCTGACACAATTCCTGTACAGTTACAGTATCACACAACAATATTATGAGAAGGATCAGGAGCACAGAAGAACTTTAGAGCGTTTGGAAGCTGCAGTGACAAGACGAACAAAAGCCGGTGCTGCTGTAACTTGGGCCTTGTCCAGATCACACCCGGACTGCAGCAGCAGAGAGGCAGCAATCTGTGAACTCACTGCTTAATTTCTAGCATTAGTTATCATTTCTGAAATGCTACACAACTACTTAATACCATGATTAGTAGACAGATCTTGCTGGAAATTGTACAGTAGTTTAATAGTAAATGCTGACATTAATTTTCTCTTTCAATGTATTTAAACACACCAATTTCTGAAACACACGGTTCTTCGTATTTGCCTTTTCTATTTGTCCTCACTTACAAAACCAGAATGAGAGAAGAGAAAAAGAACCTAGCAAAATTTTAAAACTGGTCATTATCACTCATTTTTTAATCATTGTCAGATTAAATGATAACTCTTCCTTTACAAAAATGAAAGACTGGCAAAAGTACAGGTATCGTCTAGAATTTACAAAATGCAACAACAGTAGTATTTGAAGACCTAAAGAAGACCTAAAGAGGATTAATTCAAACTTCTCCTAGCATCTCTGAAAATTTGCTATTTTTCAGAGATATCATCTTAAATACAAAGAAGAATGCAGGGAGTTCTGCACACATCCCACTTAGAAACTCTTCCCTCATCTATTAAAGCAGAGACAACAACTCTGTTGATACAAATGACAATAAAAGCAGCTGCTGATTTGTGGGTTTATTTGTATTTAAAAAGGTGACCATGTAACAAGCAGTAAACACAAGAGGAGAAGAGGACGGAAGACCAGTGATAGGAACCATAAAACATTTAAAGGGCACAGCTGAGAAGGGATATTATTTGATCCATTTGAGTCCATCTGACATTTTTATATCCACATTTAACTAACAGGTCGTTAATATCCACGCAAATGTAAGCAAGGGCATTTTGAGCCGAGATGTCTTGTTCAAAGTAATAAAACCTTTATTCACACTCTGCTTGTACATCAAACATTTCATAACTTGGCAGCCCTGAGCCAGTCCAACTGCAGCGAGCAGAATCAGTCAGCATCTGTTCCCAAAATTCATGCGCTGCTATGGAAAACAGCAATTATCATTAAAGATTTTTCCTCAGAGAAACCTGGCTGCACATGAGGGGAAAAATCGGATAGCAACCTGCGTGTGACAGGGGCTTTTAATTTCCCCTTTTTGGCTTCTAAGTAGAAGAGACCGAAGTCCTTCTGCAGATTATAACTTCCTAAAGAGCCACAGGAGGATTTACTCATCCAAGTTCTCCTAATTCAGTCTTGCCCCACTCTGAAACATTCTTAAATGCTGAGAACAGCAGATAGCAAGAACACATGTCAGAAGAGACGACTTCTTTTTCATTTGGGAGAAGATACCAGAGAATCACTATTTGCAGTTTCTCAGAAAGTCTCAGCTTCCCACTGAAAACCCAGGTTTCTGCAACTGAGTTTCTTTGTGCAGACCGTGCTTTATCATGTACCAGACAAAACAGAATATAATAGAAAATATAGAATAAAATACTATCTGGTGTATTTTTAAAACACTTTGCTGCTTTTTTTGGTCAAATTTAAGAAGAAAACTCGTTTTTGAGACCTTTAAAAAAAAATAAAAATATCCCAAACAGAATTATGCCTTCCCAACTTCAATTTGCTACATGGCTTTAAGATTTTAAAGAGTATTTCTACAAGGTTTCAGTTTAGGCTGAAGTTGTGATTCTAACAATAGATGCTCATAAGTCTAATAATGTCAGTGTTCCAAATATATGCAATGATTAAATCTTCAAGATTTAATCCTCAAGACCTTTGAGGTCCTCATAGTTCTGATTTTAATAGGGTTTTTTTTTTATCCTATAAACAACACTATGGATGTGTTGTACTAGTGAGTCTCATTCTGAACTGGGCTTAAACTGCTTAAGGCTTCTTTTACATCTTTCCCATGCTAAGGGAAGGATCCCACAGTACCTTAATCTCATACAGTTGAATGGTCTGTTGGGAAAGCCCCAGTGTTTTCAGTGGCATTTTGATACAGTATTTTCTTAAAATTAAACATTATTCATGAAGGTTTTCAGCAAAATAAGCAAATATGTTAGTATAAAATACACTCTATATGCATAGACTTATTTGAACACAGTGCTACCATCAATAATTCAGAGAAAAGGATATGCAAGGAAGGAACTGATAGGAGACACTAGGCTTCGGGATGAGGGACTGAATCAACAACATGACTAATGGTGTGAAATCTCAGCTGAGAACACATCTTTGCAAAGTGCCGCTGCACAAATGACTGGTGAGAGCAGGAAAACTGATGATTTAACTCTGCCAAAAGCGTCTCTGAATGTAAATGCAAGCAGGGAGTACGTTCAGCATATACAAAAATCAAACTGGTTATCTGGGCTTAGAGCGGTCGCTGCCCCTCGGTCAGGCTGTGGGCTATGTGTACCCTCGGTGAGCTCCTCTTTCCACAACTCGAAACAGGCTGTTTGTGATTGTGGCTGTGGCCATTTAGTGCAGCAAATATTACTCAAGGTCAAACACTTCAAAGGAGTGTGGAGACAGCCACGGCTATCAGAAAAGTCTGGTTTTAATTACGGAACTGCTCAAATAATTAACATCTACATTGGATTACTCTAGGTCCATGACATGTATCTTAATATTTCTTTAAGTGATGAGCTGTGTTTAACAAACTGAGCTTATCATCTCTGATTTCAGTTTTACTTGTAACCACCCTTGAAAGTTTAATTACTGCTGCCACTTGTATATGCATTTCTTCTGTGTTAAATGCTAAATAAAACTGATTCGCTTCAGACTGTTCCCGAGGCTTTAAAAATTAAGTGCCTCTTCCACTTTGCAGTCTAAAATGGCTTTAAGTCACCCTGAATTTGTTGGTGTGTCAGTGTCATCACTTAAATAACCTCTTCTCGCTAGCATTTACCTTCTGTCATGCAATATGTATGACACATTACCTGTCTTCTACTTTGCCAGCCTAAATATAAAAAGTTTCCAACTATATAACAAGACCAAGCTGTCTTTAATAATTTATGTGTATGTTCCTCTCTCATTTTCAGTTCCCTGCCAGGTGCTCAGAAAAAGTTTTGTAGGAAAGTCTGTGGCAGGGCTTTTTTTTTTGTGTGGTACATGGCACTGTCTAACCGGATCACCAGTCCCACTCAGGAAGAAAAATGAAACTCAGACTTCAGGATCTGATGAAAACTCTTGAATAAAGAATAATAGTGATAATTCAAAGGTGAAAATAAAGTCATCTCCTTCCCCCACAGTAATTCTGTCCCTGAAAACTGCTGTGTACCCCCCACCATTTCTCTTATTATTCTTTGAGACACATTCCTGCAGAAGAATATTCTGCACTGAGTGATGAGCTCATTTTAAAGGCTGCTTTCAACAAAATTTCCACATCCAGATGGCATATGAGTTATAACCTTCCATCACGGACTTAACAAGCCGTAGGCTGCTGTTAATTGTCACTTCCAGGTTTCAGTGTTTATAAGCCAGTTAATAAAACCTGCTGTTCTTCTTAATAACAAATTGGAAAATTGTAATTTTTGAAGATACATTTTGCACCCTACTTTCCTTCTCCCTCCTGTTAAATCCCTGCCATGACTATCTCCTGTGCGTTTCTCACACAACCAGCAATAGGTCGCATCTTAATATGTTACTGAGTTTTAGTTCATACCTGTTTCAGGCAAAGCTTCTCAAGGGAAGAACTATAGGCCAAAACCCTTCTGCTGTATCTGCTCATTACTGAGAAATGAACTTCTCCCCTTCGTGTTTATTGTTGTGAAGCAAATGCGGAGTCCCTGGTGAATAACACACAAACAGAACACATGCATAATATGAATATGCATTTAATACTTTATCCTATTTTAGCTGCCTGTTAGATACCTTACCCCAACCAGCAATTTATAATCATGTGCAAGAGGCAGCTTCCTGCATTTGCATAGTTTAGAAACAGCAAAGCAGAAACAATGTGGTGAGTGAGGGTAATTACTTTTAAACAACATTAGAGCAGAGCTTAGTGGATCAGTGCAGTGTCTGCAAAGTTCTGCCTGTCAGTAATTGCAAAGCCTTCAGACTCTGCAGAAGAAGAACATGAGCTTGTTAATCGCAGAGGTTTGATTAAATTAGCTGTCAGATAATTGTTAGGCAGGCCTTGGAGTTAGGGCTTTCAGAGCTGCTGGAGAAAGTTTTGGGTACATAAACCAAACATTATTGGAATTACCAAAACGAGGCCCCTGTGTCAGCACAGTTTCCAGCCCAGGACTCCTCTGCTTCCTCATGGAATTAGTAAGAGCGCTCAGCACCTCACAGCCAGGCAGGAACTGCTTCCCAGATGCAGGCAGCTCCCTTTGGTTTAGCCAAACCTGTCCAGACAAGACAGTAGGGCTCTGAAATGCAGGGATTGTGTGCAAAGAGAGGGGAAAGTGCTGAAAGCAGGGCCTCAGAAGGTGAGGATGTGCAGACCCCCAGTCATCACATTCATTCCCCCAGCCTTGGGGAGAACAGACCCAGGTCATGCCTCACAGCCACAGAACTGCTTGGCCAGCCCATTTGTGGATGGGATCTCCAAGGAAGTTACTTTAACTCACAGCTGTAAAACATCTCCATGGCCTGGAGGGAAGGTTCCCTGCTCCAGCCTTCAGGGCATTTCCCAGCACAAAGTGCAGCTGCTTGGGGTTTGTGCTGGGAATAATTTGGAATTACAGCTTTGAAAAGCCTTCCCTTTTTATAGTCATTGGGAGACTAAATGCAATTGGAACTCACCGCAGAGGGGTCAGATGAACCAGCAGTGAGGTTTCATGCTTCCTCTCCACACACATCAAAGGCAAACCCAAACAAAAAGGCTTTTCTTTGCACTCATAATTGGCCCTGGGCAGAGGCATGTTCTCTCATACAGGCCTCTGAAAGAAAAGGAACCTGATAATGCAAGCTGAAGACAGACAATTCAGTAAATGCACCTCAAGTTACACAGATGCCTTGTATGCAAAGTAGAAATAAAATCCAAGCTAAGTTACTTTTTAGACTATCTTCCTCTTGATTCCTAGGCTATTGGAGCAACTCCTGCTTTGCCTTTAGAAATCTCTTCTCCTCTGACTCTATGCGCTAATACAGTTGGAACGAAATGTATGTTGCATATTAAGATGTATGCGCAGTACATTCATTTAATCACTCATGAGCTTCCTGAACTGTATTATGTTTCATCTGTTTTCTTGAGTAAATAAATCAGGAAAAAAAAAGAAAAAAGCACTGTGTTCTTCCAGTGTTTTGGAATGTGTATTTTGGGGTAAGGAAGTATTATGTTGGATTTACTGTTCTTTGGTACGTCTGTCTCAGTTACTCAAGATCAAACCCGAATTCCCCCTGCCTGGGAATCACAGTAACCCAGGGTTACACTGTACAAATGGGATTGGCCTTTGCATATTATCAAACAAATCCCCATCATCAGCAAGACAAGCAGTTACTGAAGGGCACTAACCAAATTCAGTATTTTCTGTGGATTAAATCAGCTGTCCTGAATTTCCTTCCGTACCCTGGAAGATCTTATACACCTATTGAATTAGTATCATTGGCTTTGAGTTTGTTCTTGATGTGCATCTGGTCTCTGGGATATTTTGAAGCAACTGCATGCAGAGCAGCATACGGTGCAGGTTTGGGAATATTTTCCATACCATTAGGGATTTGAGTCAGATCCTACAGGAGACATTGCTGAGGACAAAAGGAGTCATGAGCAAAACATAAATGGCCCCGAGTCTTCAACCAGAAGCACAACAGTTATTTCGACTATAACATAAATACAAACATACTAATTGATGCAGCATGTTTATAGAAAACATGGATTATGTCTATTAACTATAGTTTACAAATAGCTTGAATATTCAAACTGTTAACCATTCTACAGGATGGCTAGAAGGGGTTCTATTTAATTGGATTTCCTTGGTATGGTTTACTTAAGAGGAAACATCTCTGCAGCAGCTCTGCTTGCAGAGGCAGCTCCTTCAGGAATCTTTTCTTTCCAGACATGTTGGGCCAGCTTTTCTCTCAAAGGTCAGTCCTGCAAACCCTTTTTGGACAGTCAAGGCAGATAACCATAACCCATTTATTGAGGTTTTTAATAATTTAGCTCTTTCCTTTTCCACACTGATTTTTTTCTCACATATTTTCCGATGTGTGCAGGCCTTCAACATGCAACACAGGGTAAGACCTGTTCTTAGCAGCTGGAATTTTCAGACTTTCAGCTCCTATTCGAGCCCCTCAGATTTCCATGCAAGCAGCTTCAGCAACTACCCTGATACCACTTTACCAAACCTCCTGAAAAAACACATCAGCCAAGACACAGGAGCTCCCCAAAATTCTCATTCCTTATCTCAGTCGCTGGGGCCAGGCTCCTTTGAAAACCTGACCACAAAATGATGATTTCCCTTGCTCTCTCAGATGCTCTCTACATGATCCAAATTGCATACAGCAGAGGTAATCCTGGGCTCAAAGGAAAGCAGAGCTGAAAGGTCAAACAAATCTCAAGCTATGCTGCCTCAAGCCTTTCTGCTTCCAAAGGAGTGCCTAATGACTTGTTCTTTGGGAACACTGGAAAGAGATCAAATATGAAGGCATGATTAAGAGAAGAAAAATCTTCCACACCAATTACAGCTTCCATGCTTTTGGCCAGAATCCATAACCTAGCTTCCAGGGGCAACCCCATGACTTCTCAATTGCCTTATTCTCCTCAGGGTCAAAAGGACAGATGCAGGGTATCAGCTTGCTGTTTTATAAGCTTGAAAAGAGAGAAACTGGATGGGCAGGCTGCCCCGGAAATTCTTTTGGAACATAATTGGCACTAAAAGTTTTCCCAGAAGAAAATGATTCAGGTTTCCAAATTTTCTGTGACTCAGGAGCGCATGCAAGCTGTGTTTCCCTCCAGCTCCTCATCACTACTGTCTCCAGTGCCATCACAGCTTCAGAAAAACCCCTCAAAACACAGGAAATTAGAATAATGTAACAAATCCCACCATTTTTTAAAGCTCTGCATGCTCTCATTTGCCAGCCCACTGCTTTCCAACAGTAGTCATCTTGCTCTTCTCTCTGTATTTGCCTGTTGCCCTTTTGGCTGATGGAGACAGAATTGCTGACATCCATCCCAAAAGTGTTCAAGGAGTTCTCCATAGCAAGAACTTGTGCATTTACTCAATGATTTGGAGTTTCAGATCCTGACAATGCTTTCAGTATTGCCAGGTGAATGAGAAACATATGAATCTGTGGTTAGGGCATGAGAATTTCAGTCAACACAGCAAAGACATACAGGGAAAAGGGATTATATTGTAATGCTTAGAGATGCAGTAAAAAATGCAGGGATCTAAGGAGGAACCATCACTTGCAGCTGCCTATAGAGAAGCACCAGTTATGGAGCACTTTTACAATGAGGCACTATCCATCTACCAGGCTTTGTCAGCAATTCAGTGAATAAAATCCACAGCCCTCACAAGTCTCCTCTGTGCTTCAGCAGGTTTGTGGCTTTATCTTCCACATCACTTGAGCACAGGAGAAGGTCAAAGACAAGGCAGGAGGAACAGCTCCTCTGACAATACATCCACGTGGCTGCTGTAATTTGATTTAGGTGATACGTTGTTCCACAAAAGTTAGAGAGATGATCTGCTTTCACTGATGTGATAAAATGAATGGAATCACCCATGCCTTTCTCTACATGATCATGAGCAAAAAGAAATTGCACCAGTGTTTGAAGTTTGCCAAGCACTACCTGGTTTTTCCCTTTCTGGCTCTGTGATTAGCAGCATGTTAAGGAAGAGCAGAGCCAATATGGATATTTCCAGTTCACTGACAGTAATTAGATTTGTGGGCATGAATATAAATCCAAAGATCCCATACCAAAATGGCTGCTTCTTCATGTATTTCTCTTCATTGTCTCAAGAGCCCTCTTCAATCTCTTGTAAAATTATGTATCACATTCAGACTAAACCCTGGGATAAATTTCTTGTCTTTCCATTTCACACCTACGGAAAGGACTTGCCTGGGTTACACATCAAGGACATGATCTACAAATACCAGACACGGCATGAACTTCCCTAAGTGGTAAGCAGCCAGCCAGGGTTACTGACACCTTCAACTGAATGCCTGGGCTTGGGCTTTCCCCTCCAAATGGCCACCCAAAAATACAGTTTGCTTTAAGAGAACTGAAGAGACTTACAAGTGGAATTTCCTTTTGGGTTTCCTTGTTTCCTTACCAGAGGACTAACACATTATTTCTCAATTACATTCTGCATTTTGGCACAGTTCAGCAGAGTGGGAGGACAACAAACTTGTGTCCTGTGAGGGAGGAATGCAGCAGGCAACCAGCAGAACACGGATGTCACCGCAGCTCTTTGCTTTGTTTTGAAAGTTTGTCAGGAATAATTGGAAAATGGATACTGAGAGGATGAACAGCCAGCAGGAAGATTCCTAACTAGGATAAACAATACAATACAGTCAATAGCTGTCACGTTCTACCACTTCTTTAACCATATTAAGAATCAAGTATTGATTTCCTGTAACATACAGCACATTTTACAGTGTAGCTCCAGGTTTGGGGGGGTTAGTCTTTTGTTTCCAGCACAAGGACACCTGCAATGAAGTGGGGCAAGTGCTGACACACTTGACACACACAGAGGAGTCCTGCAGACAGCCGGGAGTCTTATCAAATCACAGACACACGCCCTCCATATGCTCTTGCGCAAGAAAATGGACAGGAACTATTTCTACAAAACAACATCAGTGGACAAAAAACAAAGCTGAAAAAATAAAGCCTTCTACAGTATCTCTCTTTGTTTGCTTGTTTTCCAAAACAAAGAATGCTATTACATTTCACAAGTTGCACTTCAAGTGATGAGCAAAAATACCATCACATAGTATTAGAAGCTCTTACATTTAACATTTAAAGCAAAAGGCAAAAGAAAACTTTTGAATTTAAGCTGAAATACGAATCTGCCTTATGACTTTGAGCCACGTCTTGTCCTCTTTGTGCCTCTATCAGCCCAGCTGGAAAGCGTAATAATAAATTAAGAAACACAAAAACAAAGAACAGGTCTCCAATGAGATCCAGATGCTCCATTAAACTGCTGTTCCCCTGAAACACCTCCCAAACCATAGCAAAACAGAAATATGCCTGACAGCTGGATTTCAAGCGTGCATGTGAAACTATAGAAAGGTCTCTGTCTATTTTCCAATGATTAGAAGCTCCCATGCCTCTTCAGGAGCTGGAAGCACATTAGCTTCCCCTATCCATAATAAGGTAATTATAACAGAACTGCACTGATGCCACCTCAAGATTAAAGGATCATACGCTTTGTGATTCCCTGTTTATACAGTAACTTATTGTGTGGTTTACCTTGGCCAGGGAACCTTCACACTGAGACTGCTGAGTGTTACATGAAATTCAGTCTTTCCACATGGCTCTCTCCGGCTTCTAATTCCCTGCCTTTTTTGAACTTTCTATGGGTTTTTTTTGTCTTTACCTGGTTAGATCACACTGCTTTACCATAGGCAGTATATTGTTATTGTATGTACTCACAAAATGATGGTTAGAGCTGAATTTTAGCACACAAGAAATTATGCCATTAGGCGTTTTAGTCAGAGCTTTAGCTGGATATAACTTCGCTTCCTGCACAAAGAAATAAGCAGAAAATGGGAGAAAACTGTAGTGTTGTCATGTATAGACTGATACCATAATACACACAGAAGAAATTAAGTTTGCATGAATGTCTATGACACCTCTGCTTCATGTCTGGGGTGTTTGGCTTTCCTACAACAACTTCCTTTTTATTATAATCTTTGTATGAGGCATTTGCAGCACACACCACCAAACACCAGACCTCCTGCAGGACAGGTTTGTCACTTCTGTGGGCTCAGATTGCCCCGTTAGGAACTGAGAGTGAAGAACACAACATGGGGCTGCTTCAGAAGCAGCTCCTTCTTAGATGTTAAGGAAATGCCCGTGGAGCCCTTATTGCTGTTGAAGTAGTGTTAGACTACAAAGAAACTGCTCCAATTGAAGTGTGACAACTACAGACAAATGCCTTGATGCAAACAGAGAAAGGGTTCCCAGAGCATCCCTTAAAATGAAGATTTCTTCATGCTGACATTACTGCAACATGGGAAAAGTCCTTCTGAGCTTTGCTGGTGTCCTTGAGGGTTATCTTCTTGCCTCAATAGCAAAAAACCATGATAGAATAAATTTACTCCTTTTCTCTGTAAAAGTCACAGACACGCAATAGGCCACAAGCAAACATTTCTCTCGGAACTTAAACTATCAGCAGCTCTTTGCTAGGTAAGCACAGTGCCCCACACGCTCTGATTCCTAGAAATGGGATACACTGATGGAGCAGATTTCAGGCTCAGCATAACTGCATAGGATAATTGCCCTCTCTTCAAAAAAGCCATCATCACTTCAATAGATTATGAGGCTCACGGCTAAAATAACGGAACATGGGTGCTTGCCAAGGGACATGGAGAATGTTACAATGCTGCAGGTGACATTGCTGGGTGGCAGATGACAAAAGACAACCAGGGGAATGAAAATTGGTTTGTACCAAGATGGTTTGAAGTGAAAGTGCAGCTGCTGTCTGCAAGCTGAGATGTCAGAAGCCCTAATAAGGCAAGTGCTCCATAGGGATATGGCTTCTCACATCCAGTTCCCAACATTACAGTGGGTGGCCCTCCTGTGCCCCCAGCTACAGTCCCATAGCTTATTGCCACCTGGCGGCTAAGAATATTTAATACATCCCACCTTTAGTCGTGGGATGTAAATAGTTTCAGAAGGGGGTATTTTTAATTTACTCACTTTTTCAGACCAGCCCCTTACCATGGAATTGCACAGGAATGCAGTGAACACCCATACCAGCAGCCTCAACTGCAGCTAAATGTCTGTTTTCTAGAAATGTCTAATGTTGTATGTTGCCAAAGCAAGTCCCTGGTTCTAAAGCAATATGGAATCACAGTAACATGAAATCACTCATAAATAAAACACGTCAGAGCGCATTACTCCTGTGAGGGAACCCCTGAACTGGGATCTGCGCCTCAGCATTTGCACGATGCCCATGTCTTATCACAGAGAAAAATGTTAGAGATGATTCAAAACAAGGTCACAGGCATTTGCTTTGAGACTCTGCTCTGCTTACAGCTTACTAACCTAAAGTGTAGGAACAAAATTGGTACAGACTAAAAACAAGCTCTGTTTTTATAACAGCCCAAACCTTGACTCCTAGAATCCAATGCAGCTTCCTTACAGGATCATAAAAATTATCACACAGCCCTCTGCATCTGTATTTCTCAAGCTGGTCTACCCCTAGCCCATCCCACCCAAGCTGGGCAGCTGAATAGTTGTGGCCAGACAATTTCCAGTTCACATGCCAAACAAAAAATAGGCCCTTTAAAAGACAAAGCCAGATGTGAATAGCAAATTTTGCAAGTGCTCAACTGAAAATAATAAAATCATAGGCTTGGCCTTGCCCCACCCATTCATTTTGGGTAGAACTTGCCTACAAAAGTTAGTGGGTTTGACCTCAGTTTTAAGAGATGAAGCTAGATCATATTGAGCAGGGCCTTTGATGCCAGTAAAGTTAGGTCTGATTTACCCCAGCATAACCAAAACTAGAATCCAGCCCAGGAGCAAAAACATCTTTTAAAGTCCCCAAGCTAGTCCTTCCCTGTGCAGGTTTGTGGCTGTCCTCCTCCTATCACCTATTCCTGCGACTTGGAGTATTGCATTGTTCCCTTCTGGCCACAGTGTAGGAGAGATTCTCAGGGTCAGAGTTATCCTGGGACATTGCTCAACAAAGGGAACTTTTCTCCCACATTTCTCATATGATCCCATTTATCTGCATCCTCTTCTAACTGTTTACCATCTCCAGCTTGGCAGAACCAGAGAAACCAACTGGGCAAGATAACCTACATTTTCTCCAAGTCTTCAAAGTCAGTGGGTAGTCGTGAAGTAAAAAAATATGAGGGACGAAAATACAAGTTGTATATACTTTGGTGTTCTTTAAAAACAGGATTCTCCTGCCAAACAGAGGCATTAATACAAGTCTAACTGTTCAGGGGAGACACTGTATTAGTGACAGAAAGGGTGATGAAGTAGGAGCAGTAAAAAGCCTAGATGAAATGGACAGAAAGCAAGTCCATTATTGGTTCTGGCTGCCAAAATCTCTTCCTGTATCTCCCTCTCCTGACCTTTAGTAAATTATACCCCACAGTTTTTTTCTCCCTATGGAACTAAACCGAACATTTACTTCGCTCTGCCTTGAAGCACAAGCTCGGTTCAGGAAAGCCAAGCACACTGAGAAAGGTTTTCAGACACACACCAGCAGATCCGCAATCACCGGCCACAGCACAAGGTTTTTCCAAGGCTGAACTGAGTGGCTGCACTGAGCACATTTCACTGTGGCTCCTACTGAGAGGCACTTAACAGGCTGGGACACCTCGAGTGAGTCCCAGACACCAAGAATATGAACTGCAAAAGGCCGCGAGCATCCTGTTCTAATGTCGACATGAGCACTAAATCACTTCCTGAAATCCCTTCCAACATAAATACTCAGAGATACCAACAACATCTTTAAAATTTCACATTTTTTAAAAACATTAGTTAAATATAAATAGAAGAACGGAGCCTCTCCAGAAATAAGCTGTGCACTATTAATAAGCATAGTGTAATAAAAACTTTAAGTGAGCCTTAAGTGACTATTAAACACATAATAATGCACTTTCCTAGAGACAGCAATGAAATTGAGCACTAAAGAGTACAGTCAGAACAAAATCATTTAGCACAGAAGCCTTGAAAATTCATTATTAAAATAAAAACAGAGGACATTTGTTCTCCCTGCATAGGTTGCCATATGAAGAAGTCATTCCCACATTTCCACAAGACACTGGTTTAGCTGAGATGAACTCTGTGCTTAGGAAAGCAGAGTTAGACATAAAGCTCCTTTAAAGTTGCCAGAGAGGTCTTTGTTTGCTAGGGGATATTGCAATAGGCTGCCATGGTTTGCATGCAGCTTTTACAACTAGTAGTACAAAACACTCGCTAGACAATGAGGAAGTAATATCGTAAAGAAACCTTGCTTTGCGGCCAGGCAGGCAAAGTTCCTTTTGTGATACCACAACCTTGATTTGTTTTCTTTATCATTGCCAGTGTGCTTTGCAGCTCTCTGTTATCAGGCTTTTCCAATGGCTGTCCCAGTCACTGATGCGACTTACTGCGTTCCCGCTGCAACTACAGAGTAATGGATAAAGCCTGGTTTAGGAAAAGTCTACAGTTAATTTTTTTAATTAATGCCGCTTTGCTTCATGCACAACACCCTCCAGCTGGCTTAAATGACTACTTCCAAACTCTCCAGAGGGGGAAGAGTCCCCTAACAATGTAGATCCAGGATGGGCAGCTCCATCCCAGCCCATCTGCAGTCCTGGCTTACAGTGCTGCAGCTTATCACCTGGCAGGTGATAATAGGTGGATTTCCGCCTGACTTTTACACCTGCCTCAAAGCCAAGGGAGGCTGTGCTGGTGAGAACTGGTGCTACACCATTCTGACTGGTTGGACAGTTTGGTTACAGTAGAAGCCTGTTTAGTTGTGCTTTATCCTCCCTGCCTCCTTCCCTGTGACAGGCCAATCGCAGTGGTTTGTTGGACAGTTGTAATCCAGTCATACATTGCAGTAATAACAGAAGATCACATGCCTGAATCTACATCTGCTCTCTCCATCCCCATTTTGGGGGGGCACTGATAGATTCAGGTATCATGTTTTAAGCATTGCTATTCTCAGCTACATAAAATCTAAGAACAAGTTCTTCCTATTTTCTAATTGATTGACAGATGTATCAAACTTTTTTTGTCCTGTGTGGTGTTTCCCCTATAGGTCTACATGAAAAGTGAGGTCATGCACCTTTCCATTTCAAGTACCTTGATGTCATTCCTACAGCATAAATCAAACTGGCCCTAACCCAGTAAATAAACATTTCCAGTGCCGCTGCTTTCTCTGTATCCTGCCCAAACGCAGTGACATCACAACAACTGTTCCCGGCACCCCAGAGATGATGGGAAAGTATAAACAGTGCTCCATCTGCAGTTCATTTGCTCTCACTATATAAAAAATTTAAAAAAGCCCAAAACAAGTCTTTGACTTATGGTTGGTTTCCACAGTTTGGTGGCAACAGCTTTGCAAATGAGCTATTTCAGGCGGGAGCTGGTGGCAGTTATTTGATAAAACACAGCGGTTCTGATAATACACGAGGGGTTTTTTTAACTTGGACTTTGTAAATGATAGTGTTCAAGGACAAACTTGTCAGGTCAAATCTGACCCAGGTGCTGAATGTGTAAAAGCTGAGAGGCTGAGATTACTACAGGAAAGATTAATAACACTATTAGCATGGCTGCATGGAGCTATGTAGCTCTGCAGAGAGGAAAAGTTTGGTTTGCAGGCAGAGTAAATGAAGTCTGGGTGTGCTTTTGGGATATTTTTGTTCCTTTTGTGTACAGAGATGTTTTATTTCAGAGTTTTTCAAACATACTTGAGTTGTATAAGCAAGCTTTAAAAATTAACACAGGTTTTAAATTATTTTACCCGATGAATCAGTTACAAGGTAAAATCAACAGAGGTTTGCATCAAAATACATTCTATTTAACATTATCCAGCTACCCTGTACTGGAAGTGCAAAATACTCACAGTTACATGCACAGCTACTCTCTGTAATAGAACATGTTTTCCATGCTGCAGCAATGCGACCAGTGTGTGACATTTTTAATTATTATCACTCCAACTGGGAAAAATTGTGCTCTGATTCTCCTCGGGAAAACAATTTAATAGCTCATCAGATGGGAAGTACTATTGTGTAAAGAACATAATTCCTGTGTCAAATAATGAGACTTGAGGCAACTGCGGACTATATTGCTACCTTGTGGAATCAGGCAAGACTCTTCCAATATCATTATTTCCCTCACCCAGATTGCTGAAGAGATGGCACCTGAGGGAGTCAGGGCCACTCTGAGGGAAGGGCAAATAGGTCTTCATTCCCCTGACTTCAATCCAACCTTGATTTACAGCTGGTCCAGTCCCTGCCAATACTGTCATTGGAAAGTCTGAGATCTGCGAAGACATTTTAACTCATTTTCCTGTCATTCAACCATTTCAGTTTCAGGCACATCAGGCCCCAGAAGAGTTTTGGAAGAAACTGGATTCTGAGAACATGACCCAAATGGCCCCGACTTCAATGAAAAGTTCACTGAATTCATTCAGTCCCACTACCTACAGAGCTACTTTTCAGTCATCCCTGAGTTTCCAGAGGTGGATAAATAATTCAGTCAAACATAAACATAATCAGTTTTGAAATCTGTTGAATAAAGGAGCCATTTTTTTCCCCAATCACCGCCTGAGGCTCATTTTGTGTTAGTGGAAATTCACTGTGATTAAGACACTGTGCACTACCAAAGCAACATCCTGTTCCCAGGTCAGCCCATGAGGATTGCTCCTTGCTATCAGTTTGCAAAAGTTTCTGAATATTCATGGGCCTTGTTCTCTTCCGATTAGGCTGAACCTTTACACTAACTCTGGAGACCAGGCTGTGAATAAGCTGTACTTGGATTTCTTATATGAAAACGATGTTTCTTTACAACTCAGAGGCGTCAGAAGCATGAATTCAAATACTGCCCAGGTTTTGAAGAAAAGGGTATGTAGGGGCTGCTTGTGCAAATTCACCAGGTGTGTGCAGGGGTTATTGTCCCTTAGTCCCCACTGGAAGTCCCTGGCATGTGATGTGGCCATAATTGCATGTTGGCATTTCACTTTCGATTGGAGCTGCTTCTACTCCAGGATATTACAGGAAGATAAAGAGCCCGTTGGTGTCTAAAGTTCAGTGCTCTTTGTCATTTATCTCTCAGGTACCTTGCAGAGCTCCTAATTAAAAGCTTGACATTCTCTACTGATTCATTAAAATATTTCTTGTCTGACGATGAGCTTCTGCATAACTTGTTCTTTTCCTAATCGTAGCCTTTCATTCCTTCCCTTTGTCATGAGCAACTGGAATTGCATCTTCTGGTTTTACCAAACATTCACCAAACATTCATACTGCCCGTCAGGATATAATCTCTCATTTCCAGCTGGGAACTCCTTGCTGCTATCCCAGAAATGTAGGAGAATGAATGAAGGCAGTGACAGGATTAAACAGTGTGTCCGAGTATGAAATTTCGGAATATTTGCTAAAATCCAAACTGGGTGTGTAACTCCATCCACCTCTCCTTTCCTCACAACCATTTACATGGAACCGCCAGGAGACAGCATGTCATAATATCCATTCATACTTGCAAAGCACAAACAAGGAGAGAGCTGAGCCAGGACTAATGCAAACAGACAGGGAGAGACAAGGACCTCTGGCTGGGAATAAACAGGCAGCTTTTTGCTTCCTTTCCTGGAAACTTTCCTGACTTGTGTTCTACCTCAGTTTATCTTTTCGGAGATGGCCTTGCCTGCTTTGGTACTTGTGGAGCAGTTTAATTGAGGTGTCCCTGAAGAATTAAATGTACAAGAGCAGAAGTAGAACTGATTTGTCGAGCTGTGTGGATGAGCACAGGCTGAAGGAAAGAATCAGCATCACATAACCAGCTCCACACCTACAAAGCCAGCACTGATGGGGGTGAGAATGACGAGTGTTTGCCATCGCTCTTTTCATGTCTGAAAGACTCTGAATCATAATGAAAGAGTGTTTGGGGAAATATCCATAACAAATTGAATCGAACTGGAAATGCTGTTTGCCTGGAGAACAGACTCGGTGAATTAATATCAGAAACCTTCATTTATTTTTTCTGTCTCCATGCCGTGGTAACTTGTCTATTTTAAATACAATAAAAAAGTTTGGTTTACTCTTCTCTGAAGTTATTCTAATGTAGTCATTCATCCTCTTTTAACCAAATTGCAGCAGAACATCGCAAAAACATTTACTGGGGAGTCTGAAGAATGGTAAACAGAAAGGGACGTAGGATTTAATAGTAATATTTGTCATATTTGTCAGAAATGAGTAGGTACATTCAGTTATTTCCACTGACTTCTCTAATACTAAACCTATGTTCCAGACAGAGTTCTCAGAGAGATATATTCCAAAAGGAACAAATTTTCCTGAAATTCAGTCAGTTATATTTAAAAACTTGACATAGAAAAACCTGTTACAGAAAGGCAAAAAAATCCCCAAATGTTACCTAACTTTTTAAAGGAAAAGCTCTCTGTGTTTGCAATAGATTATTCTAAAATTAAACTCATATCCAGCAGAAACATCAGGGTATTTACAAGCTACATGCTACCGGGCACTCAGATATACACAACTTTCCCAAATTCGAAAGAGCTCCCAAATGTGGATTATAGGAGCTTTTTTGGTCAGGTGGCCTTGGATGATCTGGCCTTGCCTGTAGACAGGGACCAAAGATAAAAGTTGACCATACTGGGAGGTTTTATATGTTTTGCGTAGGAAAACTTATCTTTCAGCTACACTTACCCACCTCAAACAATGAGATCACCACAAGTCTATCTGTCTTGCTTGGGAAGGAAATCAGAGACTATTTATATCCAGAGCTTTGAATTTTTACTGCCTGGTAACACAGAACAAGGCTAAGGAGATGAAAAAGGGAGAAAGTAATTCAGAGTTATCTGATAGTCGGTGCCTTTTCCCCATCCTGGAAAGTTTGATAAGCAACTGTTGCTTGTTACTTTACGGGTTTGAGGCCTCTGTCTGAAATCAGTGCTTTGAAATTGGGCTTGGAGACATTTACCAAACCTGGTGCAAAGCTAATGATGGGGTAGGATATGTGCAGATTATTGTATATAAATAGCAGGATGTGCCAGGAAGAAGGGAAGTAGTGAAAGACAAGTGTTCTCCCAGGGTTTAGAGAGTCCCATCACAGGTTGGCACAAGCACAGTGAAGTTCTCCCCTTATGAACTCCAGCAAAGCTGCAAGAAGCAAATCTGTGAGCTTTAATTTCGTGCTGAAAATGTTTCGAGAAGGTACTTTTCAGGAATTTATCATGATGAAGAAAAACTGCATTTGTCTATTTGCAGCCTCTCATTGTGTTTTAATATTTTAGGTAAATGATTCTGATGAGCTATTTTTCTCAGGAAATTGTTTCCATTAAGGGGGAAAGAGACGAATGTTCTGAGGAGGATTTAGTGCAGGCATTAAAGTTGTTGGAAAGGGTTGGTAGCAAGGGAAACAGATCTCAAATGTCAATTCATTCTCTTTGTGTTTCCTTGCAGTTGGGCTTGGGGAAACGTGAGCAAACTGAAGTGTGTGCAAACACACATCCTTCTGTTTGTGGAGAGTGTATGACTCCGGGACACCTGACAGGGAACAAATACAAAATGGGATAAACAGATCTCAGTGCTACTGGGAGTCCTCAGCTAAAGCTTTCATGCATCCCCACAGTGCCAGCCTTGGTAAAGACAGCACTTAACTGAATTGAATGTAAAGTCTAACCCAAGAATCTAATTCCATGTTAATGCACATTATATAAACCCTTGTCTGGGTGCAGAAAGCTGAAGATCTGCCCCCCTCAGCTCAGTTTGCCGCAGATCAAAGGTTGCACTAAATTTTGTCATTATTATTTTTAAATGCTCTTAATTAAACTCAGAACAAGCTGTGGCTAAAAGGTCATAATTTAAGTGCTCTCGACCACGGAGATGCAGCTCGGAGGAAAAGTGTGTTTTTGTGTTGCCAGGGGAACCCTGGATGTGCTGTGGCACCAGGCACGTTTGGGAAAACAAGGAATGAAGCAGAAGTAAGTACTGTTTAATGAAAATCAGGAGAAGATTAAATCAAGGTCTACAAGAGCAAAAGAGGGAGAAACACAACATTTTAAAAGGGTATTTTATAAGAGTGGTATAACTTTTATTTATAATATGTGTTTATAAAATTATATTTAGTTATTTCAGAGGAAAAGCTCAGAGCTGACCTATTGCCAGAGACTGCTCAAATAAAAGGACTAATGATGCTCTGAAAGGCCTCAGAAGTCTGATGTTAAATCACTGGAGGGCTGTGGACTGAGAAATTCCACATTTTCTAAGAAATCCAGAAATCAGGTGAAACTTCCTTCACTTCAAGATGAGTCCTAAATCAGATCTCAAGAAATCTGTCAATCTTACATGCCCAGCTGTGCCATATTTTACAGTGCCATTCTCCATTACCAGGGTAATATGAAAATCCTTGTGAACTAATCCCTAAACAAAGACTTTGTCCGTCTGCTGTGGATTGAAACCACTGCTCTAGATCAGAACCAGAATTAGCATCCAAGTAAACAATTTTTTTTTTAACGGCTTGAGTAGAACTGTGTAACTTACTGAATTTTTGGCCAACTGATTAATTTTGTGTCACTTAATGACACTGAATTATTAAGTGAATATAGCTAAACTTCATCTCAAGCATACTTTGAAATTAAAAAATTGAAGTTTGCAAATATTGAAACAAAACATTTTGACCAGTCTTGGCAAAATCTACTTTCTTGGGTGAAAACTATTTGAATAAACAGCCTGAGGTTATTTAATGGTTTTGCTGCCCTGCACTTTTTTGGTCCATATATTTGAAAATATTTCCAAACATATACTTCTGATTGCTCTAAAACCCCAGACCTGCATCTTAAGCTATGGTTTAAGAATTTATTAATTTATCTTTTACTAATTCCAGAGTAACATTTCCATGCACAGACCTCAATAATTACCACAGGGTAATTATTGCATTCACAACTTTAGCTTCTTCTCCTGACAGTTTAGAATCATGCAGTTGGTGACAGTAATGTATTAAAAGGCCTAAATTAGAAATGGAAACTAATAAAAATGGGAAATAATAACACTGGAAAGACTACTTATCTTAAGACAATATTATGAATTAGTTGACCTTTTTCTTCTTTGCAACAGACACTTAGGAAGAACATAATATCATAACTTCCATAGGGACAAACTTTATGATAGATGACAGTGGCAAGCCTGTATTAATATACATGAATTAACTCACAGAAATTTATCATAGGTAAGGCTGTGACTTGAATGTTTAACTCTGATTTCGGTTTGTAGCCTGACACATCAGACTTTTCTTTCTACTCAGTTTGCCATGTGCTAAACATTTGCAATAAATATATGTTTTAAAAGTGTTATAGAGGAGGGGAGAAAACTTTGGTTATTTCTTACCATTCATGACTCATTCCAGGTAGGGAATCTCAGTTTTCCCTCTTTTTTGAACAAATTGTTTGGTTTCACTTTGTTTAGGTGCTTCAACAGCATCAGTAAGAAAACATTTAAAGCTTCATTCCAGCTGAGTCTCACTAAGGTCATCAACACGGACCTAAGTCAGTGTTTTACCCCTGTTATAGCCATTACTACATACAGGGCAAAGAAAGGAAGGCAACTCTGACTGAAAAGCATTTTATACCCAAATGACTGACATAATATATGTTTAATCATACAGGAACTGACCACTGCTTGATAGAAATCTTCCTGTCTCTCACAGCACCACCAGAGCAATGCTAATTTATACCAGATGCACGTCTGGCCCAGCCTGGGTAAAGAAGCCTTCGAGCTGGAAATGTAATATTTAAACTAGTCCAAACCTACAGAGTTCTATAATAAAATTAAATTTGGGTAAAGGATTAGGTACTACTTTGATTATCTACTACAGAAGGCTTACTTTTGTAGCAAATAGAAAATCACTAATAATTGGAATCAATATTTTTGCTACTAACGCAGCGTCAGTTCCATTACACCCTAAATGTATTTAGGGCTGAAGTGGATGAGTGACATGGCTAAACACGGCGAGACAAGTGACCTGGATCCTTAGGTTTCTTCCCTGCTTTTTCGCAAAAGCTGGACACAGCCACATGCGTGACCTATTTCTGTAGAGATGAACTTTGATACATAACCATGCCCTTCAGAAGCCATAAACCCTGAAAATCAGGGAATGTGAGAACAGAAATATTCAGCACTAACCCCACCAGGACTTTTATGAATCAAGGGCTGTTGAAGATACTTTTGGGACCAAGGCTTGAGTTTAGCAAGCTCTTAAAGAGAAAGAGCTTTTGCATCAGCCTCTTTCCCCCAGCTGTGCTGCTTTTTCCTCCCCCTTTCCGCCTCCTTCCTTCTCTTGATCAGGATATAAGAAGGGAAAAAAGGATAAGCTGGGGCTCAAATCATAAGACTTTTCTTCTGTATTTATTGCTGTTTTCCAAAAGGGGGACTAGACCTCAGGGCAGGTCACTGGTGCCCCCTTAGTGACTGAAGAGCTCCCTGTTGTCCTGGCTTTCTTAAGCAAACTTTATGCTCCTACCCTGGAGCTTCTCTGGCTTTGCTGCTGATGGGTCTGAGTGATTACAAGTTATTAAGATCTGGCAAAGACCTGAAAAAGACAAACATGTAAAAGAAGAGTAAGCTGCCATGTGGTTCTTATTAACTTCCACCTGACATTCCAGAGTTTTAATTAAATGTCTCCAATTTCGGCCGCTGCCGGGAAGTGCGATGGAACAGAGAAGGATCACTCGGGTTTATGCAGTCCCTGCCTGACCTGAAGCACATCAGTGTGTTATGGCACATGCTGGAAAGTCCTTCAGAGAGCCAGAGGATACAAGGATGGGTGTGCATCCTCACCCCCACAGCACTGAACACCTACAGCATTCCCCTCACATTATTTCCCTTGCATTAGTCTGACCTTTTTTCCAATGTGATGCCTGTTGGGTAATGGGATCATTTAGCTAAAAGCTCTGACCAGCCTTACAGCTTCTGCCTTGCTTTTAATGGTGTCTGAATGGCATTGCTTCTGTACTCACCTTCAGAGGGTTCTGAAAAATATACACTGTGGAAGGATGGAGGTGGGAAAAGCAAAAGGCATTCATCCTCAACAAGCAAGTAATAATTATTTCTTTATTTATTAATCTATCTTAGTCTCTTTGTGTGCTGTGTTATTTTTCTTTATATTTTAGGCCACAAACTAATATTTTAGGTCACCAAGTAACTAATTAACACTGGATGTGATTCTAATCTCACATTCTAGTTTGTCCCTCAAGACCAGCTATTGGGGAGCATTCAACAAAGCAGCTTCACAATCACAAAAAGCTGTTTGGCATAGTAAGAAAACAGTCTATGCCCTTATTATATTAAGATGTGCTATTGTCATAGAGGACTGGAAAAAACCCTGAAATATTAATGAAAAATGCCTTTCCTTTGGGATGCTTTGAACAGTTGCTATTCTGTTGGGGCTGCCTCCTGTGCCTGACCATCATTCAAAGTCCCTTTTTAAACAAATCCTAAATAATTCACCATAACACTAAAAAATCAATAGCCCCAACATAATAATCCTATATCAGAAATTATGGAATGATCCTGATTATGGAAGATTTCTGCCAAGAAGTAGAACAGAATGCAAAACAGCTCCAAAATTTATAAAACAGAATTGACCCCATGGACTATGTTGTTGATTTTTCATGATATTTTCCCATGTCTTTCTGCCTCATTAGTCCACATGACTGTGGCATTAAATCTGTGCCTAAGGCCATAAGAGTGAGTACGAATAGTGAATCCGGGTCATGTCAGTGGACAGGACCAGGCAGGAAATCTATGTGAAATGCACCCAATTTAGTACAGTTTTCAACACCTTCTATTACTGAAAGCTATGAAAAAAACAATAGGTTACTATGAAGTTAGGTTCTGGTAGATTAAATATGCAAACTGGCCTGTCAGTGCTCATACTCTTAGCAGATGGCTACAGCCTTGACATTGCCAACCAAGACACCCTTTTTCCCATAATATCCTTTTTTATTTGGAATTTCCAGCTATTCTGCGAGAGCTGTCTTTGCTTTTTAGTGAAAATGTGCCCTGTGGAATATTTTTCCTTTAAAAAAAGAAGGTAGTGACAGTGATCTTGCAATGATGCCCTGTACAGAGTCCTGGTAGCAGAGATCTTACACAGAGATGTTTGTTTTGGTGAAATAAATGGGCAAGAGGGCCAAAGAAGCAACGTGAGGGGTGAGAAAACCAGGGGAGGAAACAAGGAAGGAATATGAATTCAAAAGAAAACAGCTATGCTTTAATTATAAAGTAGAGCTACTCAACTAAAATAGTTTATTCCTGGCTCTTTACCCATAGGATTTTTCCAATGATAACATGGCACAGGCAGTAATAAGACCTTCATGAATGACGCTGCAGACAAGTCATGAAAAAGAAATCAGATCCTCTGAGTCTGGGGGGGTGTTTTATGACTTTGTGTGCTGAATGCTTGTCTTCCTGTTCATGTCCCTTAGACTTTCCTGTATTCATGAAACCTTGCCATTCTATATAACAAAATGAGCACTAATTTATTTTCTGCACATCTCACAAGTTGCAAATAATCACAGCACGAATTCCATGTTACATTTAAATTTGATGAAGTCAAAACCTATCGATGTTACACTAGTGGAAGAAGCGTAATCAAAAATAGCATCCAATATTTACATAAGCTCTAGACAAAACCAGGTTTATATGGTGGTAACGCTTAAAAAAAAGAAAACTGTCTCCTCTAAATAAACAAGCAGTTGCTTGAGGTACTGAGAAAATAGTTCTCCAGTTATCTGAATGCAATCCAAGAACCAGTACAGAACTTCGGATAGCAAACTTCTTGTGCATTATCAACCTGTGAACTTGCTCCATTCACCTATTTCAAAGCATAATTCCTTAGAAGAGACAATAGTGTGCCCTGTTTTATTATAATATTGGTATAAATCACAAGTGACTGCTTTAATGAAGAAAAGTCCCAAACACAAATGTGGCGTAAGGCCTGAGCAGTATTTTGCTCTCTATTCTACATTTGCATAGCAGCTGTACTCTAAACACAAAGTATGCAAGTTCACAATCCTCCAAAGAAAAGGCAAGTGATCTGTTTTTAATTTTAGGTTTTCTACATTTACATCTGGGAACTGTATACTTTCAGGAATTATGGGTTAAGTTGGAGGAGAAACAGGAGCAACTTGCTTTGGCAGTTTAAAATAGAGTTCACTGATTTCAGGAATAGTTTCTTTTCCACATGCTGAGACTTCTCCAGTGGGAACAGTTCACAGACACGAGTGAGGACAACTGGGGCAAGACGCCTTCCTACAGTGTAAAGTCAGAACAGCAGTGACTAGATATAAAAGACTTGCCATTGAATGCTTTGAAAGGACAAACATTTTGAAAGCATGTTTCCAAAATACATCTGCAAAATAATAGCTTGCCATTTTCTTTTATTCATGAGAGCCAGCGCATTATGTTTTACGGTTGCTTAACTCCAGGCAGAAAGACTGGCAATTTTTGCTTTGCAAAAGCATAAGCCAAAGGCATTATGGGACGGATTCTCAAGCATGGATACACTAAAACAGAGCTCTGCATACCTGCAAATGACAACAGCTGTAAAACCTGATACACATCTTTCCTCTTGATCCAGTGCTGCTCCAAAAAAATTGAGGTTGAACACGAAGTACACAATACTCGTGGTCACAGCTCAGGGGCGTTATTAGATCTTCTTCAAAACCTGCGAATAACTTATCAGCTGATGAAGACTTTTGCATCTGAATTACACTCTGTACTGCTTTTGGCACAATCAGTACTGGTGTTCCAGTCCAGTTGCAGCAGAATGGAAAAGCTGTGGAAGAGCAAGTCTGGCAGAACCAGACACAGCAATAAGGACCCTGTGTAGGGAAGGAGCAGCCAGCACCAAGACTTCTGCACAAGAAAAAAACAGACTGAGTTTCCATAAGAAACAGAAAAACACTCAAAGCATCCATCAGGGCCCTTAGGAGCCCTATTTGTAAGAAGCTACCCTTGAGTTTTGAGTTATGTAGGTGATTATTATTAATGGGAAGGACAGACAAAAATCCAGTCCTATCATACAAGTAGATTTGTATACATGGAAAGTATCTTCAGCGTTTCCTTTTCTTTTCCCCAGCAAGTCTGGAGTTTTGAGCTGTGCAAGATGGATGAATGAGGACATAGTCTTGTCTTTGGAGTTTACAGTGTCCAGATTAAACTGAAGATATTTTCCAAAAGCATGTGTTATGTATTTAAGAGGAGAAGTTCACTGTAGGGTGATAGAGATCAACATTTTTTTTTCCTGGAAGAAGCTTTGTTTAGTTTCCATTAAGTAATGAGCTGCTAAAGGATTTGCTGCTACGAGAATCCGAAAAAAGACACCTTAAACACACTAAAGCAAAGTATTGTCCTATGGGACAATTCATACTACAAATTGGTGCCAGTAGGCATTCCATCACTGAAATATCAACCAGAAATAGCTAAACACCGAAGATTTGTTCCAGAAACATTCTTGAGAAAATTGTTTTCCTGAAATACATAATCATGCTTATTTTTTTTACATTCCAGTGTTTTTACTGGTTTGGTAGCCTTGACAGGAGGCATGAATCACAAACTTACAAGCAGACAGCATTCTCCATTCCTTTTTGTGGAAAACTCAGCCCCTAATGGTTTCTACTAGACAGAGCAAGGGAATATGCAACCTGAAGGTTGTTTATTTGAGTTTCCTTTACAGAAAATTAGAAAATAAGATATTCCAACAGTTACAGCTAGAATGCAAGCAGTGTCCAACCATGTTCTTTAGTCTTTACTTAGCCAGGTAGTCTTTTTTATAAAAACAATTATTTTTACTGGAATACTCTGTGAAGTATAGCGCTAATAAAGCATGAATTAGATCAGAGAGGCAGCGCAGTCAGCTGAATTCACATTGAGGAATTGTTGGTCAATGTACCACCCAGCTTTTTTTATTCAGAAAGTTACTATTTCTTTCAACAAGATAACAACCAATGTCAACCCATATAAAATTTTCCTGAGTGCTTAAAATTCACGATTCAGTATCTGAGCTGTTTGCTCAACTCAGTTCCTTGATATTGTTTCCCCTTCCTGACCGGATAGCCTTCCGGGCTGGATTTGCTTCAAATAAACTCTATCTCATTGTCAAATTAATCTCAGCTTCAAGTCCAACATTCACTTTCTGCAAGCATATTGTCACAATAAGCAAATAAAAAAATGAGTGCAAGCATTTGCTGGAAAAAGGGTGGATATTTTCCTGTAATGCTGTTGCCTTGCTCCGACCATCCAGTCTCCTGCAAACCATACCAGCAGTAAAAGAAGGGATAAACAATTGGCCAACACTTATCTGCTTATTTAGAAACAGCTTCTTGGTGAAGATTTGAGACTAAGACTTTGCACATGCCCTCAGCTGTAAGGCAGGATAGGAGTTTTATCCAGCCACACAAGATGATCTCATCCTTACGTGTGAAAGTAACGCTGGCGTGACACCAAGCCCTGGCTCCTGACCCCCCCCCCCCCTTCTAAACCCAGGTCTGTGTGGACCTCAGAGCAGTTTAGAATCACAGGTATGTGTGTGAGCAATACTGTTAATCTATACATTTGCATAAGGGTTTTCCTGGGGGAACACCAGGAAAACACATTGTGAAACAGAGGATCAGGTTCTGCACAGATTTAAACAGGTGCTGTTCAGATCACCCATCATCACTTCAAGATCTCTCTGTGGGACAGAAAGACAAGCACTGTTTGTACAAAGTCTGGGACTCCTTCCCTTTCTTGGCCCTCCTAAGTGCTTGCCAACTTGTAGGATTAAACCTGATAGGTTCTTACAGGACACAACCTGGAGCTCAGATCCGCGTTCCTACTTTGAATTGGGGTAAGCAACTTAATCCTCCAGAGAGAAAGTTTCAACACCTGTTGAAAAAGGTCTGAAAGTACTATTTTCCCCACAGGGAGCAATACAAAGTGAACTAGTTAACACTCAGAATGGGTTTAGGGTTTCAGGAAAATAAGCACCACGGAAATGAATGGTGCTGTGATCCCTTTATAACGGAATATTTTGTCACCCTGAAGTAGCAATTTCCTTGCAAGTCAAACTTTGTTTCACTGTTATTCCGTAATATCCTAAAAACAGACACCATAGGTTTGTCCTTGCATTTATTTCAGCTAGGCAATTCTCCAGTCCCTCTGCATGGTAAACAACTGAGTGCAGTAATGGTTCTGCCTTCAAACTGCAGAACCCTCCGAGTTTTACACTTCACACTTCACCTATTGTTGTACAGAAAACACTAATGGTGTCAACAATGAAAGGAAACAGCCGTTTGAGTTTCCTGAATGGCTGGAGACTTCAGAGTGGATGAAATGCAGTCCCCACGTGCTCAAAGTTTCTAAAACTCAAATGCTTATCGGAGTTTGAAATACGTCATGAGTTTCTCTTTGTACAGTAGAGGCAATTTATGTTGTATCTGATACACACCAATTAAATTATGCACACTTTTAAAATGTGCAGGCTTGCAGTAGGTACATCAAGAACATTCAGATCAAAAGAGCATTTCTTGATATTTTAATTCTATATGTTGAAGGAGAAACAAAGCAATACAAAATATGTCAGTTTTAATGTGTGCTTTCAAAGGTTCCTCTGTTTGCACGTCAAGCCAAATTTTTCAGAATTGTATTCCCGAGGAAAAAAAGAGGAAAGTAAAACTATGAATCTTAGATATTTAGCATTCATTATGTCTGTAATACTGCCTCATGTGACAGTTAGGAAATAAAGATCTCAAATATCAGTGCAAAGCTGAATACTTCTGTTTCTTATCCAAATGGCAGGATGTATCAAACGGATGTTCCACTGGGGTCTGTCCTGTGCTATTCAGTATCTTCACTACTGACCCAAATAGCAGATCACAGAACAGGCTCACTGAGATTTAGAAATAAATGAAATCTGGTACATTGCAAATACTTTGGAGGTCAAGAATAGGATTCCATGACATTATGTCATTCTGGAATGTGGATAACGTGCAAGTTTGTGGAGAACCCTTTTTTGCTCTACCCAGCACTGATAAGGCTTTAGCTGGATTACTGTGGCTGGGTCAGGGACCACACTTCAAGAAATCCGTGAACTCATCAAAGACAGTCCCAAAGACAGCAATAAAAATGATAAATTATCTATAAAATATTAATTATGGCAGAATATTGGAAAAGTGGGCTATTTAGCTAAAAAGACTGAGGGAAGGCTTGATAACAGTCTTTCAGGCACGTAGAAGGCTACTTTATGCGTCTACAGAAGTAATAGGATTCAAGCAAGGTTACATCATCAGAAGCATTCTTTAATGAAAGGGCCACAAACAGTAGAAGAGTTTGACTGAGGTTTTGTGCATCCCTAGCGAAGATTTCAAGGCAGGCTGACAAGTGCCTGTCAGGAAGGACCCAAAGGTTTTGTTGCTTCTGCCTTGTATTATTACTACCTTGTATTATTACTACCTCATATTCCTACCAGCCCTATGATCCCATAGTTTCTATTTGCTCTTGATTCTACTTAATTCAAAGTGCTGAAGGGCCTGACACATACCACACTGTGAAATGCATTTTACTTCAATGAGCCCAGAGGATGTTTCTGCTTCTCCACCTTCTACTTTTAGTTTCTGATGAAGGCAAAACACAAACTATTATTGTCCTAATTGACCTAATTGTTTTAATGAAACATCAGCTTCTCAATGATGAAACTTGAAGGCTCAAGCCTGTGCGATGTGAACATTGTGGCCCTTACTCAGATACAAAGTGAAGGTCAAGAAGAGGCAAACACAGACTTGTGTTTGAAGTGTGTCAATATGTGGCAGCTTGTTCAGAAGACTCATTATCTTGGCTAGAGAGACTGAGCTGTAAGTATTTCATTCAGGTAGAGAGAAAACAGGAAACTAAATCTTGAACACTGACACAAGTATCTCCAAAACACTGTTTGCTGTTTAATTTAAAATTCCAAACAACTGGTACATCTTGAACTGAAAGGACAGAAACGATGCAAGTAACCACAGGAACTAAGAAATGCCAACAAGGCATTAACCTTTCTATGGAGATGACTAGAGAAGTTGCAGTGTAGGGGAAAATGTATTAACTTTTTCAAAACCAGTTCAGGTGTTATATCAAATGTCCATCCTGCTCATTTGCAGGTATTATAGGGATTAGGTGAAAGGCATAAGTTGTAATTATAAGTCAAACTACGCCAAGCCAACACGGGCATTGTTCAAGAAGCCACGCCAAATGACCTCCCAAGCACACAATGTAGAAAGAGGGCTTGCCAACAATTTTAATTTGTGAAAAATTGTCTCAGTATTTTGTTTCACTTCGATAATAGCACTGCTTGAGAAAATAATGTCAGCCCATTGCATAGGGGCTGGCTGCAGTCCAGGTGTGAAACAGTGATGAAGTGGGCCAGTAATGAAAAATGCCAAGCTCTGAGTTTCATGTCATTAATATTTATGACACAGTGTGAAGGGTCTTATTTAAATGCCACTTTGCGTGTGGGTTGGGATGAAGGAAGAGAGGGATGGTTGGGGAACAGAGTTACAGTATTTATGCTGAAGAGTCCAGGCATCTTGACAGGGAACAAAGCCCTTTACAGACACAGGGCAGCAATAATTAAGTCTCATGTTCGGATAGTTACACTTTATGTGACCTCTGATTTTAACGACATAAAACTGTAAGGCTGTTCTGTCAAGCTGCCAAGTGGAATGCACTTGGATGGGTATTTGGAACTCAAATATCATTTTTAACCACCATCTTTTATTTTGAGCAAATTGCCTGAAGTGGACCGAACCTCCAATATTTATCTCATGCCATCCTGCTCCTCCTGAAGTTATGCTGCAGTTTCAGGCAGACAATATGTTTTGTTCAACCTGATGCTGGAACCCCTCCCAGTGCCTGCTGAAGTCCTGCAGTAACTGAGTTTCTCCCTTTGGAGACACTGGGACAGAAACTGCCTTGCCAGTAATTGCTGCCCTAGACCTTTCTCGGCTCACAGGAGGCAACGAGGCATTTTAAATCCAGGATTTCCATAAGCGAGGGGTGTTTGTGCGCTTCCTAGATGTAGTGTTTGGGTTCCTCTGCAGTGAAACAGAACTCCTGTCAGTGTGAATCTGGGGTGAGGATGCCCTGCACTCTGTCACGTGGGTCCACGGAGTCTCTTTCACACTTTAACACAGTTCACAGAAGATTTGCATGAACTATGTGTCTCTCTGCTTTTAATGAGAATTGTCTGCTTCTCTTGACACAAACAGTCTGTTTCATGTCATAACTTAATTCCTACAAACCGCTGTGTTTTTTCAACTTATGTTGTTATGTCAAGGAACAAATGAAGTGCATCGTACACATTATATTTTTCATGCAAGAGTCTGGCATGTGTGTTGCTTACATAAAAATAGAGCATTGTTTAAAAAAGAGATGAATTTACAGGCAGCTGGTATAAGATACCCATTTTTTAAAAAAACAGAAATTCCTTGGAGATTATTTTTTTCTTTTTCCAAATGATGGTACTTCAGAGGCTACAAAGAAAAATCTGTGGTTCAAAATGCAGCGAATAGTCCTGTGAAATCAAATTTACAATTTTATACAAGGGAATCCGCATATTTGTAGCACCAAAATATAAAATGATATATTCCTGGAATTTGTTGAAAATTTGCTGTAATATGTGCTAATAGAAACATGGTCACATACTCTGTTACCCAGGAAATGTATTAACTCTGAAGTCACTCTCTCCTGGTTCTATTCAGGGAAGATCAAAGCTGAGGTTCAGCAGGAATCCAGGAGCTTTTCAGGCAAGGATGAATTAATCCACAGGGCATGTTTTCCTAAATTATTGCTTTGTAACTACTATCTAGAGTTTGCAGCAACATCCAGAAGTAAAGAATGGGTGATTATACTTTGGACTACACAATCAGCCCTGAACTAAGAAAGAGGCTGGTTTCTCACTGGCTTTAAACTGATAAGTAATGACCATGGAGAAATTCCTCCTTAAGAGTTTTAATGAAATCCCCATTAGTAGGATATTCCCTTTATACTCCTACAGTGGCTCTTTAAATCCCGCTCTGACTTTTATACACTTGCCAGCCACATCTCAGACTCCACACTGATAAATTCAAAAATGCTACTTGATGTTGCAAAAAGAAATCTCTCTTGAGGGAGAAGAAGCCCTGTTTGATGGCTGTGCTCAAGGGGCAGTAAGGATCCAGGCTGGCTGGAGGGCTCTCCCACTTCAGACATTTGATTGATTTCCTGAAAAGAGGGGAAGGTCTTTGATTTCAGGGTCAGTGGAGAGTGATCCCAAAGATGCTGAACACGGATTTCAATGGAACTGATGATCAGGACACCTCAAAAGCATTGGTTAGGTGAAGAGTTCACCTAATAAGGTCCCTGCCTCCTCAGAGCTGCCTCCTGGCAGGGACTGAGCCCCTCCAGCTGCCCCGGCCATTAATGGGAGCTGAGGGTGCTCAATATTTTGCATAACTCAGCTATAAATGCATTACACTTAACTGCATAAACCTCAAGGATGAGGGGACATCTGTCACCTGATAACAGCAAACACCATCTGCCTTTGGATCACCATATTCCTACTTACTTGAACAAATGGAGCTCAAGCGACGCTGGGCACTGCTTAAGAAAAAACAAAATGTATTTACACTTGTTACTTTGCCCTTTTGCACACTTTGGACAGCTATAATGAAAGGCTTTCATTTGAACAATTTGCTATTTGTGCTTTCTCTGCTATCGTTTCAGGATTATATAATTTTTCTCTAAACTTGATTATGAAATAATTCAGCTCCCCATTACTCCTGACCTCAGACAGTAGTCTGCTTTTTTCAAGATAATATCAGGAGTCCTTCTTGATCTTTTCAGCTTCTGCGCAGGAGAAGAATGGCTGGTCCAGCCTTCTGCTTCTCTTTGCTGGTGCTGAAACAAAGAAACTGCAAAGGCAGCACCGTATCAGGCCAAAAATCTTCTCTGCAAGACTAAAGTAGACCTCTGGAATTTGGCCAAAAGAAATTTACAATTGAGTTGGTTTGAACACTTTGTACTGTTCATAATTTATAGTGACTCCTTATTAATATTTTTAATGTCTGGAGGAAAATTAAATAATCCTTTACAGCACTGTGGAGTCAATTTTTAAAGACGTTCAAATTATCTGACTAGATAATTGTTCCTCTTCTGGCTTTTGACTACCACTGTTCCTTCTGTTACTTGATTAAACAGATAGCAGAGCATGTGCCCTGGTCTGAAGTAGGAAATGGTTCTTTAGGAAGCTTTGGCAAATCCATCACTTATCTCACTATTCCAATGTACTCTACAGGCAGTTAATGATAACAATTGTACTCTAAAGGCAGTTAATGATAACAATTGATGCTGCGCTTTCCAAATTTAGCCCTTGAGGGATTGATGTGCTGAATGTCCCCAGAAGAGTACTTGACTGGAAAATCAAGCTTAGGGACTAGTGCAGAAAAGGATGCTCAAGTAGGCCAAATGAACCAAATATAAACACACCTCCCAGAACCAAGAGGAAATCAGTGGAAAACTAGAACAGCTCATATAAATCTAGAGAGGCAAAAATATGTTTATTTGGAATCTTGGAATTCAAAGTCAATTTGTATCTAGGGCTTGGCTGAACTTTTCAGGCAGCATTTTACAGCGTTTGTGATTTGCTATACAATTTGTATGTTTTATTATAATTTATGGAAACAATCTCTCTGTTGCCCTAAATATGTACAGAGGCAAGTTCTGTAGTTAGGTTTTGTACATACTTGGCCAATTATGTCCATGCACAAGCCCCCTCAAAGAATGAAGCATTTTTATTTGAAATGCCAGTAAGCTCACAGATGAAGTTACAGCTTTAAAGCACTTCAAAAGCCCCAGAGTCTTTACCCACACAGATGAGTTCCACATCTGCACCTCCGCTCTCATCACAAAAATGAAAAGTGACCTCTCAAGGTAATGTTTCATATTATTTATGTCTTATAATAGCACTTGAGAACCTGAGTGACTGTTCCCCCTGTACTTAGAACTGTGCAGTAACTCTATTATGAGGCTGCCTTGGAGATTTAGACTGTTAGCTCCTAACAGACTAGAAGTAAGGAGAGAAACAAGCTCCAAGAGGTGAAATGTTCCAGCTCTGTTGACTTCCAGTCCAGCAAATTACATGACAGAATTGACAACACCTAAATTATCATGAAAACTGTAGCAGGCTCTGAAGTGAGACTCAGGTACTTGTGTGCCATTGTTTAAAGCTCTCTCATAAGTCACTAAAAGAGAGCTTCGTGTCTCCTTACAAGTTGAAAATAAGAATTTGTAAAAATTCCCCATGAGAATGTCTGGAATAGCCTCCAATATTTTGCTGCCATCAGAGGAAGCCTCCCAACACAGACATTGCCATGTTCTTCTGGTTTTATCTGCACCACAAGCTGTAGTACAGCACAGACATAATTGAGCTAGTCCTGACCACACTGCCTCAGCTGCTGAAAACAGGATCCTTATTAGTGCTGACATTAGTGCAAGCTTATTTGTCTCACTCTCCCTCTGCTGTGTTACTGCCATGCTTCTCAGAATGCCTTCTCAGCCTTAAATTAAATTGCAAATTATAATGTAAATTAAATTGTTCTTTTTTCTTTGTCTTTTTTTTTTTTCCCCTGGCTATGTTTGGTTTCAAGAAGGCTGGACTTCCCAAACAAACAGTACCAGAAGGCCTTGGAAAATAAGACGTAAGGAGAAGCCACTGGTCTTTTGGCTGAAAATCAACTGGATGAAAAGGTTTCTGTCAGGATCATACTTACAGATTACCATCTCTCTCTATATATATTGGCATAATTTACAGGTAGGCAAGCCCTTTATGAAGATATTTCAAGATAATCCAGGTTTCTAAGAGTAGGTTGATTTGCTGCTTTTTTTCCCCTCTAAATAAATGAATTACATGACCAGTTTCATCATCAAATTTTAGAGATCAGAAACCTCTGCTGAAGGACGGGCAAGTCTTGATGAGCAACTTGAACTAATCTGCACTGGGGGACATTAACCCCATAGCTGGAGACTGAGCAAGGCCCCAGCTCAGCAGCCTCACTAAGGACTGGCTGACAGAAACAAGTCTGTGCCACATGGAGCTTTACAGGGGGTGTTTTCTATCAAAAAGAAAACTTCCCCTGAAAACTTTTTCTGGTAAAGTTCCTGGAAAGAATTATAGCTTTTTTCCCTTTTCATAGAAGACAAGGTCCAAAGTAACAGCTTCTTTCTTCCAGGGGTAAAAGGAAAAAGAACTTTCCCTAATAAATGAGTACTTTATGGCAGTATGTGAAAACTTTTGAGATACAGATAGAGATACAGATACGTGTTCCTTCAGTCTGGTAGAATAAAAGACTTAAGGAGTCTTTCAAAGATCACATGTAGTAGTATCTACTCATTGGGGATGAAATAACAGCCTCTCTTCTCCTGCTGTTTATAACTGACACAGACCAGCTCACTTTCTTTCTTTCTCTGATGGCCCTTACACACTTCAATTACTAAAGGAAACAAAACTGTGTCCTGTACAAGCCACATGTGGATGATAGACTTTTAATTGCCCTTGCTGGGAATGTCAAAGCAGGCAGTGCAATCCTTCTAATGTCAGCAACAAGAATAAACCCTTGTTTGACAGTTTGCTGATTCCTGGATGATCTCTAAGAAAAGATAAATTGGCAACTTTTTCCACTTCCAGTCACTGACATACTTCCATATATCAAATGAAAATACATGGAAAAGTACTGATTTGAAAGCAGAGATCAGTGTAGTGTAGAAGGCAAGCAAAATGTAACTCATAACAAAGTAGGCCCCAGGTATTTATAGTGCACCTTCTGGCCAAATTGGATGATAATGGCAGGCTGGTGTTTCAAGCCTGTGTTCAGTGCACTGCTCCATATGGGATTCTGAATATTTATTGTGAATATTTCTCAGTAATATTTTGACATGATACAGCAGCTCTTATTTCTCATATGTAACCGTTTCTATAAGTGTTAATAAAGGAAAGCTCGCAACGCCTTGGGAAGTTAAAATGAATATTTCATACTTGGTTTGCAGCTGGAGTAACCTGAAACAAAGATAACTAAATAATTTAAGTTATTGCTCATGTTGAATTACGACCTACTTTGGTCAGGAACTGTTTTTTATTTATTTATGTCCAGAAATAAATTAGTAACTAGTTATAACTAATAGACAGTTAAAAATAATCCCAGTCAGTAGAAATGGACATAGGGAATTCTGACTCTGTATCAAGTCAGGAAAATTAGCCAATGAGACAAAAATGGCAAGAAGTCAGAAGGAATCCTAACTAAACTCTTGCTTGTGCCTGCAGAGAATCACCGTGCTGGAAGGCCCGCTCACAGAACTGAGAGCCTGAGCTACTCAGTGTCTGCAGTGCCTCTATCAGAAAGGAACAGCCACAAAATATCAAAGGCTGTTTTTCCTCTCCAAGCTCAGTGCCTGTTGTTTTTTCTCCAAACATGAGTCCATCTGCGCCTTCCCAAGCCATGGACGTGCGGTGACATCTGCGTCACTTTGCAAAAAGCATCTGTGTTTGCTTCTGACGGGAAGTGGGAATTGCCAAGAAATGATTGTCAAGACCCTTTGTTGTTTTCCTTTTTATACCTGTTTATTTCTGAGCAAAAAAATGACCTGAATCTCCTCTCCTTACCAATGTAAATCAGATTAAAGTTCACAGAGTTGTGGAGAATAAGGTTCTTTAGGCATCAGAACAAATACTCTTGATTCCAGAGGATATTTGCCTCCTTCATTTGATCACACAGATAACCTATATCTCCACTAGGCTCCCACTGACATTGCTGCACTTCCTGTGTGGGAGCAAAGTGCACAGGGCTGGACTGGCTCATACTCCATATAATCCACTCAGAGATATTCAGACTGATGGACACTTCTAAGTATTCCCATGAGAGCACTGGAGACAGAGACAAAACCATTTCTGTAAACCGCTGTGGGACACAAGCAGCAAAAATGTTATTTTAGAAAAAAGCTGAGCCTCGGGGTGTAAGGAAAAATACTAACAGCTTTTAAAGCCAAATTACCAAGGTGAAATTACACATTGCCATCATTCAGATTTGCTACCTCCTTTAGGTTCTGAGAGAAACACCACTCCCAAAGAGGACAAAATATCATCATCTATAAGCTTCTGAGTTACTCAAAATATACAGTGCAGGGCAAAGAGGACAATTTGACCCACTGCATAAAGAGTGCCTGTGCTTCTCAAATTTAATTAGTTTTCCATGAGTGATCAGAATAGGATGGTGAAGAGGACAGCACAGATGACTCCAGGTACCCCGGCATCCATTCCTGATCCTGAGCCTGGGATGTTGCTCCTGCATTCTGCACTTCGTGAGGTTTCTGAGAGGCATGAATCACTGCATCATATCCTGTCCTTATCTCAGAAATATCAAACAATGAGCCACTCCTTGCCATAAAATACCTGTATTTCACAATTCCGCCTTGGTTTTTCACCATTATGATTAATTTCTTTCAAGGCAGCTGATAAGTACAAAACATTTTGTTTCAACTCTGCAAAAGATGTTGGATTTTCCTGAGGAAAGCCAAGCCACGCAGTGACAACGCTGTTCATTAAAAACACCAGATCTGCCATGCCATGCAATTTCTGACTTTTCCCTTCTGTGGCAGGAGGGCCAATTATTTCGATAATTGGTATGATAAATTCTAGAAAGAAATTAAAATCTTTTATCCTAACCTTTCAGATGTATTCTTTAAAAAAAACCCCAACAGTTCTTCCTTAATTTTCCCTTTTCTTTGGAGATTGCATTTGGAAGTTGCAGCTCATCCTTAACTAATAAAAGTTTACTTACACACAAGGGAACTCTAGCATGAAATGTTCAAAATTATGAGATGAGAATAAAAAAGTAAACAACATTTAAGTATTTCAGCTTCTCAACATCAAATTATCTTTTCAATCACATATTGAAAATCTGCTTTACTTTTTCCCAAGTAAGAATTCTGGCTTGATTACCAAAAACAGACTTACAGGAAGAGAAGCACAATTTCATAAATTGTATGAAATTGCAGAAACTTCCAGATTAGTAAGAAAAGTAATTGCTTGACCCATCAAATTCAATTCTAAAAAACCTTAGGTGATGGTGACACCGCATAGACAGCTGGAGTTAATCCAAGACACCTCTCTGGGTGAAAGAAACCACCTTCCTATAGGAGTATCCTTGGTGTTCATAAGATCTCTGTCTTAAAATCACACTACTCAAGTACTAGAAAGTTCAGGAAAGGGATAGAATTCCTCTGAGGGAGTCCTGTCCCTGGGCACTACCATCTTTTTCTCCCAGGCAGGATTACCCTATGGGACTCCTGTGAACTTTCTTTGAAGGGCCTCAATTTTTGCTTCAGAGTGACTTAGACTATTCTGAGCTGCAGGTATTTTGAAAACAAAATGAAGTTTCCATAGAAGGTTAAAAATATTCCCTGAGCCCTCTTCCACATCAGCCTGCAGGAGCTGCAGGACGTAACCATGCTATCAATACAGTCAGTATATTTTTCAGGCACCAAATACAAACACTGAGTTAGAACACTTAATATAAGTTTGCTAAGTACTTTTGCTTCCTTTCTTGGTCATGGTTATGAGAAAGTGTTTGTTTAAATGGGGAGGAAAATGAATAGATTCCCCAGACTTCCCTTCTCTGCCAGCAAGTACAGCGCTCACCGTGCTCTGCATAACGTGGTGAAAAGGGAAAAATTAGATTCTCTTGTTAAAATACTTGTTGTCTGTCACTAGGTTGTTTTTCACTTTACCAGTAATTGAACACTTAGGGCCACCCCAGTTTCTACTGATTTCTATAGGGATTTAGGAATAATGAGGAAGGTCTTAGGTCTAAGTTCTGTGCTCTCATGTACTGGCATCAATCCCCAGCAACTTTCCCACCACTCTGACAGCAACCCTGAGGAACATCAGGGACATGGCAGAATTGTGTGCAACTGTTCAGAGGGGAAGAGCTCTCTTTGAAGAGTGATCTGTACACCATGTTCCATGGGTAAGGATCTCAGCCCTGGCCCTTGACAGGTCAGTGCCTTTCAAAGCACTCTTACATGCAACTTAAGCAGAAAGGGCTTATTTCCCTAATTTCTAGGATGTATAACTTTCAAGAAGGAATTTCAATCCAGTGTGCATATATCATTTCCTACCAGATGCATAGGCTTTACAGAGATAAAAACAACAGTACTAACCACGCATTAAGCTCACATCCCTTTTCAACGAATTTCTGTCTCATCCCTGTATATCAAACATCTGCGAATGATCCTGCCAAAACTCTGGAAGCCAGCTGGGAACTGCCAGGCACAAGGGAAAGCACCTGTGCTCCGGATAGCACAGCTGGATGAAAGGCGCTGCCCGTCTGCCTGCAGAGCACGTGTCATGCCAGCTGCTGGGCAGGACAGCTTGGAGCGCAGATCGATGAGAGGCTCTCTGAGAGAGGCCATGGCACACTTCAAAAGCATTTTCCAACTCTCACTCCCCTGCCTCTACGCACTGCTAACATTGCTTCAGTTATGATGAACATTATTAAAAGAGCAAGTTCTCCTCCCAGCACTGATTTTTTTAATCATTTGTTTAGGCTGTGAGCTTACAGTCTGCTCCTTTGCCAGGGTCAGGCAGCTCAGATTACACAGCCACCTAGCTGCATTGGCACCCAGGGATTTATGGAGAAGGTTTCTATTCTACTTTGCAGCCAGTGAAACTCAAGGAGGCCTGCAGCACAACCAGCTTTCTTGCAATGTCCTGTTGTATTGAAGGGAACACTGTTGTTGATTACTCAGATGTTTTTACCTTTAATGGCCCTCTTTAAATTGCTCCATTTCATTGTGCCGAGCTTAGCTCGCTGACTAATCTGCTCTGCTGAGAAATAAAATATTGGTTGTATTTTTCTCATTTTTGGAATAAAAACAGATCAAGTTGGATTCAAACTAGCCTTTTTGTCAACAAGGAAGAACATAAATATTAAGAAAGCTTTTCCCATAATTTTGAAGGCCTTCTCTTCCCTATTTACAGCTCTTTTTAGCTGAGCTTCATGAACATTTGTGTGGACAAAGTTGGGTTGGCACAAACGGTACACAGAGAGAATTCCGGGCCTGTAACAGAGATTTACTACTTCCCAATTAGATTCTTGATTAAATAAACCACATTTTGACTGGCCTAGAATTGCCTTTTAAGGGTCAAGACATTCATGCAGAGAACAGAAATACCCTGTACAAAACCCAAAGGCCTGCTGCGTGTCCCAAGGACCTTTGCTAAAGAGCACAGGTCTGTGAGCAGCATACAGCAAGATCAAAGGGGCAGTGACAAACCAGAACCACCAGTGAGATTGGTCAGATGATGATGGCTCTCTGCTGCTACTGGCTGATGTTCCTAAGTGCTTTCTGAGGGAGGTTTGACCAGCAGAGGATATTGTGCTTTTTGCACTAGAGTGTAAGGTATTTTCAGGGGCTGATGATGATAAGAGCATGAATGAAAGGGGGTATGGTGCAATGTGCTGAGAACACTAAAGATGCCAGAACTTCACTCTTTATCTGGAAGCTGAAGGGTATGATGGTCAATACGCAGAGAGACATTTCCCTGATTCCTTGCAAAAAGAAACTAAACTTAGGAGAGCAAATGAAAGGTAGGCTGTCTCCACACTGTTCTTTGAAGTAGTGGGTGAGACATGTTTAAGCTTAACCTTAGCAGAGGAAGGAAGCAAGAGAGCAGGCAGGGTCCAGCCTGAAGCAGGAGAATTGTTTGCTCTGGGAGCATCAGAATAAATCCAGGTGTGTTTTTTCTATTTGTATTTTGTGGCTGACAGGTTTTTAACCAAATCACGCTGACACTGAAGGCAGGGAAGAATCCACACAGGAGAGTCCTTGCTGTCTAACACCAACCTGGGACCTTACAGAGCTCCAGCTCCAGCACTAGTAGGATGTCAAGCTCTCTCCTGCCCGGGTGTTGTCCCCTCCTGAGGTGGTCACTGACACCCTGACTCTTGACGGGGGCATGAACACTATGTCTCTTTTCATCAGGGCTCCTACTTTTTCGAGATGTTCATGCTATTTTGTTATCTTTTTGGGTTTGCCTCATGATTGCTTGTCAGTTTGAAGGGTCCTGGAGTTAAAGGAACTGACAGATATTCAAAGGCACACATAAACAAAAAAACCCAAAGACATTTTGCTCTTTTTATTAACTTGCAGTAAGAGCTTCAGAAATTATTTTATATCACTATTCATGAGCCATGAGCTACTATTCTCTTCAGAAATAGCAAGAATCCTGAGGGAACTAAAAAAAAAAAAAAGTAATAAGAAAGAAGCTCTGTTTTAGAACAAAGAAGGCTGTTTCTATCCAAAGCTTTCCTGCTGAGATGTGAAGTGACCAATCTGTCCTAATGCTTTGAGCCACTTGGAATGAGAAACAGCCAGAACCTGCAGGGACTCCCAAAGCAAGTAAGGACTGTTGGCAAATGGAAACAACAGTATTGGGCATGTTTCAGTTTAACGCTCAGCTGGGCTCTATCCGTGCTAAAATCTACAATCTACAAGTTTTTATGGCTGGAAAGCATTAGGGAGGACTTGTAGCATTCACTTTCAGTTTCCCTGACTGGTTTAAGAACAACTTAGATTTATTTTCTTTCCTTATTAGTAACTATCAACATTATACAATTCCAGTTCCTGTTCCTTTTGTTATAGGTAGATATGTTATATAGAGATATGCTTATATCCTTTTTGTTATACATTTTTGTTGTACATTTTCCATCCTAAATAGTTCATACTGTAGCAAGCAATAGAATGACACGATTATAGCAGTGCCAAAATTGTTTCACCTGGTTGTAATAAACTCCATGCCATCAGTTACATTAGTCCATGTAAAATTAACATCTTTCAACCTCACTCAAGACTGATTTGTTTTGTGGGTTTGGGTTTTTGTTTTTCCTTTTGCTACTTTTCCTTCTACACAACTCTGTATTCTCTTATCTCCCCAAACTACTCTGAAGTGGTAAAACAAGGTCAGATTTTATTCTCACACAGGGATCAAGAAATTAAGAGTCAAGCCCTAAGAACCTAAAGGGAAGAGCTGTGATTTATCTCCTATAAAATAGCATAAATATTATGCCTAAGACAGAAATGCTGGAAGGATAAATCAATCCATGCCTGAAGGACAAACAGCAGATTGATAGAAGACACAAATCTATCAAAAGAACAATTCTGGTCAATTATCAATAACATGTTTGGTTTCTTTTATGCTGAAAGAACCTACAGTGACAAATGTTTTCTGTTTTACCCTGGGTTTTTAGGACCTTAAAGCAAGAACAGAGGAAAAGATGTGATTAAGGGGCCTGAAGCAGCTGTTTTCCTGTAAATACAGAATCCAATCCTGCCAATACAAACTTAGTAGTGGGGTTTTCTTTGCAAAACCCACAAGTCAGCTGTCAAAGATATATTTTGGCAACTATAATCAAAATGCACACACTTCAAATTCAGACAACACAGTATAAATGAACCTGAAGTCTGGATAATTGTCTGTGATACCTGTTAGTATCACTGTACTGGCAGTGTTTATCATATGCTCTAGGGAGCACAAAATTCTTATTAAACACAGGAAGTCCCTCTTCTAGATCACTAACAAAGGAAAACAAAATGGCAGCAAAAGTCTCGTACCACATACACAAAATCGACTCTTTCTATCCATTTCGCACCTCTGTCACCCAGTCACATGTGGCAAGGAGGAAAACAGCTGGGAATACGTATGTGCTCAGGGCAGGATGAGCTGAGAAGTCAGGCCACAGCCTGCAAGCACTCAGCTGTACTCACAGGCTGGCCCATGCTGTGTCACTTTTCATTTCCTCAGGGGTGCTCCTATTATTATTTGAAAGCCATGAGATCACCACACAAACTCGTTTGCACATAAGCATTTTGCTCTGGAAATAAATAAAATTCAAATAAATTCGATAAGCTCAAATAAAAGGTAAATCTTTTTTCAGAGCTTCTAAAAAGAGACCAGACCTAGCAGCCCGAAAGAAGGAATGTCAGGCACAGCCAGTAGCTCACAAGCAGCTGGAAGGAGTTTTAGGCTCATCAAGAGTCTCCTTAATATTGTTGTTCCATAGTCGGTGATTTAGAAGTCTAAACATTACACTAAAACCAAGTGACTCATTTTATGTAATTTCAGCTATGACAGAAACTTTTTCTACAGCCTAAGTCAAATCCAATAAACTTTCCATTTTGCTGTAGGCAGCACTTTTTCTGTCCTGATCTAGTGGGTAAACATTGATTAACAGGAAGGCTTGCAAGAAATGCAAATTGCACTTGTACTGCAACAAAAATGGGTTTACTTTGTCCTTTGCATTGGTTTTCCAGCAGCACATGAAGTACAGACTCTGCTGAATGCTGCAGGGACACATGGCCATGGATAAGCCCCGCCTCAGAGACCTCATGGGGTGCGACCTGCCAGTGAGGAAATGCAGGTGGCCATTTCAGAAATGGAGCACCAAGTGTGAAAAGATATGTAGCCATGATAATTTGGACCCAGTAGCTCTTGCAATACTCACTAATTTTCTGAGAAAGGCAGCTTCACTTCTTGAGGAAGGCAAGGATGATGCTAACCCTAAGCTGTCTGATGGGAGTGATCACTGATCTAGTCTAATAGTTCTTTTATTTACTAGAGAGAAACTAGTTAACAAGTATCAAAAGGTTTTAAAAGCTCCAGGTGCTCCCAGCAGCCAAAGCTTTTAAAAAAAGAGATGAGGCACCATGACCAGCCACTGTGGGTAATATCTCTCCATTGATTGCTGCAGGTTTGGGAACACCCTCATTCAGACTCCCTTGGCTGCGCAAACATCTACACCACAGATGTGTTGAGGGATAGGTATGAAAACTAAAGGGCAAAATGGAAGGATCCCAAGTGTGCCATAGCCCTCCAAAAAAATCAAATGGGATCCAGAAGTAGACACATACTCAAGTATAACAACCACTTTTCAGCCTGACTTCTACATTTGGTTGTTGAGTCTAATTAAAATGCCAAGCAAGCCCACTATATTCATTTAGCAGTGCTTCAGTCAGCCTTAGATACAAACTGATGTCTTACATATTTTCCTGGCTTGTTCAGAACAGTGAAGATTTTGTGGCTATAACGCCTTTAGGTTATAATATCAGTGTTATTCACAAGTAATCTCCCTATTCACTTTATTTACTGTTCAATTTTTTGGTTGATCTCTCACAGTCACAGATTAACGCTTTACTTCATTACCAGAATACACCTGTGCATTCCTAAAACGCCCTGAAAGCAAGTTTTATCCTCACGGTGTAATACTTCAGTAATATATTCTGTGTTTACCTTTAAGCTTCTTATTGGACTGTGTACAGACCTCCATTCCCCCCCACTTTCATAAATTAAAAAAAGTGAATATTTGATGCCATACCCACCCAAGCAAGAGATAGATGTGTGGTACAGCTTCCAGAACAAAGAAGTCCTGACTCCAGCTGTGGTCTCTAAAAAGTACAGCCACGATTTTCATTCATAATTATTTTTCCAGAGCTAGTGCTGCACATGGAATGCCAATGCTGCTCGTTCTCATGAGGAAATCAGATCACAGTTTCACTGAAGTATGTTTCCTCCTAATGGATCAAAAAGAGTTAAAAGCACAAGCTGGGTCTTTCACAAATGTCTTCCACATAGACCAATAGGAAATGTTCAACAGTTTAATTATTTTGGGGTCTGGACAAGATCAAATCTTCTATTACTCTAAATATTTCATAGTGATAGTAACAAACAGTGCTAGAAAGATTAACCAGCTCTGTGCTGCTTAAATATTCTTCATGTGATGTACTCAGGTAGAAATTCAGATGTTCACTACCAAGATTTCGAAATACAAAGAAGTAAAATAATACCTGTTTAACAGATATTAATCCTAGGCCTCAGTAAGATAAAATTAAAAAGAACCAAACTAAGAAAAACATGTCTTGAAAATCTGCACAAGAACCTGAAGACAGAGGAGCAGCAAGCATTGTTCCATTATTTAATAAGGAAATTGCAGATCATTTTGCCTGACATCAACGTCAGGGAAACTGATGGAAAGGCTGGTACAGGAAGAAATCAGTGCACAATTAAAGGATGATAGTACAATTAACGCCAGTCAACAGAGAAAATTAGTTTTGTCAGGGAAAAAAAAAAAGCCTTCCTATTTTCCCATGAGACTATGAATTAGTTTGATAAAGTGAACTCCTGTAAGATTACTGCAGGGCTTTGGCTCACAACTCTACAAGGGTTTTGATAAAAACCTCAGCAATGTATAATATCAGTTTGGTCAATACTAAAGGGACCCAAACCATACTGAAGGATAAAAAACAAATAAATAAAATTATTGTTTGAAAAAGCTGCAAATTGCAAAAAGTTATAGAGATATAAATAATATGAAGGGCAAGGCCTTAATGTAGACCAGCTACAATCACCTAGGGAGGTCTGGCCTATATTTTAACACAGAGAAATCCAAGTTGTTCATTAAAAGAAGAAAGAAAATCGGTCTCATTCTAAGAAAATGATTTTGTGAAAAGCAGGTACTGTGCAAAGAAAGAAGCAATACTAGTAGACCCAAGCAGACATACATTCTCAGAACAAAGAGTAGGCAAAATTACTCTTATTGCCCAAGTTGGAGTTGTTGGTGCTACTGCACCTCTTTGTGGCTTCAGAAAGATCATTCCCGGGAAAACGTGCTGAAAGAACATCTTAGAAAACCAAGGGCTTTACTGATAGAAACAATATTAATAATTTGTGATGATAGGCAGCCTTCAGAAATTCAATTTTGAGGTTAATGTGTGAGAAGTTTAACAAAAAATTGTGGTGTACGAGTACAGAAATGGGAGAGGGGATGGCTTCGTAATCTACTGGAGAAAAACCATAATGGGTTCCCTACGTGCTACTGAGGATAGATGGATAGATAGATAGGTGGATAGATAGATAGATAGATAGAAATTAAAACCAGCAGAAATGTCCATCAGCAAGAAAAACTGTGAGCAGCATACTCACGGACATGTTGGATTTGAATCCCTGTGTAAAATCAATAGTCTTTCTAAAACCTTGCATTAATGCTGAACTGCTGGGTGAGGTTCCACAGCCTTTTATCAGAAAAAACATGAGGAGATCATTATAAAAGAATGCATTTCAAGAAAATACAGTTAGGCAGAGGTAAACAGGTGCTCAGGTAACACCTGACTACATGGTATAAATGTATTTATATACATGGCAAGTATTTAAAAAGGGAATAGAGAGCATAGGTGCTGACCACAAGTCAACAAAACCAGGCTGCTGCCAAGAAGGCATATCCAAGGGTGATTGCATTAGCAGGAACAAAGCCTGCAAGGTATTCAAAATATCCCTTCCTCTTCATTTAGTATTGATACGTGTTCAGCTGGATTACTTGATCCCAGCTTGGGAAGACACTACAGGAATGGTAGAGACAATGAAAGAAATATCAGAAGTGGAAAAAAATTATTAGAGGGCTGAGAAACATGGTGTTCAAGGAAGAACTTAAAGATGTGGCACTACTTAGCTTAAAGAAAAGAAGGCTGAGACTTGGTAACTGTTTTCCAACTTATCCTGAGAGTTCCAACAGAAACTGGAAAAGGTTAAAATTTGAGCATACTGGTCGGTTGGCATATTAAATGCTAATATATTAAACTCAAATCCTAAGGGACATTTTCCAGGGATGAAGTTGGTATTTCCCAGACAAATGTCCATGTGTCACCACCAGCTCCAAGAAGCTGCTGCTTTCCCGAGGTTAACAATAATTTCACATGGCCCTTTGATTGACGCAAATGCTCGATCACATCCAAATCAAAATAGGAGGAAGCTACTATTTTCCATGGCTTCCTGGAGGACATATGCACTGTTATCCCAGAGGGGAAGGTGGGTTATGCAATGAGTGAAGAGGTCTGCATGGCTATGTTTATTTGGGAAGCATTTCCAGCAATTATTTGGAAAGGACTGAGAGAATAAACTGATAAGACCTTCTCATCAGTTAGTATTTTCATCACTAAATAACAATTAGGTTTTAAATTAATTGGATTTTGGTTGCTGTTACACTCTTTTTATGCAACTTGTATAATGGAAGGGAAATGGAAACTTGCTTTATGACTACTGGGATTGTTCACTGTGTGGGTTTGCACATGTGTGTAAAAGTGCCGGCTAATAAACAAGAGAAAAACTTTACCTTATCATATTCTACCCTCACTGGCAATATAGTACAGCCCTTACCTTGATTTAGGAGCCAAAATGGACCAACTGTTTTCCAGATTTAAGGGATAGTAGACAGACAGCCAATTCCCACTTCTTAGCAAAGCTAAATGCTGCTCCAATTCATCTAATGAGTAAGTCAGACAAGTTAACTTGGTGACATCTGAAACCTTATTTTCTTCTCTTTTAAAGGGAAATGATACAGAATCATATTACTTTCAAATAAGTTTAAATAAATATAGAGTTCTTTGAGCATAAAATATCACAAAAATACTTCCCTGGTTACACACTTCCGTATTTGTCCCCAGTAATTATGATGAGTTAGTAAAATTTCTGATGTATGTACCTTGGACACATAAAAAAAATCCCACTTTCTTGTCTCCTTACATGACAATATTTGTGAAACATTAAATGGAAGATTTCAGATTAAAAGTTTTTGCATCTACCAGTCCTACTGTAGCATGGCCTACTAATGGAAAAGCATCCTGGCTTTGACACTGAGCTCCCAAGCAGCTTCTAAACCAGAACTGGACATTTTTACTTGTAGGCCAACCCCTTTTCAGGTTTATAGCTACTCTACACCAATTCTGTTCTCTGAGTTCAGAAACAAACTGGAAAGCTGGGCGAGAGCTAAGATACACGGAGCTTTTTTTGAACATTCTGGAAGCCAAAATTACAGAAGACTTTTTCCACTTTTACCATTCATTCTTTGTTATGCTTGGCCTTCATCCCCTCCTGTCACCTTAAAATTGAAAACAGTATGTTCATTATTATTCATGGAAATTCGTTGGATACAGAGAAAACATCCCTTCCCTCGCCCTCCCCTCCCACCCCCCCCGCTCTTCCATTTTTATTTCTTTTGGGAAAGACTATGCTATTCTTTGCTTGGGTAGCAATCCTTTGAACTGCTGCTTTGCCACTGCATTCACAGGAAGATAATCACTTGCATTGGCTTTACTGATTCTTAGCTGCAGGCAAATAACAGCCCCAGCACCCACAGTCCCCGTTCCTTGGGGCAGGAGGCACAGGGATGCTGTATCTGTCTCAGCTGGCCTGGTATTTAATGTTATATGTTTACAGTGCTCAGCAAAACCTCTGTTCCTGACTGTGGCTTACTGGATGCTACTACAGTATAAATGCTTATTTCTATTAGTGCTACTCCTAATTACATGAAATGAGACGCTATGTATTGCAGCTGACATAATTTCATTGACCATTACCTTGTTATTCTCCTATGAGACAGAGAGAAAAGCCTATCTTAGTTTTTAAATACCAGTAATTAAATTATATATTTGTATTTGTCCTTTTGTAAACAAACTCCTTCTGCCTCTTTACAGAAAAGATATTTCCATGTGTTTGGTCCTCCATGTTTTTCCTGTCTAGATCACCTCTGATGATTCTGCAATTACTTTTTGAGATGGGATGATCAATATTCCATATGAGATCATTCAGGGAATGGCATTTCAGATACTTACAAAGTCTGCATCATATGTTTGTTTAACATTGTTATTATACTTTAGCATTCTAGCACAGTGTTATTTTCCAAAAGCTTTGCTTTCCTTAGGGGCTTTTATTGCCTCAAAACCCTATTCCTGAAATGAAATGGTTAACGTAGAATTCTATGAGTTACAAGACCGGTTTATTTTCTTTATTTCCCTAACATACTACTCTTTCCAGCTTTTGACACTAAACATCTGCTTCATTTATTGCCATGTTGTCTGTTTATGCAGTTTGCTTAGTAATTCTGTATTTCCCTGCTGAAAGATTTTTCTCTGCCTTGAGTAGCAGCTTGACTCACGCAGCATGTAACTGGCTTACGCTTGACAATTCATATTTGCTCTCTGGTCACTGTGCACGTTATTTGTCCTGAGATCTTCTTTACAGCTCAGCAATGTTCATGTAAAACCCCCCTTTCTGTGTGCCTCAGATTTCGCATAAACTCTTTTGGCCAAAACCCACACGCGTCCAAGTGAGTGCTATGCACAGATGTGACATAAAGACACAGAAGATAAAACTTTGCCCCTGAGCTCATGGATAGGCTCTTAATCCCTTTGCTGTGAAGTTCCTGTTGATACCACTTCCCAGGCTACAGAATCCTACCTCTCCATATATCGAGTCCGTATATGCCTGCAAGGGGGTTAAGAGCAGCAGAGAATGTTTTATATGATATATGTTATCTTACCTTCAAAGACACTGCATGTGATGACACAGGAAGCCTTGGATGTGCACTCTACTTTGTGAAAGGTCTACTGTGAATGCAGAGTATAAATTATTATAAATGGGTGTATGTGCACACCTTAGAACAGAGCTAGAATACATGAAAGTGATGCTCAGCGTTAACCAAAAATTCAGTCCTAGCTGTCTAATTTTAGAGAAAGTAGGAGCTGTGAGCTGAGCATCTTCAGAGCTAGGCTATGCTTATTAAATGTCAGAAAGCCATCTAAGAGCCACACGGTAGGCACGAAGGATTGAAAAGCCAGGACTTTAGCACTCATACCCAGTCTGAGGTCTGTCACAGATCACATACTGACACCCCGCAGCGAACCACTCCGAAGTGACACCCGATTTCCCACTTTTTGGAGGCAGGCGGGGCCGCGGCGGAGGTGGAGCCGGCTGTGCCCGCGGCGGGACCGGCGGCTGGGGCCGGAGATGCGCTGAGGTGCCGCGCACCGGGCTTCCTGGCGGCCGCACACCTGGGAGAGGGGCGCAGGCACGGGTGGGAGCTCCGGGCACCGGCAGTGGAGGAGGGCCGGGCCGGGCCGGGGGAAAGGCAGCGGCGGCAGAGCCGGGGCAGGAGGCGGCAGAGCGGCGGCGGGAGCATGGAGCGCTGCTCTGCCCCCCCGCCCGAGCAGGAAGCGGTGGAAGCGTGGCTGGACGATCACAGCGACTTTACCCGCTCTTACTTTGTTAGGAAAGCTACAAGGTAAGACTGGAGCGGAGGCGGATAGAGGCAGTTCCTTTCTTCCGAGCGAAAGCGCGCTCTTTCCCATTTCCCTTTGCTGTTTCCAAAGAAAATAAAAAGAAGTGACTCCCCCAGCTCCCCTCCCGCCGTCCCCACCCTCGAAAGAGCAAAAACTGAAAGCAGCGCGCAGCAGCCCTGTTCGGCTGCCGCCGACGGGCACAGGCGGCACTTCCCTGCGGGCTCTCGCCTGCAGCCCGCAGCCGCTCCGCTGGGAAGCGCCCGCCCGGCACCGGGAGCCGGTCCGTGAAGCGACCCCAGCCTGGCTGGAGCTCCCTGCCCTGGACTCCTAGTTATTCATTCTGTGTTTTCCTCGGTTTCAAACAGCCATAGCCAACTTCTCGTGAGTAGCAAGCAAGTATGTATTTCCCAGCCCTGCGAAGTAGGTAAAAGCCTCAGACAGCATCTGATGTCTTGGGGAGGGTGGGTTATGTCAGTACTTAGTCATCAAAAAACAAAGCGCTGCTCTTCAAGAGCTCCGTCACCCTGTGGGCTCGTCACCTCTTCTGACATCTGGGCAGACCCCGGAGGGGCGAGGGCCACGGGTTACGTGCCGAGGGAGCTGACGAGCCGTGCGCGGTGCATTCGGCAGCAGAGCTCCTCCCGAGCAGGGGGGGCGAGCGTCTCAGGGACGCCGTGCTGATCCCGAGACTGCGGGAGGCGAGCGGGGGCGCAGCCCCGGGGAGGGCAGCTGGCAGGGAGGCATCGCTGCCCGGAGGGAGTGGGGACATAGTCCCGGGCACAGCCCCGGGCAGGGAGGGGAGCTGCCCGGGGGGGGAGCGGGGACACAGCCCCGGACAGGGCGGGGTGGCTGCCGGCAGGGGGCGGCGCGGGGCCGCCGGGCGCCGCCGCTGCTCGGGGGCGGCCGCTCGGCGCTCGCCCCTTCGCGCTCTCGGTCCTTGCGAAGAGCCCGATGTTGAGAACCTGAAGAGCTCGTCGGGGCTTTTCTCCCCGGTTTGGCTTGACATGCTGCCCTTTGGAGATAAGACGAGGTATTTGCTCACCGTTGTCACACACTTCAGCAGCGGGACTTCAAGTTGAATTGGAGTAAATTCGGCTATTTTTAGAAGAGGAGTCAGGTTTCCATTTTGAATATTTTCCGATAAACAAAGCAGTGGGGATGCAGAGCACAGGCGATCTGCGGCTCCCACGGTCTATCTCAGCGAGAGCTCGGGTTAGTGAGCGCTGTACTTGGCTCCTCGGACTCGCCGTCTCCGCGGGCTCGCTTCGCTCCTCTCCGCTGCCCTCCCGCTCCCGAGCCGCTCGCACCATCTGCTCACCGCTGCTGATTTACTGCTTTCCCGAGTCACTTAGCAGGGATGGATGCAGTCTGAATGAGATTTTGCTGCTGCTCCTCTCTGCATGGGATGGGGCGGTAAGAGGAGAAATCCCCATTAATAATTGACTCGCAGAGAGCTAGAAAGCTTCAGGGGTCACCTGCTTAGTTGTGACCATCTGTCAGGCAGTCCCCTTCTGCTGCTGCTTCCTTAGGTTCATTCAACAGGAAAAAAAGTAATAAAAATGCCTTTAAAATGTCTTTTAAATGCTGATTTTGTTTTGAAACAGGCTGTGCATAGGTGCAGAATGCATAGGTAGAAGTAGTTAACCTTGATACTCTCCAGAACACTAGTGCATGGTGTGTCACTGAAGGGCAGCTTGTTTGCCCAGGAAATAGGGTGTTAGCAGTTTGAGAAGTAGCATTTTATTAGTTCAGCCTGTCACACTTCCTTTGGAAACTGGATGTAGTATTGAACAAATAGGAATGCTAATTAATAGTAACCGCTGTGTCAGATTTGTTTTCCCCATGGACAGGTTTGGTTAATCCTTTTTTTTTTTTTTTTAATTGCTGAGGCATAGATTTGTGTTTGTGCGGCTCTGAAATAGGCAGTAGTTCAGAAAATACAATTCAGTCGTGTCTCCGTGATGGCCATGCCTCTGATTTAGCGAGGGCTCTGCAGAAAAACTGTTGACTTTTGAGTTCTTGCTTGGCAACAATTCTGTGATGTTTTTGAAATGATGGAAACATTGCATTTGTCTCAAAACTCTCTTCTCTGCTGTCATGCATGGAATGTTTTGGGTTTTTTTCTTTTTTGTCTTTACGGTATCAATAGAAAACTATAACTATATAATAAGGAATACCTTCTTTATATATAAGTTTGTACTTGCAAAGATAAATGACAAATATACTTAAGTGAATGTTGGTTCAAAGATGATGACATGAAAAGCTGAGTGATTTGAAAGAACTGATGTACTTTGTAAAGAGGCTTAATGTTCTACATGATTCTGTTACTTTGAGCTTGAAAAGAGAAACCCCTAAAATTTAATGCCGTGCTTTGTTTTAGCTGACTCTTTGTAGAGCAGAACACACTGAACAAAGACTATGCTGTTAATGTTTTGCTACTTAGCATTATATTTACTCTCTCAAGTAAAGCAGCATTCCTTGAACTAGTTTCAGCTCTTTTCTAGTCATAATTTACTGCCTCTCATTTTTTGTTTTGCTTCATAATATGCCACAGTTCTCACAGGTCCTAAAAGCAATAGACCAAGAAGTTAGTTTATTTGGTATCTTGAGGAGCACAGAGGCATATTTGACTTCACACTGCGAGGCACAATTGCTAATGGATAGAGATAGTTTCTTTTTCTTTTTCTCAAATATTCCTACATAATAACAGGAAAAGATCACCAGCTCAACCATTTATGACAGCGCCATACGAGCCCTTTCGACTGATAGTAAAGAGCTTTGAATCAGAACCTAATACAGCAATTTTATTATAGATATTAAATAATTTAAATGTTTTCCTCTGCAATCAATTCATTCCCGTAGTATTTTATACAGTAGTTTTTTTGGTAATTCCCACCAAAAAAAATTAATTAGGTGTCTTAATACTTATAAAATAAATTATTTGGGTGGCCTTACGCCTGCATATTTGTTTTCTTGGGGTTTTTTTAAAGTGTGGGAGTCACATCATCTCATCTCATCATTGAACAGCTGCCTCCTGTTTGCATAGAGAAGTTTGATATTAGTGTCTGTTGTCATGATTTCAAATAAAAATTACCTTTTCTGGCAAGGCAGCACTTTAAAAGATGATATTTCTTTCTCTTAACAATTAGTTCGTTACAACTGCTGGAGTCACTGGGCTCCCCAGTCCGTGTTCGGGGTTCTTGGAGGGAAGGGCTGCAGGTCATCTGCTTAACAAACATGCACCTGCTTTCCTCTCTGCACTACAAGGTGTTATAGAGGATGAGGACATTCCAATGACTTACTCCTTGTATTTTGGTGTGCAATGTCCCAAGGCTGGCAGTGTCTGCAGGCAGGCCACTTCACTGCCTCCTTTAATCTGTGCTGGCTTTATGGACATTCTCCGACAGAGCCACGCTCCTGGGATCTACCTGTGCAGTGCAAAGCTGCAATCCCACAGTGTGTAAACCTGGGAAAGAGCTCTGAATTCTCCCTCCTTGGGTAAGTGTGGGAACAAACTGTGATCCTACGAGTAGGAAGCTCCGGAATCAGTTTTGTATGACTTTATCTTGTAGCAGGCAGACAAGTGGTGTGCGGAGGCAGTTATAAATAGGTATTATCCATGAAGGGCTGTTAGAGTGTGATCAAAGTGCAGAACAACAAAGGGGAAGTGTGTCACCAGCACACTTGGGGATGAGATGGATTTGGTTCACTCAGTCATACACAGTGCTGGTAATAAACCTTATGGCTGGAGAGTTTGTTATACTGCACACCTTAAGATCAAGAGTTTCTAAATGCCCAGCTCCTACTAAATTTAAGATATTTTTCTTTTTTTTCTTTTTTTTTTTTTTTCCAACTCCTCTTGTTATTTTTCCCCTTCCTAAAGTTTTAGAATTGCCTGTCATATTCTGGCTTCCCAGAAGCAGAAACCTTTTGAAGTAAAATGATTCTTCTTTTAGACTGTGTCTTGTGTTTCCCCATCCTGTTGCTACCACCATAATTGTTCTAACTAGATTCTATGAAGGCATAATCGGCGGTCTTTTTTTGTCACATTTATGGCTAAATTCATTACCCTTTTTGTCTTCCTGAAGTTTTATCTTTTTACGTTCTTTTAAAAAACAATCCCTGCATAGCTATGCTCAAGCATGACACATATTTTAACCCCTGTGGAATACTTCTGTATTTCTGACTTCCTGTTTGTCCCAACTTTTAAAAATATGGGAGTGATTCTGTCTTGGTGCTCTTTGCAGTCAGAAGCAGCAGGCTGCCAAACAGCCAGAGTAAAAAGTCTCCTCTTGGTTAGAGATAATTGCATTGTTACAGGCAGTTTTTATCTGGTCTCCTAAATGTATGGCATGATGGAGACAAATTATCGACCCAGATCTTATATGCCTTTCACTGGAAATAAGATTATTTTGTTATAAATAAATCTTGGCTTATTAGCAGGGTTGGGAAAGATTTACAAATGAATTAAGGTGGGGTTGTATTTGGAAAAGTAAGTGTCCCTAACAGCATGGTGCTTCACTGGGGATTCCAGGAGTCGTACTTTCTGCGACACTGCGCTGGAATTCAGGGACTGCATAACCTGAATATATCAATTGCATTTATTCCTTTGAAAAAACCCAAGTGCAGTTGTTTGCAGTTTTTTTCATCTTGATGGCTGGTGGGCAATCAATTTGTAATGTGCTGCCTGCAGCACTATATTACTCAGGACATTTGCCTTCTAGTCTCTGTGTCTAGAGGGCTTTTCATTTTGAGCCAGTTATTTGAAGTTGGCTCTCGTAAATATTATGTGTCATGTGCATCGTGTCACTGTTTTGTTTAGGAAAACGTGTGTGCTTAATTTTTTCTGAATGAATATTCAGATTTTCAAAGACAGAACTATTGAAAGTCTTCTGCAACGAAATGTGCTTTGGCCCGTGTTTTCTCCAAAAAGGTATTACTGACATATAAAAAAATAATGATCCTAAAAATAGTCAGGTGTGAGCCATATTAATCCCTATTTACCACAGTAAATAGACAGTGGGCTTTGAATTTGTATGATTGAAGGAGCCTTTATAGCTTTCCGGGGGGGGGGGGGAGTACAGAATCCTTTGCAGATTGTTTGGATGTGCTGAAGGGGGACTTGCTTTTTTTTAAGTTACCCTGTGTGAAGTACTAACAAGAGGACTGCAGACCCACTGATTCTTTGGACCATGGCTTGGAAAAACCACAGGAAGCAGTGGTGTTAAGGCAGGGATCAGAATATTTTTTTCCACTTACTTGGTTTTACTGGATGTTTACTGAGCTTTTCTGAGAAGAAAGTACAGGGAAAAAATTGATTTCTGTGAAATTTCTGGAAGTTTTCTTGTTGGTCTAATGACCTTTGTAGTTATCCCACTTATAAATAATGTATCCATATCCTTATGCCTGTCTTGATAACAGCAAAGAGTTAAGATCATCTCAAACTATGTTAAGCTCCTGAGGCAAAAAGCACTCAGGAAGGTAAGGAATGTTACCCACATTCATGAAGTTGTAAATGTGATTGAGTATTTCTGGCGTTTGTTGTTGGAAATAAAGGTGTGCTGGAGTATCTCGGAAACAACCTCTAAAACATCAATTACTGAAGAAATTGTCATTTGAGAAACGATGAGAAACCACTTACTAGCAATTTACATCTTAAATTCCCCAAAAGCTCTAAACTGAACTCCTACGCAGAATCTTTTGGTGTGAAGATGAACGAGGCAGCAGAAGATTCTGAGTAGCTATAAGGAGAATGTGCTTTTACGTCGTACACTTTAATATAGGTGATAGAAAAACAAACGGGTGTGCACAATACACTAATTAAAACACATCTGGTAAACCTTAAGTAGAAAATAAGATGGGGGAACTACTTTAACAGTTAACACCCCTTTCTGCCTTCTTTTGTTTCAGGGTAACTTTACTATCATATTATATTCATGATATGTCACCTGTGGTGTCTTCAGACCCAATAAAGTTCATCACAGCCAATGTTTATGCTTATTTGAGTGCAAGATTAAAGCTGAATTGTGTGGGAATATACGGCTGAGATCAAGGATTACAAACAGAGGAATTACAGGCAATACATTCCTGACTTGAACTAATATTCTACCACCTGTTTTCATTTTCGCTGTTAAAGCAGAAGCATTTTGCTTCTGCCATGAAAAAATACAATTAACAAAACCACAGTGTAAAAGTATTTCTCTTCCTCGCTGGCAAAAAAACATACATAAATTTACATGGAATGCTTTCTCATTTATATGATTTACTTGAGGAAAACAATATAAAAAGGAGGGAATAAAATACAAGATGAGGTATTTATGAAGTGCCAGAAAAGAAGCCCTACTCAAGCGGCCCTTGTGGAGAACTCAATGGTTGTAATTTCACATTAGGTCTGGCACTCAAAATATAGCCACTAAATATATTTGCTTAGTAAAAGATGTATATTTTCCCATTTATTTGTGCATTATGGTGAACTCATCCAAGCATAGAGAGCCATTCTTAAGCCTCTGCACCACTTAAGTCCTACTAAACCCCTGTTTTAGGAATTTAAGTGGAACTGAAGTTAGGCCTGAGGTCTCCAAGGAGGTGTGAACTTAAGTCTTAATCCATCTTTCACCAAAATTGCTGGTATTGTCATGTGGCTTTCCACAATAAAATCATTATGTACGTAATTATTTTTTAAATTTTGAGTTTGGACCAAGAAATAAAAGTCAGGTCTTGGAATCTGACCTTCAGTCCTGGGGGATTTATTCTGTCTTCCTTTATAGTGTGACTAGAAAGTCCCTTCTGTGGAGGAAAGCTTTCTTATAAAAAGTTAAGCTTGCAGTTTGGTTGTTAAAGAAAACTTGAAAATAGCCAAGAACAGCCACTTAGAGTTAGTTCTCCACTCTGAATACTTTTGTTACAGATAATAAAGCAACCTCTGCCTCCTATTTTAAAAAATGAGCATTCAGACAAAATTGAAATTTCATAGTTCTAAGAGGTTATTTCAGTCTTTTACGAGCATGGTTTGAACCAAGAGTTAAGAGTTCTTAATTTAGATCTGTATTCAGACAGAAGTAATTTGTGCCACTTGAAATGTTTAAAGTTAAATATATGCTAATATATTGGACTGAGCTGTGCTAAAAAATTGGCACTCGCTTCAAGTCGTACTTCATCCTGAAAAACTGCTTGTCTACCACTGTGAGAAATCGCACCTCCACAAACTGTAATTGGAAAGGGTTTAAGGAAAAACAACTATTGTTTCTGTCAAGCTACTCTTTTAGTTTGAAAACACTTCTTTTACAATCAGTTTGCTGTTGCCATCTAATGAGGCCTCTTTTCTACGGCCAGAAAAGGGACAAACCCACTTAGAACATGACTGTGAAATGGAAAGTGGGAAGGCAAGTGTAATGTCCTAGTAGCTTTGAATTTGAAACTCATTTGTTAAAACTGAATAGTTTTTGAGTTGTTGCTAATGCTTTCAATGATCTCCAGGTTTAAATTATGCCAGGATGCGGGAGAGAAATTTGAAGACATCTAGTGGTTGTATTAAGGAAGGCAATTGAGAAAATGGTTATGAAGCTTAGCTTGAAATATAGTTGGTTTCAACACTAGCACAATTAGGCCACAGGAATTCAGATACTTGAAAACTGGCATTTTCTACTAGGCAAGTTTGGAATCCTTCTCCTGAAGTGCTGGTTTGAATGAAAAATCAGCAAAACAGGCTACACAATTACTGAAACGTTAAACACGGTATAGATGAAAGATTTATGAGCAACAGAGAAAATGGGGAATTATTAGTTGTTTCACTGAAAGGTACTTATCACTCGGTTCTGTTACGGTACTGTGATTGTTAAGCATTCTTTGTGCAAGACAAGGAAGATGCAGTTTACTGTCATTGTTGCATGTTGGTATCAGTTTTGCATTCTGGTTTTTGCCCATTTTGTCCAAAGATACCAACCAGTTGCTGAATGGTCATGTTGGTACTGTCTTACATATGCAGTGTGCTTATATATGTGAGCAAGACAATCACAATCTGGCTGTTAATATTTAAACATCTTCACTGGGTTTTTTTTATGAGAATTCTGCTGTGTATTTTGAAGATAATCACAATGAAGCAAAGATGGATACAGTAAATTATTTAATATTCCCAGTGTATGAATAGAATAGTGATTAGTGTTGTGTCAGCACAGTTTGACACACAGGCACAGGACATACAGCAAGGTTCTCCTGAGGTCTTAGACCTGAGGGTGTCTTCAGCTCTGCTTATGCCCTCCTGCATGGCCTGGCTCAATCCATGTTACATCCTTGTGCCTGTGTTTTCTTACCAACTGATCTATTTTTGTTGCCTATTCATACTGAAAACCTCTTGCTTTATAGGACTTTCTATACAGCATTTAAGAAATCAGGGCCAAAGAATTTCTCTGAGTCCTCCTGTACTGCAGATAACATGTATTTATACATAAGCAATGAGAGAGGGGAGAATCACACAATCTTTTTTTCTTTTTTCCTTCAAATGTTTTACCTCCCATTGTATTTTCATCCCCTTCTCATCCCCATCTCTTCAAAATTCCTCTCCAGTTTTGTCATCTGATGAAGTCACCAGCCAGATTCAGCAGTCACTACTGTTGTGTGCTTTACAGAGGAAAGATTGGGTTTGGCTGATAGAAGTGACTAAAAAATGGTTACTTCATAGTTTACTATTCCTGTTTATGAACTCTTGGACAAATCACAGCTCTCCTGAGTGAAGGCTCATACTGCAGTAAAGGATGCATCCAATTCATGAGGAATGGATGCTGTAACTCCTCAACAGGCAGTGACTGCTGTGCTGGGACAGAGACATCACATTGAATCTAACTGTCTCCATGGATCACTGTGGATCAGTATCTGCTCCTGCAACTTCTAAACTACCACAAGGCTCTTGTGCTTACAATCAGCCCTTGACAATTGCAATACCTACTGAAAACTATTGATATTAAGAGAGTAGTTACAAGTGTTTATTTCTTCCTGTCGTCCTTTCAAAATGACATCTTAATCCTACATAGCACTTGTTACTGGATTTCCGGTAACCTCACTCGTGGTTCAGCAAGTGTTTGGTATCAGATATCTGTTGAGCCGATTCTGTGCTGTGAGAGTACTTGTGTTAGTCATAATACTCCTCTTGTCAGGCATTGTTAAATGGGATTGAGTGTCAACAAGCAAATGTATGTCAAGACTTTGTCTGATAGATTTTAAATAGAGTTAGAATACGTCAGCTAATGAGAAATGCCAGTTCTTCCACCCCTGTGTGTAACTGGGTGAGTAAAAGGAGCTAAATAGTTTCCTTGTTAGAAGAGGCATTCAGTAAAGGTCAGTGAACACTGTTCTTTTTCCAGTGAATTTGAATGGCTTTCCTGTTGCCCAAATAAAAATGCCTAAATGGTTTGAAGTTGCAAACCATGCTTTAAACAGTTTAGTTAAGGATTTGTTGCTGTTGTTATTAACTTAAGGAACTTTCTGAGAATCACGCACCTTGTTGGCAACTTACTGAACCATCATCTGAGACGCTAAAGGACAGGAATAAGTTACTCATAATTATGCAGCTCCACATATAGTTCTGTTCAGTGCTGAAGTGCTTCATAAACAGTGCAGATACCTAACAAGTAGCCAGTTCCTGTTAAATGTAATTCCTTTCATGTGAAAGGCTTTACAGTTATGTTCCACATCCCTCAATAACCTCTATGAGACAGAGAAATGAAAGCTTATTTTACACAGTAAAAAGGCAAAAAGATAAAAACTGAATAATTTCATGGCCACAGTGTGAGAACAGGTATTAGAATTCAGAGTACATTGTTCTTACTGATTGCTATTGCTACCCCATTAAGGCCAGGGGACATCATTATACAACACTCCAGAATAAATAAAATGACAGGTTTCAACCGATAAATCAAACTTCTGCTTTAGCTTTTGCTTTGTCCACAAAGGGCACCAGATTTTTTTCTCTGCCTTGCATCTTGTATCATCTTGTCCACATATGTAAATTCAGCGTAAACCAGAAGTAGGTGAAATGACAGCATTTTATATTCTCCTTTCCTCATGAGGAAAGAGCAGTGAATCAGATTGCTCTGCAAATTGCTCTCGCCCAACAATTGTACAACTGTGAATCTAGGTCAAGGCACTTCTTTAAAACTACTGATTATTCTGTACCTACCTTCTTGTGTGTCAGGTTTAAATCCACCCACCTGGCATTTTCAGGTTCTTTTCTGCAGCCTTAGTGCTAGATGATAATTTTGTTTAGAAAAAGCTAAAATTTTCCAGGCAATTTTTTTTTTTGAGGAGATTCAGAGTAAAACAAAAAGAACCCACATGTAACACACAGGATGACAAGAGTTATCAGCACTGATTTTAGAGGTTGTACTGCATTTACTTACAAATTTTTTGCATCTTAAGCTTTTTATTTTCCTTAAGGATATTTTTGGTCATTTTCGTCCCAAATTTTTATTCTTTCTTATTCAGTCCAATAAATGAAAATTCCAAATGTTACCAAATGCCAGCTTGTTATTTTGACTCGCACTGAAACAGCTTTTGCAAATGTAACATTGTCCTATGCAAATCATATTATGCATTTCAGTACTCCCATTTATCCTCTGTAAATACTGTAAAGTAATATTGTTACAGTTCTAATAATTAATTGTTCTTTATGCTGCTTCGCTGCAAGCAGCATTTGAATGCGGTAACTCCACAAAAAATAGGTATCACTGCTATAATATAGATAATTTTTATAGAATGTTTGCCTGCAGTTGAGGTCTCCAAATGATATGTGATTGCAAAATCTGGAAAACTCTTTCAAACCTCCCCAACAGAAGAAAGAAAAGGGGCAATGTACAGTGCTTTTCATATTTAAAGTACACTGGGGCATGTAACCGATCAGCGGGCGACTAACCTGACTCACTTCCATGGCTTCATTCAGCTCCTCTCGCAAAATTCCTGTGGGCAGCTGAGCAAATAAAAAATATCCCAAATTTAAAACATGACCACCAGGAAAGGTTTCCAAAAGATCAGACTTCTAATAGGGATTTTTGCTGTTCACAGACCTGTATGTTATATAATACAGAAAAAAAAAAATCGTTACTTCTAAGAGGAGGGCATGGGCTGTGAGGGATCCTCGACACTGAGTAAACGAAATAAAAAGTCCTGCATTTAAAAAAACCAGCCAAAACACACAAACAAACAAAAAAACCAACAAACCAAACCCAGTTTTGGACAAGAAAATATTACGGTGATAAGAAAAAGTAGCCTCCTGTTATCGATGATATGTGTGCTTGTGCCTGATTGAATTCATGCTGCATTTATTGAGGACATTATTAGGTTTGGCTTCCTAGTGCTAAGTTAATTTGAGAAATACAGTTAAATACTAGAGATGCATGGCATTTTTTTAATTGGTGATGAACTCTTAAAAAACCACAGTTTTAGGGTTGTTCAGTATTTTGGGTTGAGTTAGACAATGAGTTTCATCTGCAAGGAAAGGAAATAGGAAAGATGTTTGAAAACAGGCTGTCCTTTCGTTATTTTGAAGGGGGCTGAAACAGAAACATTCACGTTTCTTTATGACAGTTTTTAAGCAAAACTTCTACACTTTGAGTCAAACCAGCACTTTTCATTAACTTGGAAAGCCGGGGAAGTTAACTGAAATATAGAAGATTGGCGACCTAAAAATAGAAGGGGTGGCAGGTGATTTGACAGAGGGAATTAAAGTTCAGAATTATCTTTTCAGAGGTCCGAAATGGTCTGAAAAACAGAATTAAAGCAGAAGGTTTTATCTTCATACAAACATATATACATCTTATACAGAAATCCAGATCTTAGGAATGGGAAGGACCGGAACTTTCCAAGCACAAAGTGATGATGTAAACTTCTGATCTGTATTCTGAGAGCGGTAGCATAAGTGGTCTCCCTCTGCCCTACCCAGGTATTTCCTTTAGGCAGAAATAGCTTCTTTTTTATGGGGCGTAAAATGTTACTGCTTAATCTGGTCTGAGTGCTGCATAAAATTGGAGATATTGATACAGAGGAGCCTAAAGGTTCATTGGTGTCCTCTGGGTGAAAAGGTTTCAAGTTCTCCTCTTTGCGGCATCAGCTTCCACTGTGTGTTAGTGCCCAAGGGTTTTCCGTTCACATCTCTCATGTATTTGGATTTTTGTTTGACAGAGAAATGGTTAATGCATGGTTTGCTGAGAGAGTTCACACCATCCCAGTCTGCAAGGAGGGAACCAAGTCCCACAGCGAATCCTGCGCTTGTCATCAGCCTGCCTGTGCCGAGACCACCAGCCCTGGGACACCGGCGAGGAAAATCTCTGCTTCAGAATTTGACAGACCCCTAAGGCCTATTTTTGTCACGGACTCAGTAGGAACAGTGAGCTTCCTCTCAGGCTCTGAAAAGAAGGAACAGATGCCTCTGCCATCTCCAAGGATTGAGACCAGTGCAGGGGATCTGTGCTCAAGACTGTTAGAACTTGTGAAAGACATTTCCAGTCACTTGGATGTCACGGCGCTTTGCCATAAGATCTTCCTGCACATCCACGAGCTGATAGCAGCAGACCGCTATTCCCTGTTCCTGGTCTGTGAGGACAGCTCCAATGAGAAGTTCCTCGTCAGCAGGCTGTTTGACGTGGCAGAAGGCTCCACCCTGGAAGAAGCTTCCAACAACTGCATCCGCCTGGAGTGGAACAAGGGCATTGTGGGGCACGTGGCAGCCATAGGCCAACCTCTGAACATCAAGAACGCCTACGAGGTGAGCCAAAGAAACTTCTCCTGAGCAATTTTCAAAAAAAAAGAGGGAGCCTTATGATCCGCTGTTGAAATATTGCCACTTTAGTACCTGTACTCGGACCTATGTTGATTTAAACTGGTCGAGCTGCAAGCCCTGCACTGTGGTTTTGGTTATAACACATGTAAATTTTGTTCCCCTGTGGCCATGTGTCTCGCAGTGTATTTCTGTAAGGTCTTTTTGATGATAAAAGCTCCACAGGAGGGGATGGTTAGTCTGTACATGTTTATTATAATCATGGTCTAGGTGCAAAAAAAAGGCTTCTCCCAGGGTTTAAGGTGGGGCTTTTTTGTTGTTGTTCTACATGGTTTTTGTTTTAACACACTGAGAATAACAACTTCATATCATTATTACCTGGTAATGGAACCTGTGTTATCCTGGGTAACAGTTAAATCAAATATTCTGCTCTTCTTAACCTTTAAACCAAGGAAAAAAAAGAAGTGATCTTTAGGCAAGTAGTCTAATAATTGTATTTTTTTCAGGATCCAAGATTCAATGCAGAAGTTGACCAGATCACAGGGTATAAGACTCAGAGCATTCTCTGTATGCCGATAAAGAATCACAGGGAAGAGGTAAGCTGCAGTCTTAGGATCCCTTCATATAATATTGTTTCCAACCACATTGATGCTTTAAACTTCTATTAGTTGGCAGTCATTATCTTCCACAATAAAACTCTCCTTTTTAAAAAAGAAGACTGCTTATGTTTGTTTGGACTTTATCTTATCCAGTTCAGTAATGTAAGCTGAAGGGGACTGTCAGGAAGTGTTTAATCCCAGATGCAGCAGTAGAATATATGGATTTAACTTTAGAAGTGCTGGTCCTGCTTCCTGTACCAGGTATCTGTATTAAAGTTCTGTTCACATTTACTAGTCTATCCCAGAGCACTCAGACTGCAATTAAGAGTTACTGTCACTGAAGTACATTTGGGTTTCCTTTGATCCTGACTGTAGGAGCCTTCAGCCACATCACCAGTTCCTGGAATACTCACAAAGGGTAAGGCTCTCTATAGAACGTGTCAGAGCTTTGAGGTGGAGATTTTCTCTCCTGCAATTCATTTATTTTTTAGAGCATTTATGGTTTGCTTCCAGAAAGCTCAAGCTCCCAAAAAGAAAGGCTGCCAGAATTGGTTTGAAGGCATCATACCTTTTTCTTCTTGCTCTTCCATCTTTCACTCCTCTTAGAGTTTTCCATATTGGCTCTCGCTGCACTGGACTTTTCTTTCATTAAATAAATTGATTAAGCTCCTGATTTAACTTGTTTATTGCATCTTACTGCAGCTGACTCAGATGATCAGCCAGTATTTCCTTTCTTCACGTACTACTAATTTTGGCCTAAATAAATTTTTTTCAGTTCTTCCAAGGACAGCACTTGATCCTTTCCTTAAAAAGTCTTTCGCTTTCCAACCAGCAGCAGCCACTTGCTGGCCCTGGGCCAGCAGATGAGCAAAGCAGATGTGGTGTGAACAGCTGTCAGGGCCCAGTGGTCCATGTCAGGCTGACGCAAGGCTTTAAATTTCACCCAAACCCTCCTGTTTTCTTTCTGTTGAATGGCAAAAAATGCTGTGCTCCATGTAAATGGGAACAGAAATGAGTTACAAAGTCTTGCTGGCCAGGGAGCGCGGAAGTGCCCACTTCTCCCCAGGTCCTGCTGGGGGGTGGGGGAAGGAATAAGAGCTGCAGTCTGTGTGTCCAGGGCACCATGACTTAGGGGCTGAATAAACCTGCAATGGGCCGTGTCCTGGGCCAGCCTTCTACTCCTAAGTGCATCAGCAAGGGGAAATGAAGCAGGAATTTGTTTATTTGGAAAAGTTCAGCCAATATGAAGTTTGAGCGGTGTTATACTCACATGCAATAATTTGAAGGTGCTAAACTCCTAAGATTTCTTATAGGAAAGGACTGCAACTTCATTTTTTTCTGATTTTTACAGTCTGTACCAGAAGGTTTTTCTCCTTCTTACCATAACAAATGACTGACATGTTTCTGGAGAGATCGCTGGAGCCAATGAATCAGTCCTTAATTTTCCGTTTTCATTCTGCTGCTTTTTCTGTTTAAAAATCCCCAAAACAACAAAGCCAGAATACTGACTCCTCACTGTTAAAAAATAAATAAATAAAATTTAAAAATCCCCAAAGCCTCTCTATTAATATTGAGGCTACTGAATGCTGCCTTAGCTCCGAATGTCAGCAACCACAGTCAAAAGATGATCCTGGAAGTCATCCAAAAATACACACTGAGAAAGAGAAGCAACTGGAGCTTTCTGTTTGTTTGTTTAGTATTACTAATACTTTTTTTAAAAACAGAAGTCAGTAATTGAGAGGACGAAAATCTCATGCTGATTATTAAATCCTCTGGGCCTGCTGAAGTATGGAGATTTTTCCAGTAGATGCTTTTCACATTTGCCTATATTTCCATGGGCATGTGAGAAACCAAAGCCCCATTTAAAAATAACAGCTAGTAAGAAATTCCACAGATGAAAAGAAAACAGTTTGATTCACAAAAGAGCCCATAACAAGGACCCAGGAACTATTAACAATGAGATAAAGCTCTGAATGGTGCTGATTTACCTTCTAAGGCTCCTGGAAAGTCAGGAAATGCGGTGGCGCAGTCTTCTGGGTTCATTTGCGCTTGTATTCAGAGACCCAGAGAAAGGATTGCAGAGGCTGTGGCAAATAACTATCACCTCAAGTGTCTGCACCTGGTTTTGTAGGCACTTGTAAACAAACAGCCATTTCAACAGAACTGAACAGGGAATAGAAGTCCTTATTCCATTCCTTGGTTTAATCCAACTTGTGAGTTATGCAGGGCTGACACAGGCTCAGCACAGCTCTCTAGCAGGTTTGGAATACCTGTAGAATGGAAGGTCTCTGATGCACAGAGACACCACAGCTGCCATAGAACATCTACAGGAATGACACAATTTTCTGTTACTGCTGCTTTTTTTTTTTTTTCATTCAGCTACACATAATAATTTGCATTAAGTTCAATTTCAGTTAGATTTCTACTAAAATCTGTAGGATTTTCTCACATGGAACTTTTACCTGAATGGAGACCTCTCTTCCAGGCTCTAAGTAAGACTGAACTTCCCAGTAATCAGCTAGGAAAATGTTTTATTCTGACAGTTGTTTAGTTTGTTGTTCACTTTTCCCTATTTACTACTATTTCCAACAGCCTTTGAAAATATCCTGTTGCATTTTGTTGTGTAAAACGTGAGCAGGCACGTTCCTGCCAGCCAGGGAAGTTATTTTCTCCCTCAGTGAACACTTCAGATATCACAGTTGCTGCAGAATAGAGGAGCTCCAGCCAAGCTGACTTGAAACAAACTGCCCGAAGTTCCAGTAGCAGTCTTGCTGCAGGATTATGGAGATCAGTAATTTGCTTCTTGGGTGGATTTTCAGCTTATGCTGAGACACGTGTTACATTCACTAGGCTGTTGGAAATCACACAGGCTGCTTGCTGCTGGCATGAATGATAGAAGAGGATGTGAAATTTTTGTTTATTAAAAATGGAAGTCTGTAAATACAGTTCTGTCCCTGTGGGATAATTTTATAAGCCTGAATCAAAGCTCCACAAGACCAGAAGAGCAAAGTAAGGTTAACACCACTTAGTCTGTCTCCTGAAGTTTCAGGGTATGTTCTCTTATTGAAAATGCAATAAAAGTTGAGTTCCCATCTTTCTGTTACCATTCTTTGGCTTCATGTAATTTTTCTTCAGGTGCCCCCAAAAGCAAATCAAAAACATATTTTCCTAGGAAACAAAATTAATTGTATTTTTAAGTCAGCTGAAGTAAGAACCAACTAAAACGGACATCAGTGGCCTGTAGAGCTGGAAGAGGTTTTCCAGAGTTAGGCCTGTAATCCTAATGTGCACAAAATTGCAGCATGAAACAATGCAGATAAAATTCAGAGCACAGCCGTCAGTCATCACCTACTGGGAAACACTCTAGGTAGGCTGCTACTTTTAGAGGCAGGGCTCAGCTAGGGCAAGAAGATAATAAAAATAAAGTTCTCTGAGAACTAGAAGAAAACGCTTCTCGTAATGTGGATCAGGATTTCTTAAATGGGAAAAGTAGATAGAGAATAAAAGTTAGAGGACAAGTAGAGCACTAGAAGATCACTTGTGCTGCCAGCAAGAATATTTTTTAATCCCTTTCTTTCCTAATAGTTTTGTCTTGTGGGGCCAAGAAATATTCAGGCGAATTCTGGAGGTGCAGTAGGAGAATGACAAGGAATCAAACATACACATCTTTGCTTTATTGTTTCATGACTCACTTATTCTATTTTCACACTATTCTCCAAGCTTTATCTCAGATTTCTCTTGTTTATTGCCACAAACATTTCACGCTTTGAATGTACCTGTTATCTGAGGAAGTTTCCTGTGCAGCTGAGCTCAGAGTCACCTTGGATTCAGTTTTTCTGCTGGTGCAAACATAACTCCCAGCTGGAGATCACTGATCAGGCCTATTGTTATTTCTGATTGGTTTGTAATAAGTTTTAAAAATGAGGATTTGGGTTTCATACTGTGCTTAGTATTCTCTAAAATGCAGGCATATGTTCTCTATGGTCTGAAATGTTACTGCATGATTTACTTTTGTCCTAATTACATAATTACTTTAGTAACAGGAACAGATCCTCCCGAGTTTCCTACCTCTTCTTCTAATTATCTGGTTGCAGGCAAGACTCTGATGGCTAAAAAATATCCATCTGAGGTTTTTCTCATTACTGTCTGTACACAAGATCCTACAGAATGTAGAGAAGCACTGAAATTTGTACTGATATATATGGGGCCACAGTTTGACCAGTTTAATTTTTAAAACTGTTCATTTTGTATGAAAAAAATGCACACATTACAAAGTTGTCTAAAAGCTTAGAATGCCACTGAAACAGCAACAACAAAGAAAAAAGGTTTGCATTTGCACATTTTTTAATCATAATTAAGTCAACCATGACTTTTTAGCAGGTTTATTCTCATTATTCCTTCCCTCCTCAGTTAAAACCTTTTATTGAAAGACTTTTACAGAGCTCTAAAACTGATCATTGCTCTTAGAACACCTGCCTTTGTTAATATGTCATAAACCTGCAGTGCTGATAAAAGGAGCCTAAATAGTCCTTTTTTTTTCCTAGATAAATATGGTCCTTTTACAGTTTTCTTGTAGCTTTTTTAAGCACCACAGAGTTTGCTTAGCGGAGGGGATGTATTTACACAAAAGATGAAAGCACTCACCTTCTGGATGCCTTGAAAAGCCTCTGGCCTTATTAAAGTTGTCTTAGCTTATGCTGGAACAAAACTGAAATAAAATAAATTAAATCAATACTTAGAGAAGACAGTGGTATGAGAGAAGGTGTCACTATTAATCTCTGCACATGTAGGTTAAAATAAAAGCATATTGACTACTTAAAGGATTTGGTTTCATTCAAAGCCTGCCATGGAAGTACGTAAGACTAGTGGTAAATTGTTACTACAGAAAGGAAGTTCACTGGAGAAGAAATATTCCTCCCTGAAGTGAATGAGAGGGTGACTGTGGGAAAAGCTGGGCTGTATGGAAGGGAGCTGACAGTTCAGCTTTATTTCAGACAGACATTTTTGAGCCCACAGTTGGCAGTGATTCATCCTGCAGAACAATGACCTTGCTTGTAACATCAGTATTTTGGGAATGCGAGGTCGAGAGATAGTATATTGTCTTCTTTTCCATTACAAAAATAAACCCACATGCCTTTCATCAGTTTAGCAGTTACAAATGTAATGATTTTTAAACATTTAAACACAACACACAGTTTTCTTCTGATATTGTTTATCCCCCAAAAAAGCAAGATGAAAAAATATAATCATTAACACCATGCACTGGTTTTACACTACTTGGACTCAAATAAAGAAAGTTCTTTGCAGTTTTTCTATCACTTCTTGTAATCATGCCCAAAAAATCTGAAAAAATTTAAAAGCTTTGCATATACTTTACGTCAGATTTATAACACTTTGTGGAGTCTCAAAAGGAATGCAAAGGTACAGAAAGGCTAAGGTGGGAAATGTTTATGTATCTGAGAGAAACAGTTATTATACTAACAATTCCATTTAATAGTCAACCAAACAAATACCTGTAATGATCACTTATTGTCTTCTATACCTATGCCTAGAAATACAGTCTGATGACAGGCTCCTAATTACTCTGTTTTGAATGCACTAGGTTGTTGGTGTGGCTCAAGCAATCAACAAGAAATCTGGAATTGGTGGCACCTTCACTGAACAAGATGAAAAGGTGGAAAAGCTTTATCCATTCATGTATCTTCTGTTTTCATAGGGAGATGGGGGATGTATATGATAATAATTTCTTTTTCTGAAAAAGTAAAAACTCCTGCTAATACTGCAAATACTTTCTTTCTGCGGCCATGAGAAATGTGGATGTGAAATAGTTTGATTTTTGGATCACCATATTCTCTGTCATTTGTCTCAGAAACACAGGCTTACTCTTCTGAAATGCATTGTAAAACAGTTTCCTAACTTGTAAGAGACATCATTTTTTATTCAACGGTTCCAACTCTCCTGGCATGCCCAAAAACCACATTTTGAATATTAAAATTTGTGTAGTGATTCTCTTTCAAATGCTGTGTCACTTCTCAATATAGCAATTGCAGGAAAAGAATATACTTTGGATAAATGATGAACAATGTATAAGGTAATCAGTAGAGCAGATAGTCAAATTGATTCCTAATTCTCACATTGCAGTTGCTTTCCAAACATTTCTGGACTTCACATTCAGGTTGGTTTGGCAAAGGCCAGGCTGTGCTCAGGCTGAAGAAGTGACTTACCCCTCAGCAATAAAAGTATCAGAATTCGCCCTTTCTCTTTCAAAACTTCCCCTTTAAAACAAAATGCACCCTGAGTATCTGCAGGATATCAGAATTAATCCCACACTGAGAGGGGGAAAACTGTGGGTTTGCTATGTTAGCAGAATTTTATTTCCCCTTTCCAAGAGCTGGAATTGCCCAAAATGAGAGAGGCTGGTTGTCTGTGCTCAAGTTTTCTAGATAAAATAAGCATTGCTGCAAAATGACTTGATTCCTTTGAGCTGCTTCTTATATCAATCTTATCAATCCCACTTGCACCAAGATAAACTGTGAAGATCATTAGTTTAAAAACAAGGAGAAGGGATTCTTGAGGAAATAACAAATTAGGAGCAACTGAGAAAAAACCCAGACCCTGAATGTGTGCTTGCCAAAAATAACAAAAATATCAATTAATACTTCCAAGTGGAACCAAAACATTGCGGCAGCTTATCTTGGACTGTGAGACATCATCTCCATGAGGTGCTGATGTTCATTTGCCTGCAGGACTTTGCCGCCTATCTGGCATTTTGTGGAATTGTCCTTCACAACGCGCAGTTGTACGAGACGTCTCTGCTGGAGAACAGGCGGAATCAGGTACGGAGCCATTTCCCGGTGGGTCTGAATTTCCAAGTGGCTCTCAGCGTTGCTAAACTGGTACAAATTTGGCTGATTTTTCAAATTGCCTTCATGCTTCATGTGAGGAAGAAAAGGAATCTAAGCACATTTGAGCAGCTGAGTCCTCCAGCAGCAGCTTTGAAGTGCTGTACCCAAATGATGCTTTCAGCAGATGCTTAGAATTTCAGCAGATAATAATTGTGTTCCGAAGTCTTAAGAAATGTAAATATCACATATGTTTTAGGATGCACACATGAGCCATAGGAAATCATTAGGTTTCCTAAGGACAAGTAACTGTGTTGTCTGGATTTCTTGGGTTTCATTTGATGACCTGTTATTGCCTAAATCTATTCTGCCTCTCTGACCCAAAACATCAGCCAGCCATCTGTGCTATTTATTTCCTCCCTCCGTCAAAAGTGTCAAACCAGCTATTATTGACTTCCTTTGCAGTCTGTGTGAGAGCCAGTATTTAATTTTGGTCACAGACATACACACTGACTTCCTTGATTCAGAGAAGAGAAGACTCAAAGACAGTAGAAATGCTAATTATTGCATAAATCACAACTAGTCAAAATTTCACAAAAGGCCTTCTTCCCAGGTGCTTCTTGACCTTGCCAGCCTGATCTTTGAGGAGCAGCAGTCGTTGGAAGTAATCCTGAAGAAAATAGCTGCCACTATAATATCCTTCATGCAAGTACAGAGGTGCACCATCTTCATCGTGGATGAAGATTGTCCTGTGAGTGTGGCTTTTTGGCTAAAGGCAGAAGTGCTTATTCCCTGGGAGTGGTTTGGGCTTCCCTCCATCCTGACTCTGCAGGATTTCTGACCCAGAGTATGTTCTGTCATCTTTTCACGCTCAGTCTTTAATTGTATGGTATCTGCTCAGGCTGGGTATTGACTTGGCAGGTTTTGGTCTTTGTGTAGTGAAAGAATTTCAGTGCTGACAGGTAAATTTGGCATGGCTTGTAAATGCCAGCATTTCTTCTCAGAGTCATCAGTAGAGACTTGAGACTCTTCAATGATACTTAAAAGTTGTATCAAAAGATATCTTTGTGGCAGGATCCTGTATAGATGTGAAAGTTTAAAGAACACTTGTGTTTATTACAAAATAGGTCTTGGCAACTGCAACAAGGTTCTCATGAATCATACCATTCTAATTTATGTCAGCCTTATAAACCCGTGTATTAAAATATCCTCTTGGTATTCCAGGATACATTTTCCAGTGTGTTTCACATGGAATCTGAGGAATTAGAGGATTCTGCTGAAAATCTGAAGAGGTAAACCAGTGAATTCAGACCTTTGTTCATCCCAAGAGAACCCTGAAGAAACTATGCTTTTAATATTCTTTTCATAATAACAGCCCTTATTGGATCCTAGGGATTATAGCTATTTTTATAGAGCAGGTTTTGCTCTGAAGTGTGCCCAGACAAACTCTCTTGCCTTGAAAAGGCCCCACTGAGCAGAACAGGAGAGTAGGTCCCAATCTCTTCCCTTCGCGAGGTCCAAGTACATATTGGTATCACAGTGCTAAGCTATGGACATGTACAGAATGGGAGAAGTAAAATTCTTATTTGGTGAGCAGCTCTAAAACTGATCTGTGTAGACAACTAGGGTGTAGAGTAGAAGATAATAATCCTATTAATGTTTTTAATCAGTTATTTAATCATTACCCTTATCTTATGGATAAGGAAGCTGGCTTAAAGAACAAGTCTGACTAAATCAAGATTAAAGTCCTGAAGTTCTAACTTTCAGTCATCTTTGAGAAACCAACTGGGAGGAAGGGAGAGGTAGAAATAGCTGGATTAAAATGCCCAGATTAAATAGTTTTCAAATTTAGCCTGAACCTCTGTATTGAAGTATGAAAATTACTGTCTCCATTACTTTTCTCTGTCATCAAAGACAGTTGTTTCAAATAATGTCAAAAAGAGACACAGTTGTATATAAAATGTTCAATATGGATATTGTGTGCAGAGAGAAAATGGAGATTTCTGTGCCACTTTGATGCTTTTTTGCAGGAAACATTTATTATATTAAAATCAATTCTATGTGTTAGAACAGAAAGAATAATTCCTTTCTTCCAGACCTGTGAACATCCTTACACCAGGAGGATAACTAAAGTCAAGTGAAATGTTGGAGGGAAACTCCAGGAGATCGATGGGAATAGGTTCATTATTAGGACATACGTCCTCCTCCAAGGCAGGCAAAGGGTCTAAGAGAATTAAAATACCTTAATGACATAAATTGTGACTGAAAGAGTGGAGACGACTGATTCTGTAAATGTCCTCTATGTCCTGATTTGGAATAAACAGTTCTATTTCAGTAACAGAATCTCCATATTGGGCCTTTAATTTTAGAACAAATTTGAAATGAACTTGGAAGCAGAAAATTCCCAAGCGATACCTGCTGCAGTCTCTTTAATTTCATCCTGTATTGGCTTTTTAAGTGTCTCAGATTTGTGAATGGAGTTGGTTTGCACAAGGTTCTGTTTGTTTCTATATAAACCCAGCTGTTCATTCTCTATCCTTCATCTGTGTAAACCATAGGGATTTGTTTGTTTTTCCAGCTTGGTGTTCAGTGTTAATGTTGACTAAGAAATGGTGGAATGCACACATCAGTCCACTCTGCAGTTTTGTGATGACAGCTGGATTAGGATCCAGGGTTTGAACTCAACCCCATTATATATCTATTAGTTGTGTCTTTAGATCCTTTTCTCATACAGGACAGATATTACTTTTAACCTGCTGGGCATAATGAAAAGCCTCATTTTCATGCTAAGCACATAATAATGGTGGTGTTGTGTCCTTCAGGGACTACGACACAAACAAAGTCAATTACATGTATGCTCAGTACGTCAAGAATACAATGGAGCCACTCAACATCCCAGATGTTTGCAAAGACAGAAGATTTCCCTGGACGGTAAGTAAAACAAGCTTAGATTTGAAAATCAGAAACATAAAATATTTCTCTGTTTACCTTTCAAGCCTTTTTTGCTTTCCCCTTATTGTTTCTGTCAATGTAATGGCCCTGCTTAGAATAATGGAAACACAAAGGAAGGTACACAGAAGAGTGTCGGGAGGTTCCCAGTTCCCCTTTATCCTTTCCTTTCCCTTCTTGTTCTGGGAAAGATTAATGTTATGGATGCAGGTTCTTTGCTGGTTTGGAGATAGAACAAATTCATTTTTGTTTGGGAACTTTTGCTTCACACTTCATCAGGTGTGATCTCGTGGTATGGTGTACTACTGAGCACATGGATGCTGGAGTGTGAGGAGGGAAGGTCACCTGGCAGGACTCAGATTCCAGTCAGGTTGCCTGCAGAGTTGTCATTTACAAAAAGTAATTCTGTATTTTCCTGTCCTGGCAGAAATTAGAAAGATGTCTGCTCTTCTTGGCTGTATTTAAGCCTGTTTCCTAGAGGGGCTCAGGGAGAGGGTAATGAGGGGGACATGAGTTGCTATGGTCAGCAGATGGCTTTTTACCAAAATTTGTTCCAAGGCACAACAAAGAGGTCAGAAAATACAGTGTTCAGTGTGATTGTTCCAGTAAGTGGAAAGAAGGGGCAGACTTGTGGTGGGGAGCTCTGTTGCTTCCCTTTTTTTTTCTGTGCAAGGTTTCATGAATGTTCTGGAGTGGATTTCTAGGAAGGATTGAGCAACACAGAAAGAGTGCTCAGCACTTTGCAGTACAGGGCCCAAAGCTCTTAACTGCAGGACTGGAAGTACAGACAGAATCCCACGGATATACTGTATAGATCAATAAAGAAAGAGGTGATTATTTGGAAGACAATGAAAAATAAAATTAATACCTTGAGAGTCATCCAAACAATTGTTTGTCTGAAACAGGCTGTTCAGTAGAGTTATTTCGCATTTTTTCCTGGAATACACCTTATGCAAGGAAGTCATAAAAAGAAAATAATAGTGCTGTTAGAAAGAATTCAGCACACACTGTCTGCATCTGCACCACTGCTTAGGAGCAGTCTCAAGGCAGGGCTGGAGGCTAAATGTTTTGAAAGCTGATGAACCCTGACGCGAGGGAAATCCCAGGTGTTCCCAGTGTCCTAGAAACCCTGGCTTGCTTCTTTCTTTGGAGGACATTCAACAGCATGTGTAGTCACCTCATGAAAATACCTTTGTGCTTTAGTGGCCTGAACTACCTAGGAAATGGCATGAGGCAGAAGAGCAGCTTGGGTTTATTTGTGCTCTGATGTTGAGCTGTGATGTTACCTCAGGTTCGGGCCATTTCCAAGGACAGGACAGAAGACAAATGCAAAGCTTCAGCTGCCAGGTGTCTGTGTTGTTCCCTGAACCAACAAAGTTAGTGCAGTGGAGACAAAGTTCAAATATCTACCTCACTCTTTAAAGGCATTTAAGCCTGGTTTTGGCTTACTCTCCTTCCTTTTCACTAATACTGGGTCAGACATTTTTATTTAGCACCGTGCACTGTGGTTTCATCTCCAGTTCTCTCCTGTTTGATTTTTAGGGAGAGATGCTGATTCTTATCTCCCTTTTTTACAGCTGATTGCACAGGTATTGCAGTTGAGAAAACAATCCTGCTCTTGAGTTATTCCATATAACCTTCTTGATAATGGGCTACTATTAAGTGGTAGTACTTAAGTTGCTGGAGTCGTGTAAAAGTATGTGGCATGATGTAACCCTTTAATGATTTCTTTAAAGAATCACATTTCCTATTGCCACTTGTAAGCATTACAGTGTTTGTGCACTTGTCTGCCAAGATCCTATCTACACATCCTTGCACAGCAAGAGAGAGCAGAGCAATAATAGAAGAAAGGAAAATCCAAGATAACCTTTTGATTGGAAATATTAATGTGTGCCCATTTTTTGTGTCACATACAATTAGAGATTGGGCCAAATGTACTTCTCAGCAGCTGCCACATTATTCCAGGAGCAGTCAGAGCAGAATTACGCCCTTTTCTCACCAGGTATTTGAAAAAGAGGCATTGTCTTCTTGATCCAACCTTCCACTCCCCAAATAAATTCATTCTCCTTCTACTAGAGCACAAGACATGATGGCAAATCTTTGGAAGGATGTAGAACGTTGGCCTACCTGGTAGTAGTGTTCCTACCTGTTGTTTGTGTGCAAACTATTTGAAGGAGTATGTAAGCAAAGAATAGTTGCAGACCAACCCTCAGCCACCTGAACACTGTCTTTACAATTGTAACTATATTTTTTTTGTTTGTTTCACAGAATGACAATGCAGAAAATGTAAGCCAACACATAAAGAGTTTGCTGTGTACACCGATAAAAAATGGGAAAAAGAATAAAGTGATAGGTAGGTATCGCTACAAAAATGTTGTTAAACATTTCATAGAAGTATTTATGTGCTCCACAGTAAAATCCCAGCAACATGGAATCTCAAGCCAGGAGAAAAGATCTTTAATTATCCTATTTTCAATTAATAAGTCCACTGATCCACCCTGAGTATAAATTGCTTAACTAATAAGTTACCAAAGAGTAGAATGGGTATGAGCCTGAGTTGCTGGCATCAGTAAGTTCCACAAGCAAACAGAAGATAATACATACTGACCCCTAGACAGTAGCATGAATCCAACTTCCTCAGCTATACAAAATTTGGCAAGTAAACATTAAGAGTTCCAAGAATGCATTTTTAATGGTCTTCAAATAACTTTCTATGAGAATTATGGCAAAACTGGAGACCCCAATTTATATAGTAAATATGAGGTCCCCTTTTTTGTGAAGACAGATTTATTTTTTTTAACCTTTGAAGCAGGAAGAGAAGCATCATCTTCACCTGATGGAATTTTGGTATTAGCTTCTTTCCTGAGTACTTTTATTACTTTATTTAAATATTCTAGCAAACCCTAGAAGATCAAGGTGAAGATTGAATTGTTGAGCTTTAATTAGAGATATTTCACTATGCTGTGAGCTACTGATCTCATGGGTTTCTTTTCTATTGGGATTTTCTATGGAAGTTCAAACTGAAAGTTTCAGTCAGGCCACCCATTTAGGTGGGTTTTTCAAATCTGAGTAATTCTCACTGGGAAATGTTCTTTGAAGTCTCCTCTGGTTTCACAGCTGCCTAATGTTCAGATATTTAATAGGGCAAGGTCAAGAAGTTGTCTTTGGGACAACACCCAGAAGCTGCCTTGCCATCCTATAGGGCATCTATGACTATTATTATAAGTCTGGTTTCTTTTTAAAATTATTTTTACCAGTAGCATAGCCAAAACCAGAATTTGGGAAGTGGGACTGGGGTGGGAAAAACTATCCACAGCAAAACCAAGCAGATCTTACTGGCAAAAAAGATGAAAAGAACTTTTTTATTCTCCTGACTTGTGCATTTCTGAGGTATGTGGTGAAAGGTTTACAGAATTTTGCTGTGGTTTCATAATTATGTCCCATTAAAAGACTTTGGATTTCCTTTATTTGTAATAGGTGGGAATCTCAGTGCCTTGGGGAAGTATTTGAAAGGGGTTAAAGAGTCTTAAGTACTACACAGTATAGTCGCTGCAGTTCTCTCATTTTTTTAAGAGACATTTATGTGCATCCAAATGCTGTGTCCTTTAGGAATTTATTTACTTTTGTGGGGTATTCACTGTTGGGTCTTAATCTTGTGTTCATGACATCACAGTTGCTATGGGAATAATTACAATGCCATAAACCATGCTAAACAAGGGTCTGAAAGTGAGTTTCATGGGATTTTCCTATACAGTTTTATAAATTAGTTTCTTTTTATCCCAGGGAAAGTTAATCTTGTTCCTTATTTGAATCCTTATTATTAATCCTGGGATTATATTTTTTGCTGTGATTCTGTGATCTAGTCTTCTCATCCCATTAAGGTTCAGAATCCTGTTTGCAATATTCAGACAACGCAATCCCTGGGATATATTTGCAGTTGGCCAGGAAAATGCTGGCTTTTATGCTCCAGACTGTTACTACTCACACTCATGGGAAGGAGAAAATATTTGCACTCATTTAAGACAATAATCACCCCCAAAGCAGTTTTGGCCAAAGGCAACATGTTCTTATAATGCAGCTGCTTTAATTAATATTCTGATTTTTAGCAGAAATTACCATCTGCTGAGTAAAACTAAAGGGAGGTATATGTCTGAATTTCCCTCTGCTTCAAATGATGTCAGATGGGATTTCAGCTGCAGCAAGGTGTGGGAGAGGTTACCTGTCAGACTCTTCAGTGGCCTGTGCAAGGAAAAGTCCAGAAATTCTTAACAGAAAAATAAACAGATGCAGCTATCAACAGGTTTGAGTCTACCAAGCTGAATTCAGTAAGATGCTTTTCAAGGAGTTCAACAGTGTTTGGAGCAGGCTGGAATTCAATCACATCCTCATGGAATCGGCGACTCTGCTTAAGCTTTGAACCTCAACTTGGGTATTCTCTGTTTAGTTCATTTACTTAAAAAAAATTCCAGTACTGACTCAAATAAGGAAGCAAAAACTCTGTGTACCACTGTTCTGACTTTCATAAATGTTCTTTTGGCATGGTTGCAAAAATTTAATTAGCCTCCAAAGGACAAATTGTCTTTAGGGATTAAATCAATCTAGAATACTATTAATAATAAAAGTTAGGAGGAAAACGACCCCAGAATTTCACAGGATAATCAAGTCTCTAAAGCCCTACATTTTTGGTTTACAGATCCTAATAAATACTTTTGAATGTACTAAGTAAAATATAATTGGTTCATACACGTTTTAACATTCATTCTATAATACATTGAAATTACTCCTTAAAAAAAAAAAAAAAAGGGAAAAACCTATAGCACTCCTGTGTGTCCCTTAATTCTTAATTCAGACCTAATTCTTGCTGTTCCATACAACAGGTGATACGGTGGCAGTTCCCTGTATTACTTCTTTTCCTTTCTGTGCCCTGCCATAGGCGTTTGCCAGCTGGTGAACAAGATGGAAGAAAACTCAGGGAAGGTCAAGGCTTTCAACAGAAATGATGAGCAGTTCCTGGAAGCATTTGTCATCTTCTGTGGCCTGGGGATCCAGAACACACAGATGTACGAGGCTGTAGAAAGAGCCATGGCCAAACAGATGGTGACATTAGAGGTGAGCTCCACATCTAGGTGGTCCTTAATTAGCCCCAAACTGATTTTCTCCAGACCCTGTCTGCTCTGCACATCAGCACAGAAACTGTGCTCCCCTAGGAGAATTTGGCCTGTTGAGTTGCTCAGGAATTTTCCCACTTGTTTCTGGATGTGCCAGCAGACTGTTTCATTTGGTGGTGTCTTTTAACTTTGCTCATGACATTTAGTGGTGAGCTGAGCACATCTTTTCCCCTCTCTGAGAGAGGCTGCCCACGGGCAGCTCAGCAGATGCGTTCTGCTGCATAGGAACAGGAAACGCTTTGATGGATTAGGGGCTTCCTTTTTTTGTCTGAGGTTTTCTGGGATGATTTTGGCTCAGCCCTTTAGACACACAGAGTAACAGCAGTGTTATTGTAGGCTTTCAGCAATTTCCTCAGACTCCATCAAACCATGGCAAGATGAACATCGTCTGCTCTCAGCCTTTGAACTGGTTCGTGTTCAGTTTAAAAGCTTTAGTCTGAGAAGCTGAATTACTCAGAGGTGATAACTTGAAGCTTAAAGTTAAAACATTGTAGACTTTGGATCGCCTGACATTCATTATGTAAACAGAGTGTTTGCAGAATTCCTAAAATGGGGATTATGTACCCCACAGCCTCTAAAGGAAACATTACAACTCTCAAATAAACCCGTATTAAGTCATGTTAAATAAAAAGGGGGTAAAATTATTGTCAGAATGATTAGTTTATATTGCAAATGAGAAATTCTCCCTCCTACTGTAACACTTTATGGGTAATACAGGAGATCCAGACAGATTATATGTTAACACATATGGGTTCTTTAAAAAAGAATCAGTCTCTAGTTGCCTAAAATAATCCCTAACATTTTCATGACCCATGTTCTCAAGAGCTAAAAAGTATGAGCTTATTTAGTTAATTTAAAACAAACATATTGTCTTTCAGACTTTAGTGCCAAGTTTCAGTTAGGGTAAAACTTTCTTTTCTGTCTGAATAAACTCCTGGAAGAATTACTATGGCAACAATGTCAGGCTCATAATTATAGCTGTTTCGTGTATTATTTGTCTTTGAAAGTGGGGCATGAAATCTTTCCAAAGAGAAAATCAGAGTTCTTTGCTCTTTTATAGAAACTATTTACGTTTTCCTGGCCTAATTATCTCCAGAAGGTTCTGTGCTGTGGGAGAGTTGTGCAAGTTGCAGATATCTCCCTGTATGCGTTCAGAGAGCTCCCTTAAAAAACCCCTTGTGGGCCCTGCATGGACAATAGATTTCATCAGCAAACGCAGTGCAGTGCTGAAAAATCTGCTTTATGAAAAGTACCCTTTTACCACACTGCTCTTCTGCTTGTACTAAGGGCTGCTTCTTTCTTTCTGTAGGTTCTCTCATACCATGCTTCTGCTGCTGAGGAGGAAACGAGGGAGCTGCAGGTAACAGTGGTAATTGAATTTTTTACTATTACTATAGAAATGTTCCATTAATAGAACAAAGGGCAGTCCTTTACACAGTCATGATCCCGAAACACACAGAAGCACATCTTGCAGAAATAAAAATGATAGTGAGGGTGATACTGATTGGTGTCTGGATTGAATCAGTGGATCACATGAAAAGGAAACATTACAATGCCTCAATCAGAAGAAATACAAGCTGTCCAGAGGACTGCAAGAACCAGAAAAAATGCTGAGAACTCTTCATTTTGCAGCTAAGTCTGAATGTTGTATATCTTACAGCTTTGGTCCCTTTCAAGCACCTCAAGGATGGGTGCAGCTTTATGTCCTTGGTAGAAGTTCTGTATTTAATTTTTAATGCAGTGATTTTTTATTTTTATTATTTTCGTGGCTGCTCTTCTGTGCAGTGTCCTGCTCTGCTCATGTTTAATTCTGTGTGTAGAAAGCACTGCCTAAGGAGTAACTACAGCTGTGATTTCAAGTGCAGTTCAAAGCACAGCATGGGCTTAGTTTCTCCAGGTCTCTGCTATAGGAGGTGTTCCAGGGAAAAAAGCATCATCCCTGCTACACAAAAACAAATAGGAGGGACTGAGAGGAAGGCAGACATGGGGGACCACAGGCTGGGTATTATGGGATTGGTCTGGACAAGCAAGGTGCCACATAACAAGGGGTAAGTCTATGGGTATTTCTAGAAGCGTTAAGTGTCAGATGGCTTTTGAACCTCAGTCCTACCAGGCTGCTGCCCATGGACAAGAGCAGAATGCAGCACATCTCCTGAGGTTTCTCTGCAGGGCTTCAGTTGTAATCTCTGTGGTCACATCTTGACTGCTAAAGAAAACAGAACCACAGCAAACCTAGAACTGGACTAGTGTCCACCTCCACCTTCCTGTCCATGTGCTTCCTAGTATAGTCCTGGCCCGTGTCAGCCATGGGCTCTAAGGACATACCAGACAACGCACGACTACAGCACAAGCACAGGCCTTTTTATTCTGCTCTCATATAGTTTTTATTTTTTCATTTTGCATTCATATCATTGTATCAAGCCAGACAAAATAGATTGAAGTGATGTTTCTGGGTATGCCTTTTTGTGATTTGCTCTGTTTTGCTTGTTAATAACCTGACAGCATAGAAAGCAGATGCTTCATCAGGCAGTTGGGCTAGAAAATCATTGTAGTTCCCTTCCAAGTGGAACTGTCCTATTCTGTTTCATTATCTGCATTGTGGAATAGGCTGTAGTACAATTTCTCACTTTCCTCATACTACAGAATGTCCTGTTGCATCAGTCACCTCCTTTGAGCCTGGATACAACCCATGTTTTACCACACAAAGCAAAGGAAAGAAGGCAAAACTGTTCACAGTTGCCACTCAGTTACTACAGTGCTCCCATGTTTTCCACAGCCGCCTTTTTGCTGCCAGAAATTTGTGTTGCCCTTTGCATCCCTCAGTAGTTCCAACTCGAGCTGAGTTTTGGTTTTCCCACCTCCACCTCTGCACACTTTGGTGATGTCTCTATGATCTTCCCAGGTAGCCCATCCCCACTTCCTCCTCCTCTGTACTTCAGTTTTCTGTTTGAGCTCTGTCAGGAATTCCCTGTTCATCCATGCTGGCCTTTTACCATGCTCACTTTGATACATTCCAGAATGGGCTATTCTTGTGTTTGAGGGATCCTTGAAGGGAGTGCCTTGGTGTGTGACATAAAGTTATAACGTTGATCTGTAGGTTTCTCACTCATAATAGAAGACAAGTTTTAAAAATTACTTCCTGTACTTAACCAGGCAACGAAATGGAGTCACTAAATATTCACTACTAATTACCATTAATACGATGCTTATAGTAAGCAATAGCAATTGAAAAGTCACAGTAATGCAAAGAGCGGAATTCCTTGGCACATTTTCTTCTTTTCTTGACTATTTCATGCTGTTTATAACGTTCCCAAGGTGGGGAAATTGAGCAAGAGCCTGTAGTTTGGTCAGTACTCACAGAAGCTGACTATAGCTCAATAACTTGAAATTAAAATGCTATAAAATAGGGGGGCAAAAGCTCTTCTGGCATCAATAAGGTAAAGAAGAAATATCTAATCTGGTTAAATAACACTTGAATAGCTATAGAGTGCAGGGTTTTTTATGTCTCAGGTGAAGTGAAGCTTACTGTTGTGGCTGTCAAAGGCAGGAGATCAAGGAAGGGAAAGATAAATTATGAATGAAGTGAGAACACAGGCATGAGGTTTCCTATTCAGTTCCTAGTGCGTCCTTCCAGCCCCTTTCCTCATGAAATTCGATCCTGCAGCTGCAGTTTTTCAAAATTAAGTCAGTAGATTTCCTGCCCAGGTGCATTATTTGCCATTGAACATGCATCTCTCTCACATGCTCACAGGTGAGATACCACATGAATCGAGACTGAAGGACACAAAATTACTGGTACAAGGATTTTTTTTCCCCCGTGTAAATACTGGTTTTTATAATCTTTCATGACTTTCCAATTCTGACACACAAGAAAGGTAACAGCAAGCTTCTATGGATCAGGGACTGTTGGATGTAGTTATGGGGATTTACATGCTACATGTAAAAATACTGTAGATTATGACACATGCTTCCTTTTCAGTGCCTCAGGCTCCTGGGACACAGTTCCCCATGCTGGAACATTTCTGGGAAAAATGCTTTCCCCTAGAATTACAAAGAGGAAGATAAACACAGATGTTTAATTCTTCCACCATTTCAGATTTACTTGATTTTTTTTTTAATCCACACTCAGGTTGAGGTGAGACAGCTGTGAAGAAATGAGAACTCCACCTTTAATTTTACAGGAAAAAATTATACTGAATTTCGCTCTGTAGACTAAGACATTTGTTTTTGTATATTATTATATTGTAGACATTTATTTTATTAAGATAATACTTAGCATAACCTTAACACCTGTATTTTGCAGGGCAACCAAGAGCTATACTCTGCATTTTATGACTAGGAAAAGTAGAGCTGTAATACATAGAGTTGTAATACATGTAATAAATGGAGATATTACTGATAATTAAAAATACAGATTAAAGAAAGTAGAGTTGGAGTTTTTTGTCTACTTTGTAATTTCAAATTTCACGGTGAAAGTTTATTATTATAGTCAAATTGCACCAAAAACATTGTCCATAGGTTTTAAAGATTAGTGGTCACATATGAAGCCTGATTTTTCAGGTTTCCAGCCCTGAGAAAGCTCTACCTGTGGACATGTTCTGTCTACCATTGTTCTGAATGGGGAACCTGTTAGGAAATCTGTTTTACTGACTATTATCTTTCCTTGTCATTTTTTAGAAAAAATGCCAACAGTTACACATTTTGATGTCTGCATGTTCATAAAAGCAAACACATAACTCCACTGCCCTATTTTCTCATTCTCCCAATTTCACACATACTCTTGGTTACAATTTGCCTCAGGTGATGCAGATATCAGACTGACCAGGTAATTCTTCCTTTATCCTCTTGATCTGTGGAAAGGTGTGTGTTAAATCTAAGGTAATAAGATAATATTAAACAAGGAAGGCTAAGGGAAATAAATGAGAAGTAATCATCACTTCTGAGCATCATGTGAAGGTAAAATTTAACGTCTCACCACTTCTCTTTTTACAGAGCAGGTATTTACGTTCTCCTTTCTCTTTCCTAGTGCTAAGTTGTGTCCTCTTCTTCTCCTGTAGGCTGCTGTGGTGCCATCTGCACAATGCCTCAACCTAACTGACTTCTACTTCAGTGATTTTGAGTTGTCAGACTTTGAAACCACACTGTGTACAATTCGGATGTTCACAGACCTCAATCTGGTGCAGAATTTCCAAATGAAGCACGAGGTATGAACGCTGTCAGATACTGCTTCACACACAGACACAATGAAGACTTAGAAATTCGGGAGAATAGTCAAATGACCCCAATAAAGAGAACTGGGAATCTGTATTACAGAGCAGTTATCAAGCTAGGAAAGTAATATGAAATACTGGGGTCTGTCCTCAGTTTTCTGCTGAATGATTAATAATTTTACAGTCTATGATTAATGGACTGGAAAACAGAACACTGAGGAGGGAGATGACAGCAACTTCTCAGTAAGGGAAAGGCTGTTATAAAGAGGACAATAATATTGTTCACTTTGTCCATATAAGGTAGGAACTATCTTAGACTTCCCCTACAAAAGATTAGATTAAATATTAGAAGGAAGTTCATAGTTGTGGAGATAACACAGACTGAAACGGATTCCTTATGTGAGCTGTGGAAATTTCCCTGAAGGTTTTTATCAACAGATCTAGCTGTAGATGTGCACCTGGCAGAGGTGACTGAGACAGGTATTCTTACTTTGCTTATAGCCCTGAGATAAAATAGATAATCTCTTCAGCCTCTTCAGTCAATGCACATGATATCTATTTGTAAAAACCTTCACTTTTATACTTTGTTTTTGCTTTATACCTTTCCCAAGAAAACTTTCTAAGTTCACTATCAAAATGCAAGGTTAATTTGGAGCGCTTCATAGGCAAACAAATTAGTTAAATAGAACATGTAGTTATTTTCTAGATCAGTGCTTTATAGACCAATTTAGATTAGTAGTGTTCAAGGGCTACTGTATTACCTATCCCAGTACTTAGTTTACCTTTGCAGTAAGGTCAAACACTTCTACATCCTTAAGGAATATGTCCCAACAGAAGAAAGAGGGTCAGGGAGCCCAAAAATGGGAGGGCTTCAAGTTCCTAGTGGAGCAATTGCAATGGATTTGCAAAAGCAAAAGAACGCCGTGGGAATAGACAGGCAAGTACACGTGTCAACAGAGGCAGGAGAACACTGACAGCTTTGAAGGTACAATTTAAACTTCACACACTAGAGCTAAAGAAAACCAGCAGTAGCCTATTACCTCTTTTTAACAGTGGAAAGGTGGAGAAAACTGCTGCTTTTGTCTATGTGAAGTCCTTTTTGTGGGTGAATGACATTGGGTTTCCTGTCAGTACAACATTCGTCACTAGGAACACTCAAAATTTTGAGCAAACCAGGGCCTGGATCCTCAGCCAGCATTTAACATGGAGCTGTATCGAATATCCTGGCTTTAAACCAAGGACCCTGTTTTAGTGAACATTAAATTATTTTCTGACCTTCTTACCTGTCACCTTTACAACCCACAACTTCTGATAACTGTTGAGTAAAACACCCAGGATGTGCTTTCTTCCAGCATAAAAGAGAAACTACCCAGGAATATAGTAATCTTTCTCTCATACTTATGTGCTTTCCAAAGTCCAGTTCTGCTTGTTTTTTGGCAAGCTGATAGGAGGGAAAAGCCACATGTTTATTTTCAAAACAGCTCTTTAGAGGACTCTATAACTAAATAATATATCTTCTCTATCAAATACATCATTGTAAAGAAGGATTTTTTTTCTCTCCCAGTTAGCTCAGCACACCTCAGTTTCTGAATTAACAGCAGTGTTTCTGACACTAGCATTTAGCTATAGGTAACAAAAAACTAAACCCACAAATATCACAAACTCACTGAGCGTGTTCTTATCTATGTTCACAGTTAAAAGTAGGTTGAGTTTGAAATTTTAATGGAGTTTAAAACACTTTTTTTCTGTAAGAGAGTTTCCAAGTGGGATTAGAGAAAGATTTGTTTTCATAAAAAGAATGGATTTATGATACATTTTAACTATCTGATGCTGTTTCTTAAAGGTTCTCTGCAGATGGATTTTAAGTGTAAAGAAAAATTATCGGAAGAACGTTGCCTACCACAATTGGAGGCATGCCTTTAATACTGCCCAGTGCATGTTTGCTGCTCTGAAATCTGGTAAAATTCAGGTACATTTTCTGTATTAAGAATCTTTTGGCTAAACATATTGTATAATGATGCATAGTTCTGACTGTCATGTTAGCAAGATGTTCATTGTTCCATGGTACTGATAGAAATCAAAATATTTCTGCTGAAGACTTCTGGTTTTAAGGGCTTGCTTCGTGAAACTGTTGACGTGTTGTTTTGTACCCAGTTTCAGTAAATTCTCTGGATATGGTCAGCTGGATGTTCCCAATGGGAATATCTCAAATAATGCACATACATGGTTATGTCCTTCTTTAAAGTTAACACTTAAGCTACAAGCAAGTCAAAAAGGTGTGGGAGAAAAGCCTGACCCTATTTCTGGATGTTTCCTTAAAATATTCAACAGGAAATTCTTTTAAGTTCAAACACAGAGCTGAGTGCAGCTTTAGACAATCAAGAGAAGATAAAATTACAGAAATAAAGATTTAAATGTTCATTTCAATGCTTCTGAACAAATTTTCAACCTTCCACTTAAAAGACACATAATAATTGGAAAAAAAACGCCTAATCATTCTGATTTGGGCTGAACTGAAGGACTAGAAGATCCCTACTGAAGGGCTAGAATCCCTATTGATTCAAGATTCATCCAAAGTATGTTTTTAGGTTTCAGTTTTACATTCTTGAATTAAGGTGTGTCTTCAGTTTGATTACAGACAGTTCTTATTAATTGCTTTATACTACTTTAACAGTAAACACTTCTGAGAGCATAAATAAATCCCATTTGTAGGTCAAAACCCAATACCAATAAGGAAGAGGCATTTCTTTCCCCTACTAACTTCGCCTAATAAAAAAGACAAAAGGTGCTGGGAGAGAAAAAGGCAAGGGCATCCCTCTTCTTTCTGTGCTGGAATGGACAGGGTAGTTTTGCTGTGTGCGATCGAGCAATCTCTGATGATCCAGATAGCGTGCTTGCTATTTTTGGAATCCTGTCAGTCTCCACTCCAATTTCCATAAATTGTTTATTCCTAACTACCCTGGATTCACTCCACGCTGATTCTCATGTCCTAGATTCCAGAATGTGAATGGCATTGAACATAAAACCTCTCAAATTTTCCTACTTTGAGGGGAAGAGCAAGCATTGGGGGACACATCTTCCTAGGAGAAACATAAAATCGAGCCTTTCCAAACTGTCTTTTGACTTGACTAAGAACAGGTTTCATTACCTAGAAAGAAGATGTAAAATCCACTGTGCGAAATAAATCCCCAGCTGACTTCTTGCATTGCTCTTTACACCCAGAGCAAACTGACTGACCTAGAAACACTGGCTTTGCTGATCGCGACTCTGAGCCATGATTTGGATCACAGGGGAGTGAACAACTCTTACATACAAAGGTAAGCAAGGCTGAGACAAGTTAAATAAAGACAAGTGAGCAACAAAATCACAGATAAATTATGGACAACCTGAGGGATTTGATGCCGTGGGGCTGTGCAAAGGAGCAGGTTTTTGCAAAGCAGTAATTGCAAGAACAGGCAGAACTACCCTTGAGTCCAAAGCAGAGATGCACAACTCACTAAATACGACAGCAAATGAAGGGAACTTTTTATAGACTGTGCAGGGACAGTTCCTCAAGTCCCATGCCCCATTTCCCATGAAGTGACAGCAGAAGATCCCAGCTTCCAAGGGACAGCATGTAGGAAAGGTTCAGCCTCTCAGATCCCTCCCTGCCAGTCAGCTGTTCCCCATCTCATCCAGGCCAGCACAGCGCTGAGATCTGCAGCCATCAGACACTAAGGTGTATCCTGACCATTTTGGACTTGGAGTGTTTTACTCGTGGTTTAGCCATGATCCTTCAGGATTCCAAGCTGATTTGGATAAGATGCACAGTTAAAATCGCATTAAAAATGTATGACTGTTTTGCATTGAGCTTGGGTTGTGTGAGAGACTGGTTTGGAAGTGCCCTTTGGAAGAAGTGGTCTGCTGTTCTCACTATGTGTAAAGTAAGATACTAAGGGAGGCAAAGCTTGTTTGAGGCAGAGAATACTGACAGGCAGAAAATCAGTAAGCTGAAGCAGAATTCCTGCCTTTCACATACATGTTCGGAATAACACTGACTGATGTGTAAAGAGAAAAAAAACACAAACAAACTCCTAAACTCCACAAAAAACTGAAAGAGTAACTTTTTTCTAGTTCTCTAATAGGGGGATCCCAGCAGTAAGTGTAGCCTTGCAGTGATTGGAACCAGTTAGCTATTTTTTGCTTTATTTATTTAAAAATAAATTTCCTGGAAGACATCTGGAGATGCGTCATCTCCTCTCAAAAATGTCCTGGGAAAGTGTCATAGACAGCAAAATCTAACATTTGCAAATGCTGTAAAGCAGAAATTATTACAGCTTCATAATTCTTTTTCAAAAGAAATTTCCACTTTTTTTTTTTTTTAAATCCCTCATTCAAATCTAAATGAAAAGGTTTTTATTTCCAGGAACAGATTCCCTTTGTTTCTTCCTTTGAAGCAGGGAGAGTGGACACTTAGTGTATGATTTATTTAAGCAGCAGGGCTTCAAAAATTAAAATGGTCCTGGTGGTGGAAATTACAAGAAAGGAGCTACTTAAAAGCCCTTTGGTAGTTACTCTGGGGGGTGATTTTCTTTTTCCTCCGGTCCTACATGTAAAGTAGGAAGCCTAGATAAAGTAAAGTATGAAAACTGGATAACCAAACACGCGTGTTTCAGAAAGTAGTGGTGTCCTTTGTCTGTAAATACTGAGCAAGCTCTAGTTTGGTGCAGTGCTTGGGAAGATAACCTAAGATATTTCTCACATATTTCTCTCTGCAGTCAGGATGAACTTTAGGAGACACATCCCGCTTAACTCAATGGGAATTTCACCCAGCATGTGTTGGCACCATCCTACAGTTTGTTTCCTTACAGAAACACGCAAACGTATTTGCTCTATACTCCTCTTGTGGTGGTCTCCGAGGAGGTGCTGGGCAGCCAGCCCATAATCCTCAGGGACTTGCATCCTTTAATCTCCCTTTCTGCGTTTTTGTTTGTCTTTCCATCTTTCTCTCCACATTTTTGTGCTTCTTAAATCCCCAGAGTCTCCTCTTATGACTTTCATTTGAGTCTCTGTGCACTCACTCATACAGGGACCCAATCCTGCAGCCACTAGTTCATGTGAATGATCCTTAACTGTACAGAAAGTCACATGGAACTATATATGCTAAAGAAGAATTTCTTACATGATTAAACACTTGTAGGTCAGATTGTAAATAGAGAAGTTGATTCAGGATCAGCAGCAAAACAGACTTCCAAAAGAATGCAGACACAGTTGAAGAGATGATATGAGCAATGTGGGACCAGGGGCTGAAAATGAAGATACAGCAGCAAAACCTAAGAACTAGATTATGCAACAGGGAGAAATTAGAAATCCTTGAGAGAGGAGGAGTTTCTGTGCTTTGTCTAAAGCTACTCAAACTGCAAATTCTGCTTTCTAGACTAAGATATTATTAAATTCTACATCCACACAGCAGGTTTAATGCTGTTTTCCCTGCCTGTAGTACAACCAACAACTTGTTTCCTTTTGGATTTTACCCTAGGCAAAGAGTAGGTAAAACGTTGCGGTAGTTTGGTCGGGAAGATAGTGGTGATGAAACACCAGTAGTTACTAACACTAGGAATTTACCTGATCAACGTTTTGGGCCCCTGCACTGCAGTACACTGAGGTCAGCAGGAACTTTTCCGTTGGTATCAGTGGGTTTCCTATTAAGTTTGCATTATTATTATTTACAAGCCCAGCAGTTGAGCTGACTAAATACGCCAGACAAGTGTTTAGGATGTTAGAGAAACCAAAACTGTCACTTAAACTTTACTCGTGAATGAACTCTTCTCATTACCTCTGCTTTTCATACAAGAACTGTCACTCTTTATAAAACCTTATATTACATTCTCCCTCTTTGTGTGCAGCTGGTCTCTACAGGTAACAGAAGGCAGAGAAATAGAGCTGTCAGAGCACGGACAAAGTAATAGCATTGTCTTTTTATCCACACTCCTGTGAAGAGGACATTAAAAGGGAAGTTATTTCTGGATGTTTAATTTGATTTCTCCACCTAACGGGTCTTTTTACTCCTCAGAAGCGAACATCCGCTGGCCCAGCTGTACTGCCACTCAATCATGGAGCATCATCATTTTGATCAATGCCTTATGATCCTGAACAGCCCAGTGAGTGCCACATTCTTCTGTATGCTGAAGGAAACTGTTCTACTTTCTATTTTTAGCTTCTGGATAGAGTCCCACCCTTATACATTCTCAAGTGCTCTTTATTCCTTTTTGGGTAAAGAAAGCAAATGCAGCAGCTTCGAAATCACAGTTCCACAGCTGAGCGCCACCAAACCTTTCCAAGTGTTGCCTGATAAGAGAAGCCTTGCTAATGTCCTTTTGGGTACCTGCTTCCTTGGCCCAAGGGAAACAAAAGCCTTTGTTGCCATTTCATGACCTCTTACGAACCACCAAACAAACCCAAGTCCTTGCTCTCATTCCAAAAAACATTCCAGCCTACACATACACAAAGCAGCCCTGATGAGACCAAACTAAACACTGCTAATGTTGACATTCCAAAGTGAAGCCAAACCTAAGTTAAGTAAATATGCAAATAAAACTACATTCTTCTTGTTTCATATTATTAACTAATTCTGAAGCCCAGTTATTCAGTGTGCACAGTCATTTCAAAGCATTGCTCCTTTCATACCACAGGTGTGGTACTTCGGGCATCCTTTGTACTGTAATGATTGTTTCCTACTCAGATAGGCAAATATGGGAAAAAAGTGGAGACAAGTTGCCATTTCACCAGCTTTGTCCTGCTTTGGTTTAACAGGAGGCTGCTGAGCTTTTATTTCTGTCTAACAGCTTTCTATTTATGCTGCTTCATAAAAGGAAAATATTTTCATTTACTAGAGGTGCAGAGACAGGTACCAGAGTCTGTCACAGTTCCTCTGCTTGGGGAGGGGAAGGAAGAGGAAAGAGAAATGCTGTGGTAGAGCTTGTGGCAAATTTAATTTTAATGAATGAAATGGACTTGAGAGCTTGGATGTTGCTCTGTTTACAGTTTCATTTTGTAATAGTCAATTTTGATGCTGCGGCTCTACAGCTTTCTGCCATTACTCAAGAAGACTGGAATTTTTATTTTTAAATTGGGGAATCTGCAAAAGGAAGCAGGGTAAAAGAATGACATCAGCAAGCAATTCATAATGATTTAGGAGCTTAAGACACATTTTAGCAAACTAGTGTGCTGCTGCCTATTTTACTGATAACACTGCTTTTTGGCTTTTTTTTCTAAAGGGAAATCAGATTCTCAGCAACCTTTCCATTGAAGAATACAAGGCCACACTGAAAATGATAAAACAAGCCATTCTTGCCACAGACCTAGCACTGTACATAAAGTAAGTCAGAGGAAAGTTTGGCTGGATAGCCTTTGCTGGATGTTTGGATCATGTCATCATGATGCAAAATCTTTTCACTTCTTTTAAAGGAGGAGAGGAGAGTTTTTCGAACTTCTAAGGAAGAAGCAGTTTAATTGGGAAGATCCCACCCAGAAGGAGCTATTTTTGTAAGTAAAAGCAGAACGATTAAGAAGTGAGCTGATATTATTAGGTACCCATGTCCCATGCCATGGTGCTGTGAATTTCATTAAAACCAGCAGGTCTGTGTGCTCTGGGCCTGTACAAACTGGCACTGTCATAACAGGTCACCGAACAGCTCCCTGGGCCTGAACTACTAAGTGCAACCTGTGGAATGAACTTTATTAAGTATCATATGAAGTTACATGAGCATTTTTGTTCTTTCTAAAGAGTGTAGGGTCCCTATCTAGAAACCATGTTGTTTTGCTCTTGATACTTTCTGCTTAAATAGTGAATTTCTGAAACCTTGGTTTGAAGGTGATTCATTACCGGCAATGAAGAAAGAAGAAGACTAAGAGTAGAGACATCTACCACAACATCAGGCCTGGGCTACATTTCTAACTCTGCTTTAATTTCAGTTGCTTCTCTGACTTGGGTCTTCCCTGAAATTCTGTTTTACTGATCACTTGACTCAGTGGCTCCATACATTTCACCATACAGTAGATCATACATTTCTCTCTGTTTGTTCTACAGAGCCATGCTGATGACTGCTTGTGATTTATCAGCCATAACCAAACCATGGCCAGTCCAGCAAAGGGTATATGCTCCATTTTTAAAATTTACTAAATACAAACTGCGTGACAGCTTCTGCTTCCTCCATCCAACCCTTATTGCAAAGGCAGTGGTGGAATGCAGAGCTGGAATCTCATTATGGGGGGGTCCCAGTTTGATAGATCCACATTAGAGCTCCCAATGTGTGAAATCTCTTACAGATTGCTGAGCTTGTAGCTACTGAGTTCTTTGATCAAGGAGATAAAGAGCGGAAGGAACTCAACATAGAACCAACAGTAAGTGGCAGAATCACCTCTTGCAAAATGGCTTCTGGAAATGGCACTTCAAAATCCACAATTTCTCCCACTGACCAGAATATAGGACCAACTGTCCTTCCCTGTCTTCCTTTCTATGGTTCTCAGACACCAGCAGTGTGTGTCATTATCCCTGAACCAGAACAACAGACTTGATTCTTTCCTTCAAATCGGTATTACTAAATTGTCTAGGAAATAGTACCTATTTGCAGCCTATCCAAACCCAGTAAATTTGCCAGTGTTTCTAGTTATTTGGGCTCTGTCAATCCAAAGCAAATCTCCAAAGGGAAGTCATGCAATCAAATTACCTGCACTGTAACACTTCTACTGATGCCCCACTGGGCTGAGCTTGCTGTGCTGTTTAAGGTGCTGCTTTTTAATTTCAGCCTGTCTCTTTGGGATTGGTTGGGCTTTTTATTTAATGCATTTAAACACAGAGCTTGTTTACTTCTTACCTGCAGGATCTAATGAACAGAGAGAAGAAAAACAAAATTCCCAGCATGCAGGTTGGATTCATAGATGCTGTTTGTTTGCAGCTGTATGAGGTATGGTGCCTAAGAAAGAACTGCAAATATCTACAACCAGAACTGCTCACTAGTAGACACAGATTAAAATTAGAATAACAATCAAATAAAAAACTAGTCACTTAGGTAAAAATATTTTATTAGTTATTACATGTGGTTAGGTAACATATTTTATTATTTTTTATATGTGGTTCATTATTCAGTTGAAAAAAATATTATTTTAGTATTTATAATTAGTGGTATGTTTGATTAATGTAATTTGTTATAATTTTATTAAACCTAGTGGTAATTGCTGTGCTCTGGTGCAACTGGTGTTATGTCTCTGGGTTATATTCTGTGATCATCAGGGAAACTCACAAAACTAATGTTTTGCTATCTAGGAAAAGAATGGTATCCATGTAGTGCTTTGATAGAAATGTTGTTTAAGAGTTTGAAGGAATTCAGAATTCTTCATACAAAAGGTGATAGGCTATGGATAGAAAACTTACCCAAGTTTAACTTTTCCCACCCCATTTTTTTCTTTCATCTCACACAAAAGCAGTGCATGAGAGAATTCACTGAAATGGTTTTTTGTCCTGGTCACAAACTCTGTGAAAAGCTACTTGGTCAAATACAGCGTGGAACACAGCATAATGATTTCTGATTATTTTTTAAACCAGTAAACCTTAGAGTGAAAGTCTGTTCATGGGAACTGTAGCAAGCATTTTACAGGGACTGAGGTGAGGAACAGGTAGCCTAACTCTAAAGAATCTTCCAGTGAGAGCAAGAAGGTGATTACTTGCATTTTTCTGTCTCTTTAACAATAAAATTTTCTAAAAAGAATCCACAGCCACTAGTTGGAAGGAAACAAGGATAGAGGAAGGAGTGAGAGCTACCAGTTACTGTCCCTGAAAGTCAGATGTTTTTGTGCTTTAGAAGTTGTTTGTCAGGAAAAAAACCCCAGCCTTTGCTGGGGAGCCTCAGAAAACTGTAGGAGGTAGGCAAAGGTACAGACTATACAAACAGAAAACTCTTTGAAAAGAACACCTGAGCAGGTTTGAAGGCCCACAGTTCCAGAGCCTAAACTTCTATACTTTTTCTTCTTAGGGGAAAGCTTTACCTCTCTCCTCTCCCTCTCCCTCTCCGTCTCCTTCTCCCTCTCCCTCTCCCTCTCCCTCTCCCTCTCCCTCTCCCTCTCCCTCTCC